>VWZU01002407.1:550755-634325 GCA_013397095.1 Sterrhoptilus dennistouni
CCTTGGGCCGGGCCAGGCCACTGGCCCGGGTGGCGGAGGGACGGTGGCCCCGGAACCGCTGGCGTTTGCCAGGGCAGGCCGGCGCGGGCATCGCGGCGTGATTCACTTAGAATTTGCGTGGAAATTTCCTCTCTCCCTTTCTTCCTCTTCCCTGGAGCCCGGCTCCATTTCTTCTTGTGATATGCAGTTTTTTCCTGAGGGAGAGGCAAACAGATGGTGAATGGCAGCCTCTTAATTTTGGTGTTATTTTGGACAGTCCGTGCAACCTCCTGAGATTTATCTGTCAGTAAAATAACCGGTATGTAACTTTCTGTCTCCTGCTTGCAAGATCGTAGAAGCTCTTTTAATTTTGTGCATTAGCAGAAGCAAAATGACAAGGCTGTATATGGGTGCTTGTCCTGCTTCTAGCTACGGTCCTACAGCTCTACCTGCCAGTTTAAAAGTGAGCAGCCGGTACCTTTGTACGTACAGTAAAGGGGAGGGAAAACACGCTAGATAATTATGTTAAAATGCTTTATTACCATATAGGAGAGGAGTTAATTGTCCATGGCTTGTATGCTTCTGTCAGTGTGGTAGTACAAAGTATGCTGTTCATAGGAGAAGCATTTCTCTCCAGAGTGTTTAATGTAAGCAGAACCGATCAGCTGGTTAAAGCTGTGGAAATTCTAGACCTGCAGATGTTGGCTTACTCGTGTCCAAAAGTTTTAGAAGTTAGTGTTGGCCAGTCACATGTTTACTGAGCCTGTACAGGTTTCTAACTCAAAGTGTTTTAATTGTCTGTATTTTGTTTTAGTTTTGAAATGTCTTGACTTGAACATCCCTGGACTTTGACTTCATATTCATGTAAACATGGTGTCTGGCACTAATAGAAGAGCACATATGCTGAAAGATGAATATGTAGAAGAATGAATTTTTTTTCTAGCCTCTTTCACTGCTTAAAATGGAAAGGGAAAAATGAAATATGGGTTGATGAAGGGCAGGGAATAAAACAGCTGTTTGAGTCGAGAGGGTGAATTAGTTTTAGATGGCCTACAAGTAATCACATATACTGCTAGTTTCTTAGCATCTCTGTAATAATGTAGTGATCTAACTCATGGTCTAGGATTCAGCTGTGCTGTATCTTAGGCTTTTGGAATTCTGTGATAGAGTTTCTATTTCATAAACAAGATGAACACATGCAAATGTTTAGAAATGCTTGGCAGTTGAACTTGGCTGAATTACAAGCTAAGTTCATTTTAGGGGAAAAGATTGTTTTTGAAAGGGAATTATGGATTGAATTATGGAATTATGTGATGAAATTATGTCTTCTTTTGACTTGCATGTTTCTTCAGGTGCCTCCTTGTTAGCTTTTAAAATTAGGAGTGTTGGAGGATCCTAACAGTTTTTCTCTTTACAGAGAAAAGGTGGTGTCATTGTCAGGAATAGTGCTCTACTAGTTTCTTGGTACCTCCAAAAGTTTAAAAACATCCTTAGAGTGCCCACTAAATAAAAAACTTGGGTTAAAAAGGCTGGTGAGAGAGTATACACAAGTATGTGACTTTTTTATTTAATTAAAAATAATCTGTATGTAGAAATACATGTTTTCCTTCATGGCTGTTGTTCGTAGAAATTAGGATATTCTTTGTGAGTTAAATGGTTTTGAAATAGCTCTGAGTATGGGCCCTGAAGGCTTAACCCTGGCAACTGTTTCTCAAAATCTCGCCTGCCTCTTTGAAAGAAATGAGATTATTTCAAATAGACTGCTCTGTAAGCACAGATAACTGCTAATTTTGCATCTTGGGCCTTGGTTGCTCTGGTAAGATGAGGCTGATCTATAGGCCTTAACACATGCAGAAATAAAATTACTTGCTCAGCAAGACTGCCAGGGTCAAGGGTTCCTAAACTTTCACACGGTGAATAATGCCTTAGGTTGTACAAACCATCACTTGTCCCACTTGCAGTTATGCTGTGTTGCTGAGATAACTTGAGTAAGTGCATACGTGAAAGACTGCATAACTTACCTTGCTTCAATGTCCTGAATCTCCCTTTAAAGATATTCATGCTTTCTCTTTTTTTGTGTGTGTATCTTTCTACCACCTTAGTCCCCTTTTTATTGGATGGTAACAGTGTGAGGAGCTAGAGCTTTATGGATGGAGTCCCCATCCCTCTGGGCCACCCTCTTGTTTTTGGAGAATAGTCTATGAATTTATTCCTTTCAGAAGGTTGGTTAGCATTTGTTAACATTTTAATGACTGTAAACACTTTCCAGACTTAAAATTTAAGTATAGCAGCAAATGATTTGGCATGGCTTGAGCTGCTGCTCAAGCCTGGTTCTTCCTGTAAATAAATTGGGAGGGCAGTGCAAGTGTCTAGCAGGAAATAGGAATGTAACATCTCCAAGTAAAAGCATGTATGTGTTTTCGCATTAGACTGTTTGGATCAGTTAGATGCATGTTTTTACCAAACTGGGGTTTTTTGTCTGTCACACCAGAAACTTTGATGTGCTTGGTTATGTCAGCTGGCATTTTTCTTGTATGAGTTTGGAAAAGGAATCTTCATCCTTTCCTTATTTCAAAATTGTATTCAAGATTATACAAGTTTAGTTAGTATTCAGAAGATATGGTTTTGGCTTCTAGTTAGCTGTTATTAGACTGGCTGCATCAGTTCAAAGGGAAGAGTTAGTGTTTAAACTAGTGCTTTCCACATATTACTAAGATCAAGTAAATTTTGTGGTGATATGTTTTCTTTCCTTTCCTTCCCTGGCTGTTCTGGGAACTTGACAACTCCAAGGTACTTCTAGTAGGAGTCTATCATCATTTAAGTGGAGCTTGCAAGTGTTTTCTAAACACCTATGTACAAAATAAGATATTTCTAAGTCTCATGCATGTGTTTTAACAACTTGAGGAAGCCTGCATCCAAAGCTATAATGACAAATACAGGCCAAGGGAATGATACTTCTCATCCTTTTCTGTGTATCCTGAAAGCTATGTACGTTTTTTTTCTGGAGCAGAATATGTTTGTCTTGATTTCATAATGATTAATCTGTTCTTAGTGTATTTTTATTAAGTTATTTCATCTGTTGCTGGTTTTCAAATTGAGGGGAAAATAGGTTGGGACAGCATAAGGCGTATTTTTTTAATCTTTTAGTCACTGAGTGTTAAAAATAAAGGTGGATGTAGAGATCAAGCAAACATGCTACTGAACTTGGTGGAAAGGGAGCTTGAATCTTTGCTAAGGCTTGTTCTCTGATCAGTGCTGTCTGATTTTGATCCAGTTCTGTTCTCTTGCAAGGGAAGAAGGGAAAACTTAATCTGTCTGTGAGTTGCTTTCTAACATACTGTGATCCTGGGATCTGTTTCTTCTATCTCACTGTTGTCTTGAGAGCAATAGATGCCTAATATGAAGTGGGTTTCAATTGACTAAAAAATCTGATGTAAAGTAATTGTACTTCTGTGTATCTTGATTGTGAGATGGAGGGTCCCATGTTGTAGTGCAGGTTCTTGTACTGTCTCTTTCTGGGCTTTGAGTATTTTACTTCTCTCAGCTTAGCAGTCTTTCATTGCTGGAAGGTGATATTGCAATATTTTGTATTTGATTGCAAGTATCAATTATTAGCACTAGAAATTTGGGGTGGTGTTTTTGTGTTGTTGAGGTTTGGCTTTTTTGTTTTCTTTTTTCAAAAGAAATTAAGTGAAAGCGCAGAAATGGCAGCGCACTTCTGTCTTCACTTCTAATGAGTTCTTCAAATTCGGAACAGAATCACATGAGCTTTGTAGGGATGGCCAAAAAATGTGATTGGCATGTGTACTGTGATTTTCAATTAGTGCTTCATCCCAGGTTTTACTTTGGCCCATTTTTAGGCCTTTTTTGTGGTTGAGTGCTTATGTTTCAGACTGCTGATGCCTAATCTTTTCCTCGCTAAACAGAAGGGGCATTTTTTTCCCCCATTGTGGATGTTCTTAAATCTTTTCTTCCATATAAGATTCTATATGCAAAAGTAGTAATGAAAAGGTTACTTAACAATCTTACTCCTTGTAGGATCAAGTAACACTGCATAGGAAGACTAGCTAACAATCTTTCAGGTTAATTTGTTTCAAGAGCACTGAATTCAACAGATGAGAGTTACTTGAAAGCAGGCTTCACCTTATATTTTGGTTTAAAGTTTCTTTCACCACTCTGGATTTAATGTGGATCTTGCTTGAATAGTGTATATTAATTTAAAATTTCAAGATACATGAGCTAAGACACCTCAAGTGTGAAATACTGTACTTGCAGGTGGAGTAGTTTTGTTATGTCTAAACCTGTCCCTTTATTACATGTTACAATAAGTTGCCATCTTAAAAAAAAAAACAAACAAAACAACCTGAATTTGGGTGCAGGACTAGGAGGGAGTAATTATATTTGTATGTGCTTTGGAATTGCTTACCTGAGGGAGTTTGTGATGGAAGTTTTGATGAATGTTATGTCCCAGATAGGTAAGCATGTGGTGGCTGTTGTTCAGAGTTTGTTTTCTACTACAGCCTAGAATTACAGAAAAACAGGATAGGGAGGAAGCATGCAGCAATAATCACTAGATGTGGGGAGAAAGTATTCAGCTACTTTTTTGTCTTTTTCTGTCTTCTCTCCAGGTATGATAAATGAAGATAGGTATGTGTAGCTATAGCTGTGCCTGTCAGTTAAAGACCTAAAGCTTCTCTGTGATCTGTAGATATTACCTTGGGCTGTTGGACATTGCAAAAATAGAAACTATTCCCTGTCTTTGAATAGCTGCTTCATGACACGTGACTTTTTTTTTTCATTGAATGAAATCTAGAATTAGTCTTCACTATCTCATTCATAAAATGTGTCTGTCCCCTGAGAGCTCTCAAAGTAGCATAAAATAAAAGGTCAAACCTTGCTAGGTCAAAATTAGTGTTTATAGGTCAGCATGCCCAATAGTTAATTTGAATGCATTTTCTTCAATCAGTGTGAACTGTAGGGCCCCCTAAACTCCTGAAGTTATGTTAAACACACTGGTCTAAATGAGAGAGGCCCAGTAGCATTAATCCAATTTGTCTAGTGACTTAATCTTACTGCCATTTATCGTGTAACTGCTGCTCCTCTGAACAAGCCTTCTTGCATGTGTTTCTGTTGATCCTTTAGCGTGTTGAATCCCTTTTCCTAAGAAGGTAATCTTCCCTTTTATGAAACTTCATCCTAGGTTAGGGGTCAAGTAATTTATAACTGAAGAACCATATCAGAGAAGTTAGTGCTTTCTCCCATCTTTGAAAACTCCTTTGCTAATCCTTTCATTTAGTAAAGCATATATTTAACATATTCGTGTAGCTTCACAGTTACTGGCAAACTAGTTTTAGAGCATAGGTGGCAAGTCTGAAACCAGAAGGTGATTGCTGGTTTTCTCTTACATAACTGTTAGTATACATTGAAAATATGAAAGAACAACTGGGAAGTTTAAGGAAATAGCAGGTCTTATATCAGGCTGTCTTCTGCATATGGGTAGTGTTATCATCTGACTGGATTACAGTTTCACTTGAATAAAACTACTCACTCATTCTTGAATAGTAGTTATAATAGTAGTATTATACAGTTATAAGCTGTAGGACCATAAGCATGCTTCAAGGTATGTCCATTCTCATATTTTCACCAGTGTAATGACTTCTTCCTCTCATTGAGCCATTTTAGAGACATTAATTTCTTAAAACTTTTTGTGCATGGTCTCATTCTGATTTAACTCGAGGCTTGTGATTCTCTGGGGGGTGGGGCAGGGACATACCTTGTATGAGAACTGTTCCTCTTGTTACTGTGGTATAAATACATAGCTCAGTGAAACTTGGTGAGAGCCAACTGTGTTCTGTGACCACATGACTGACAGTCTGAAGAAAACACCATATCTTGGGCAGAAACTGCTTAGAATTGGTTCTGTAGGATCTTTTCTTGAGAAACCAGCTATTTGCTTTTGTCAAAAAAGTCAGTGTCCAAAAAGAGAACACTATCTCAGCCATCTTTATAAGGAAGCTTGCAGTGGCACATGGCATTTATTCTTTGAGCATAGTTGTATAAGTATAGTGTATAAGTAAAGTGAAGAGGCAGAAAACAGGCAGATTTGGAGTAAAATGCTTATTCTGTCTCTACTCATAATTAATACAAGTTACTATGTGGGTTTTTTTAAAGATTTATTTCCATGTATGTATTAAACTATTGTCAGAGGTGAAGGAAAATTGGTTTTCAAACATACGTAATTTGGTGTAATGAGCTGAGAGGGAGTCAAGTTCCTTTTGGCATTTGCAGTGCTGTAGTCATCCACTCTTAACAAATGAGCCACTTAGTACCAGCTGCTATTTCTGCTGTATTCAGTGTGTGCCACCTCTGAAAGCATGGTGAGGGTAACTTCTACAGAGGTGCAGTGCAGCATCTTTTGACTGTCCTGTTTTTTCCTGAGACTTGTGATGGACTTAGAAAATACCATAGTATATGAAAGTATAAGGAAGGAGATGGACTCAGTGTCACTCTGTGTCTTGTTTGGGTTTTTGTTTTACTTTTTTATTTACTAAATATAAAGTTAGATATCGAAGAACATCTTCTCAAAGCTGACATCAGCATAAATGTTTAAGGCATCCTTAATTCTTCATTTTGTATTTTGTATTTTGTTTCTTCTGATTTTAAAGGAACTTAAATCAGCCAGTTCTTTGTTCTCTTAAGCGAATTGTTTGATTTTCTTATGGGTTTTGGTTAGTTTGCATCTCAAATAGGCTTATGCTTCTCCTAAGGAACTGCATTCAGCTGCTCTTGGTTGGTAAAACCTCAGACCTGTCCCTTAGTATTAAAAAAATCACACCATTTAAAGGATATGTTGGGCAAGTGTATTTGCAGCCAACTTGAACTTCTGTGCTTTTTGTAACATATATTTGTCACCAAAACAGCCTGACAAAATGTTCAGGATTTCATTCAGCACTTCATATGTACCAAATGATTCCTTAACTTCACCTGCCTGAGTTAATGCAGCTCCAGGTAGTGGAGGGAGCAGAAGGAATTTATATAAATCCAATACTACATATCCTGCTTAAATTTGTGGAAACTGATGCTGTTACTTCTCACTGTTCTCCCTTTTTTCTTCTGAGAAATTGCTTTTTATGTGTCTATCTCTAAAATTTGTCTACTACAGCATATAGGTTATCTTCAAGCAGTTCTTTATGTTCTGTTGCTCAGTGGGATAAAGGTGCTTCCATTAATGCAGGTCTTGATCTTTATCAGTTTGGTTTTTTTAGTAACAGATATGTATTTCCCTGAAAAGCAGAAGGCGGCAATTGTGGCTTGTGTACCAGATATGTGGGTGAATATTGTACAAAGCAACTACCTTTTTGGATTTCTAGCAGGTATGTGGAGTATGAGTGGTAAGAAGGTTCTTCCACTCTCCAAAGCTTTTTTTGTGCTTCTCATTAAATGGTTTGCTTTTTGAAGTAAATTTCACTTTTTAAATTACAGAATGGAAAGTAAAGTAAAATTCTAAGTATTCTCTGTGGGAGCCAAACCAGCTCCAGCCTGGGATTGAGTGCGATTGTGACATGGTAGATATTTTTACCATTTTCTGTTGACTCAGATGTCAGTACATGTTATTGAAACAGCATCCTGCTCTTGTCTGAAGCAGATGATGTCTTAAGCATAGTATTTTTATTTTCCATACTGAACTCCAAATTGATCTCTTTCTTCAGCTAATAGAACTGGTAGCTCATTTTAATTAGATGTACCTTTTCTGTTATCCAACTGTTTTATAAATTACTAAAAGAGATACTTTATTGCCTTGAATTATGTACTAGAGAATTTCAGATTTTAGAGAAGCTTCACCCTTTGTCATTTTTAGCATGGAACAAGAAATAAGCCACAGGCCTCGTTTCCACCTTCCTTCAGATAGTGCCACAAATTTGAGCACAGGACATGTGCTATATTTGGAATTGACTTTACCTCCCAGATACACATCAAGGAAAAGCTGAAATGGTTCACTCATTTATTTTTCCATCGGGCTTTGTAATTACTAGCTACAAGGGCTAATGCTTTACTTACTTTTTTGCTCTTGAAAAATTCCAAGTGTCAGTACCTTGGTGTAACTGCAGTCTCCTTAGAGTGGAAGTGGGTTTGTGTGTATTAAATTTCCATTGTATCTTTGCAGTTCCACTGTGCCTTGTGTATTTACATATTAAGAGTTTTATATTTTGTAACAGCAGTGGTCATGGTAGGGAATTGTTATAATAAAACTTGTGGTTTTGGAGCTAATATTGCAAATGTAGGCAATGTTTCTCTGTTTTGAACATATTCTCTAGCTACGTTATCATCAGTAGGTCTATTCCATTGGGTAAAGTTTACTACTTAAATGTTTGTAGGATGACAGCCTTAATTTGTAGTATTTTGGTTTTCTGCCTTGAGCATTGCCTAAATCCAATTAAGTTCTAATGCATTTCTCTCTTGACTTAGGTTTAAAGTGGAAAGTATAGGCAAGTTCATAGAATCACAGAATAGTTTAGTTTGAAAGGACCTTAAAAGATCATCTTGCTCCAACACTCCTGCTGTTGGTGTGGACACCTTGCACTCACCCAGGTTGCTCAAAGCCTTATCCAGCCTGACCTTGAACATTTCCAAGGATGGGACATCCACAGCATCTTTGGACAGTCTGTTCCAGTGCCTCACCACCCTTGTAGTGAAGAATTTTTTCCTAACATCTAATTTAAATCTACCCTCTTGCAGTTCAAAACTTTTACCCCTTGTCCTATCACTTCAGTTCCTGTTAGACTCCCTCTCCATACTTCTTGTAGGCCCCCTGTCGGGTACTGGAAGGCAGCTGTCCACATCTCCCTGGAGCCTTCTCTTCCACAGGCTGAACAACCTCAACCTCTTAGGAAGGATACTGCAGCCCTCTGCTTATCTGTGGCCCTTCTCTGCACCTGCTGAAACAGTTTCCTTTTTATTGTACTGGGGACCCCAGTTAGCTATTCAGCTAATAATGTTCTGTCTCCCAGTTGTCCAGTGTTCATTTGAACCTGTGGCTTAAACTGACTTGCCTCTCCTGACTGTAGCAAGGGGCACACATTGTCACATTTTGCAAAAGTCAAGTTTGCTTTTTTCCACTCGTGACTAAAGATAATGAGTGTGAATGGTGGAGAGTGAATCTGGGGGTGGTGGCTGCTGCCTCACAAGTTTTAGGATGAGTTTGAAGAGGCTAACCAAATCCTCCTTGTTCCTGGTATTTCTTGATAGCTTCTCAAGGATTCTGAAGGATGATTTTAAGCCTGTACAAGAGTTCATTTTATTTGTATGGATTTTTTTTTTAATAGGCTGGATAAAGCATACAGACATTTTTCTGACATATTTGCTCCCTTCAACTGTGAGTGAAATATAGAATGTGGGTTTTCCAGAGAAATATGGAGGTCTGTGGAGAAGATTGCCTTTTTTTTTTTTTTTCTGTTAAGGAAGCATCACTGCTTCTCTCAGTATCTGTACCCCAGCTTTTTCTTTTGTGAAGTGCTGGAATGCATCTCACTTACTAATAGGAAGTATATAAAGCTTTGGAATACATATCTTCTTCTTCACTCCTTTCCCTGTCTCTGGAATTTCTTGACTGACTGGTCATGCTGTGAATTTTCTAGTGGTTAATAATTCCTGATGTTATTTGCTTTGTCGAAGAGTCCAAAACTTTTTCTGAAGAGCTGTTACCATCCTGCATCTTACTGTTAATCTGATAAGTTTGTGGTGTCTTTGTTAATGTTTTTACTTGTTGTTGGTTTTTTCCTAAACCAACAATTGTTTCTACATCAGCCCTAATAATGTGCTCTTATTCTCCTCCCTGATATAATCCTGATCTTTGAGGCTTGATTGTTGGTTTGGTCTTTTCTTTCCCTTCAGTTCAGGTCATCTTATTTTCTTCGTAAGTATCTCTGTGTGTGTATAAATAGGAGCTTGTAAAACTAAAACTCTTCATTCTCCTGTAGGATGTTTTTTTAGAAGTTCAGCCATAACTTTTAATTCTAGTTTAGAGCTGCAGGCTGAACAGGAGATGCTCTCTTTGGAGCTGGTGTACATCATAGAGTGGGGTTATAGTGAGCCCAGAAAGGCAGTGGATGACTCATTTGGCTTGTACTAAGAGCAGATTTTGGTGTGAGGTCTTAGTTCCTGCAGTTGTATCTGGGGAAGTGCAGGGATAAAGATAACAGCTGCTTTGCATCAAAACTTTATATTTGAGTTAGAAGACTTTAAATCTAGCAGATGTGTGTAAGAAGTAACAGTTTGCTAAAATGCTGTCTGCTAGGGAAAGGCATCCTCAGGCTCCAGAAAAGACTTTGGGAATCAGGAGCACTAATTGTTGGAGTACCTATGGGCATGCTTTTGAGAATACTGAGCCAAGCTTGCTAGAGCAGTGTGGAAGGCAGGCAAGAGACAGCAGGCATGCATTAAAATAACTTCATTTGAGATGAACATGTTTCTTTATGGAGCGTTCAGGACAGTTATTGGGACAGGTGAAAGAGGTTCTGCAGTGTTCAGCTTTAAATATTTGATGCCCAGCTTGATAAAGCACAGTGTAATGTAGACTTATTTTGCTGATTTTGATTTGAGAAGGGGGTTGGATAGAGAATCCTAGAGATCCTTTCCAGTCAGAATTATTCTGTGAATCTGTAGTAAAAACTGTAACCATCCTCAACTTCATGAGTATAAAATTGTCCATGTTAGAGCTTGAAACTGAAAATCAGTGATGAGCCTATAAACTCACATGAGGCTTAACAGGGCCATGTGCAAGGTGCCTGCACCTGGGTCGGGGCAGCTCTGGGTATCAACACTTGTGGGGGATGCACAGATCAAGAGCAGCCCCGCTGAGAAGGATTTTGGGGTACTGGTGGATGAGGGGCTGGGCATGACCCAGCAATGTGCACTCAGCCCAGAAAGCCAGTTGTATCCTGGGCTGCATCCAAAGCAGTGTGGGCAGCACATGAGGGAGGGGATTCTGCCCCTTTGCTCTGCTCTGGTGAGACCCCACCTGCAGTGCTGCATCCAGCTCTGGGCTCCCAGCACAGGAAGGACATGGACCTGCAAGGGCAGGTCCAGAGGAGGCCACCAAGAGGTTTAGAGGGGTGAAGCACCTCCTCTCTAAGTAAAGGCCGAAAGAACTTGGATTATTCAGCCCAGGAAAGAGAAGGCTTTGGATGACCTGATTGCAGCCTTACGGTACCTGAAAGGAGCCTAGAAAACAGATGGAGGGGGATGTTTTACAGCATCATGTAGCGACAATCAAACTGAGAGTAGGTACAGCTTAGATATTAGAAAAAATTCTTTACTGTAAGGATAGTGAGGCATTGGCACAGGTTGCCCAGGGAAGCTGTGGATGCCTCCTCCTAGAAGTACTCAAGGACAGGAGGGATGGAGCCTCTGAGCAACCTGATCTATTGCAAAAGGTGTCGCTGCTCATGGCAGGGATTTTGGAACTAGATGATCTTTAAGGTCCCTTCCAATCCAGGCCATTCTGTGATTCTATGTTACTAGGCTTAAAGCAGATAGTGTGGCTTCAGTGGAAATGCAGGAAGGTTTATTTAAAGGTACTCCTTGATGTAAATACTAAAGCTTAATGTAATAACATTAATATTAATAATAATATTATTTATTGTTTATAACAATTCTTAATAATTTTATTATTAATAATATTAATATTATAGTAATGCAGAATCTCTGAATCTCCTGCACTGACACAGGGTGTTTATCTTCCTAAAGTTCCAAGGTGATTGCTTAAAAACTCAGTGATTAAATGCTCAAAAGGGAATGGGAAAATACCAGGCTTGCCAGTGATGAGCAATGGGATGGTGTGCCAAAACTTGAGGAAATGAGTGCTGATGGGATCCCTCTATGTGCTTCAGGTGTTTGGCTGCAAAGTACCGCCCCTGAAATGTTTCTTACACCAATGCAGGCAGCATGAGGAACAAGCCGAGCCTAGCTCCAAGCTTTGGCCCAGTCCCAGAAGTTTGATATTGGCATGAGTGAAACTTGGTGGGATGAATTTTGTGATTGAAGTGCCCTGTTGGATGGTTGCAGGCTCTTTAGTAGGGGTAGGCAGGGCAAGATGGGGAAGATGAGGGTGGCATTTTTTTAATGGAAGGGATAGAAGAAAGGAGTGTGCAGTTGTCAATGGCACATTCAAGAAGCATTTGGACAATGGTGTGACTCTTGAGGTGTCCTGTGCTGGGCCAGGAGCTGGACTCAGTGATTCTGATGGGTCCCTTCCAACTCAGCTTATTGTATGATTCTATCTACTTTTCCATACACTGTCCATGGTACTGCAGTTGCAGACATTTCCCTTCCACAGCTGTAGTCAGACTGTGTGTTGGAATAAAAGTGATTTAGTACTGAAGTTGGGCTGGATTGTGTGTATGTGGAATGGTTGTGGGTGTTTTTATTCCAGTTTCCCTTGTAAGGTTTTTCTTGTTTGTCCTTCCGATTAGGTACTTCTGCCCAGAGCTCCTGGAATAGCAGCAACACTGTATTCAGTTAAATGTTTGCTTCTGTACTTGTGTCTATGTAGAAAGCAGGAGAAACATACTTTACATCTGTTGGCTAAAAAGCACAATTTTGATAATCCAGAGTAATTTCTCCAGTTTGTAATTGCAAGTACACTATGATTTATCTTATAGCAGAATTTAGTCTAAGATTTTAAGTAGCTTCAGTGTGATGATCAGGACTATGAATAGAGCCCCTAGTGAAAGATAAAATTAGGTGTTGAACATTGTAACAGTGTTTCATATCTTCTGCAGAGTCTTTTGGGAGGATGAAGGAAAATCTGGTCCTAGCAATTTTCGTCATCTTTGCATTGTACCAATAGGTAATGTCCTTTACACTAGTTATTCTACATTTTGCCAGTATTCTTTCTCAGGCTTGGGAGTCTTGTTTGAATAATTAGAAAAGTGTTTTTAAACTAACCCATTGTTGTATGAGAATTGCTCTTAGATGAAATATGAAAGACATGTAATTTTTCATGTATATTTCCTTTAAAAACAAAGCACTGGACAGCGATTATCACTCTTTACTCTTAAGATTTGTGGGGATTTAGTGGCACTTGCAAAGTAGAAGTAATTAGGGATTGATAAATGAATCCATGTGTTTGTAAACCTCTATAGAATGCTGTAAAAAGTGTTTGAGTGAGCTTTTTGTGTGTTTAGTACTGTTCTTCGGTTCTTTTCGTCTTTTTTTTCTTGGAACTGTTGAACATAAAATGGTGTTTTCTGTTGTGGGTTGTTTGTTTCCCTCCTATATAATTTTATCAGTGAATTACATCTGTAATAATATTGTCTTTGTCTAAAAATGCAAGTGTAACATTTATAACAGGTGTAAGCTTTTTTGAAAGGTGGAGGGAAGGCTACTTATATATATGTTCAATTCTACATCATAGTACTTTTATAGATAATCAGTATAAGAAAACTATTCTGAAAGACAAAATGGCTTTTAAAGGTTGATAGAAATTGAGAAGCAGATCTTATATGTTTTGTGGAGGGCAGTAAAGTAAACTTTTCAGTTTAAGCTGTTCTAAATTAGTTTTTTTTTCTGTGCAAAGTGCATAGTGATAAGGAATTCTAACCGTACACCATTGCAGTTCTGCCTAAAATACTTGGCATTATTCATTACATGCATACCTGTATGTAATGAATTTTGCCACCTTTACCCCAAATTTGTGTTGATCTGTGAGAAAAGAGCAAATGTGAGAGTTGTAAACACTTTTAAATAGGAAACAGATGTAGGTGAGATGTTCAGCAATGATAATGCTGCCTATTACAGACACTGTGTAATGACTGTATAATAGATACTTCAGGGATTTTTTGATCCCATTTAAACTGATGCAAGATGCTTATTTTACAGCTCAGTTATAATATGCTGAAGGCTCTGGTTTTTTTTTCCTTTTACCTCCTCTGAAAAGACTTTGCTGTAGTGGATAACTTACAGTGTGTATGTTCCAAGATTATCCTAAAGGTCTGTTTTACCCCTCCCACCCTTTCAGTATAGCTGTTGGTTTTCTCTGCCATGATGTAGTTAATCTATTTACTTTCCAAACAACATTTTTCCTTTTGCTGTTCACTGAGAATAACAAGGTAAATTAGTATTAATTTTAATTTTAGATACATTCTAAGATAAATTTATCTTTAATGGTGATAAAAATTTGGGACAGTAGTTTTGTCTCAAGTCTCAAGTATAAGTTATAAATAGGACTTTTAATATATCAGTGAGTAATTACTGAATTTTTATAGTGTCAGACTTCATCCTGTTCTCCTGTCCAAGATGAGGGCTGCAGAAGTAGCATCTTGTTGGATGCAGAGATAGTACCTTGTGTTAGACCAATATACCATTATCATTATGTGTTGGTTTATTAGAAGATGCAATCTCAACCTGCAAACCCTGTGGCTTTTTCAAAGTAGGAGGAATGTAGGAGTGCATGCAATGCACAAGCATGTAGCTTCTTCATCTTTGGCAGTCTCAGGACTCTGCAGAGGTGTGCAGTGCTAGGAGGAGACAAGTTTTCTTTCCCTTCATGTTCATGCTCATCTTCTCAAGTGGCTGTCCTTGATCCATGTCCTGCTGAAGGAAAACTGCTGTGGGCACACGCTTTGTCTTTGGTACCTCTGTGTTCAAGTGTAACAAAGTGACTTGTGATTTCATGTCAAAACCCTTAATTCTGCATAGTCGTGTGCTATTTTATATGCTGTCTGTGAATTTAATCCAGAGGGAATATTCTGTGTGCTCTAACATTCTTAGTTTTGTGGATAGATGTGTTGTTCCAGGACTTAAAAACCTCTATGACTGTTAATGCCCTTTAAAAAGTGTTCAGAACAATTTTTAGTCATTCATAGAAAGTATTTTCATATGAAAGCTGAAAAACAAAACTGTGGAGTTTTCATTGAAAGATGGTTACTGGAAACATAGTTCTTCACCTTGAGATTCCTCGTGGAGGAGAAATAATGTAAATTCTGGGTGTGGTTGGTTTGGAGCCCTTGCCTTACAGAGAAAGCAGCTAACCTGGCAGCTGTTGCAGTCTGTTACTCTAAGGAATTGGGCAGTGGGAAGCATGTCCTTGCCGCTGACTGATGTCAGCATGCTTTCTTCCACCTGGGAGAGCATTTTACTTTTCTATTAATCTATAACTGGATTTCTTCTCTGTACTACTTTTTCTACCCAATGAGCATTTCCTTCTACAAGGTCAGGGAATTGAGTTGCTGACGTTCCAGCAGTAGCAAGAATACTTCATCCCTTTCCAAAGGTTTGCTGTTTGTGTAAGAGGTGGGGTTTTATCGGGCTGACATTCTGCTATAAATTTGGGAATAGTGATGTAGTTGAAACCTGCATACGTAACCAGATATTAATAAACAGAATGGAAACAAAATGGCAGGAGAACACCACAAAACCAAAGGTGCCTTTACTCACCTTGACTACTCATCGTTAACTGTCTACAGCCAGAGTAATGCTTTATAGGCAATCTGAGCTACCAGCATCTTTCCATGTGTGTTATGTTTTCCATGTAAACTCTTGCTAGCATCTGATTTACCTATCTGTATGCACAATACTGATCACAAGCCTTTTCTATTACAGTAAGTAAGGATAAAACACTAACCTCTTCCAAAGACAAGTGTCCTGTCTTAAAAAGCAGATAAAAATCTGTAATTTTATTAAGTCAGGGGAGCAAAAGATACTGTGTGTGGCCTTGCGGTCTGTACAGATTACCCTATCATCTCTTCATTACTGTATGGATCTGGCCCTTATGCAGATGGGTATTAAGAGAACCTGGAATGTGTAAACTGTTCCTTGTCAGGAAGCAGATAACCTAGGTGCTATATCCCTGAATAATAGGATATTTCTCTGCTATCTCTCCCAAGCCCTCTGAAAAAATGTTGAGAAATATCTTAGTATAACTCAGAGTAAATGTAATGCTTTTGTTTTGAAAGTGGACTGTGCTATTAGGGACAGCGGCAACCACTCCACTCAGATGTAGGAACAGTAATATGAGTTTTCAAGTTGTTCTTTAAAACACTTATTTACTATTCTGCGCCTTGCAGATGAAGACTAAACCACACTGAAAAGTTTCTATTATACGTTCAGAATCACACACACTAGCCCGCACAAAAGTAGCAGCGCAATATGACCTATTGTTTTATTTTCTTATTTCTGCACACACATTTCAGATGGAGCATCTGCATCTTTAAGACTAATTTTGAAAGACTTTTTCTCATCAAATTAGGCTCTGTGCTTAAGTGTTTTCCTAAGGTATATTGCATGTCAGATACCACCAGTGCTGCCTGTCCTGTAGTAAGTACCCATAGTAAGCATAAATGTAAAAAGCACACGTTTGTACATTATTACTTGGCCTCCTGATGTCAAGACTCTAGAAAGTCTTGTAGAGTGCAACTGCTGCGCTGATTTAGGTTTATTTGCATATTAATTTCCCAAATACCTTGATTAGCAGGGGTTTATGGCTGTTTGTAACAGCTATGTAGATTAGCTATTTTCCCTTTTAAAATTAGATTTGCAGATTATTTTCCTCCAGACTCAGAATGTTGGTTGGTTTTTTAGAGAACCAGTTTTTAGGATATGTGTGCATAATGCTGTAGTTATGTCCAAGACTCAAATATCATAAATATTACTAAGTGGAATGTCTTAGTAAAAGAGAATGGCATTGTCAGAAGAGTAGTCAGAAACTGTTGAGCTCTGAAAACCAAAGCACAAGAGTCAATAGTAGCACATCTCAAAAAAAGTGGTCATAGCAAGGGAAAAGGGTGTTGTTTTGGATTCTGTCCTCAGTCTGGACACACTGAACAATCTGTCCTGAGTAGCTGTTGTACTTGGCCCAGGTTGCTGGAAGAATAAGGAGAACTATGGGTGCAGACATCTCTTGGTTGTGATTTGCCTCAAATAGGAATTACTGATCGCAAATTGATGTGTGTGATTGATTATATGGCTGCTCTTAGTGTTAGGCTTGTTTGGAATCTATTGATCTTTCAAATGGCTGTTTGGTACTAATGACTTTCTGAATAAAACACCAGGTATTTTTTGTTTTTTAAAGAAGTCCCTGCAGCTTGTAACTTTATTTCTTGGTGGCCTGCTTTGATATATTTTTGTATGGGTCAGCTTCTCTATAGAAAATGCTAGAAAAGCCTTCCTGAGCCTGTAGAGGCCTCTTTCATGACCACTGTCTTGAAAGAGAAAAGGATTATTCTGCTGGAAGACTTATGATGGATTCCAATACTCATCAAGAAACAAAGATGGTCTTTCTGTATTTAATATTCTAGACCTACTACCTTGAGACTTCTCTAGAATCTCTGTTCCTGATATTTTATCTGGAGAGGACTGTGAAGCTTTCTTTTGGCACTGTTCAGCCCTGAGAACTTTTGATGATTATCACAGTCCTGGCCATGGCACTGTAATAGACCACAATAAACAGAGCTCTTTAGTTGTCACTGAGAATAATGTGTAGCCAATACAGGTGTACAGGTCCAAAGAATTCTCTTCCTGATGCTCACATCTCGGGCCCCAAACAAAAAATACTTGCACTGTTTCTGATGCAAGACAACTTTCTACTTGTGTTTCTCCCGATAATGGGGAAAAAGGGCAGTGACAATCAAGCCAAGGATTTTTCAGAGAGAGCTACAGCTTTTCAGGCAGTCATGATGGCATACTAAGGTTTTTTTCCTCCACTTGGTTTTTTGATGCTTCCACAATCTTTTAACCATACTAAGTTGGATTGTGTGAAGCCTTAGTGTGGTAAACTACCTATTACAAGGGCAAGGGTCTCAACTGCTGTGGAAGGCTACAATGCAAAGTCTTTGTTTAATAGAAAGGTAAGAAATATTTTAGAAGTACTTTTGGATTTTATTGAGATCTAAACATTCAGGTTCCTAAGTCTTTCATTGGTCTCTAATACAATTAAGTAATGAGTTGTAGATTTTCCAGGAATGGAGCATACTTGCCAATATATTCTGAAAGCTGGTCCTGAATGTAAAGGATGTGACACTTAACAATGGTCAGTTTTCTGTTGCAGTCTCAAACATTGATTGTTTCAGTAGCGACCTAATCCATAGATAATACTATCTGTGTTCTTACAAGCTCTCCTTAGCTCTTGAAATCTTATGTAGTCTTATTTCAGGGAAAATCTGGGTGTTTTCTTGTGACTTGGTGTTACTACAGTCATCTCAGCTTTGTTAGCACCAGCCTCTGAATTCCTGTTTTGCAAGACAGGTTCTGTACACACAGTGTATGAGTCTCCTTTATGTCTAGTGCAATGGTGGAGTACAATGGGCCTTGTTTAGAAATGAGGGATTCTTTTGTAAAATAAAATGAACTGTGCAAAGATGCTTGCAGCTTGGGGTAACATGCCAGACTTTCAAGGTTTAATGTTGCTATTTCACATATAGGTACCTTGTGGGGAGGCAAGGAAAAGCCCTCACCTTGATTCAAGATGCCAGTTATCTGGGGGGGCTAACAGTAGCCTTTTCAAACAAAATTCTTGTATATTCTCCTTTGTTGTGATTCTTTGATAGTTGTCAGTGGGATTCTCTTGTAAATCGAGAGTTTTGCAATACATTGAATTAATTCTTAGAACCATGGCTCTGGGTTGGGATTAGTTTGGATGTTTTTATTCCTCAGGAAGTGATTTAGGCTTTTCTCAAGTTCCTTTGATACGGCCAGATTTGTGAAGATGAGTTGATGTTTGTGTGCTGATTGCATGAATGCCTATCTAGAGACTTCTCTCTCATTCCTGTTTGTTGGTGTTATAGGTTTGATCATTACCAGAAAAAGTAAAGAGCAACTTGATTGTGGTACTGACCTCTCTGGGGTGCTTGCCTTTGCCAAGAAGACACGGGCTTTCTCTGAACCTGCCCAGGCTACATGTGATGATTTGTGCTTACTGATGTTGGTTGTAGGATGATCTCTGTACTCCTGCCATCCTCCTCATTACAGAAGAACTCTGGCTTTTTGGTCCGTTGTGGAGTCTTCTTCATGCCTTGGATCCTAAAGATTTAGATAGACTGTTTAGATCCATGACAGCCTGCTTCCTCTGTTTTATACCTATGAAGGCAGAATAAAATGAGAACAAGTTTACTTTGGCAGCTAACTGGAAGGAACACTGATGCAGGCTCATGTGACTTGACTTTGATTTGCCATATTATAAATACAGCATTAATGTAGAGCTCAGCCCTAAATTATTGGCAGAAGTGGGCTCAAACTCTTTAGTCTGAACAAATAAATGATTAACTAATTTTCTCCCCAGAAACTTTATCCAAGGCGAAGTAAAAATGCATAGATTGAAATGCTTGATTATGTTGTCCAGCTAAGATTATTCAAGCAGAAAATGATTGGAGATGATCTTTCTCTACCTGGAGGGAATCTTGACATGATGAGGTTTTCTACCTGGTGATAAATATGGACCCCTGCGGACACTGCTCACACTAGACTTGTATAGCCTCTCTGTGGTGGGGTTTTTTTGTCCCTGCACCCTTTACATGTAGCAGTACCTGTAGCTCTTCACAGCTCTGTGCTCTGTGTATTTTGATGCTGCTCTTTTCCAGAATTTACTTCCGTTGCTCTTTAGGTTAAAGCTGCCCTCTTGGCTGTTGAAAGCCATTTGCTAATGAGAATCAACAGTACCAGCATGAAAAACAGTAGAGGAGAGTCCTTCTAATTAGGCAGTGTGAGGCTCTGCAGTTTACTGACTGTAGACATATTGCTTCTCTTTTCTTCAAATGTTTAAGATTTCAATTGTGGCTGGCTGTACAGATTATGTATGAAGTTGCAGTATATTAGGGCGTGCTTGGATCTGGTTATTTGAGATCCTGCTATGCTGAGGAAAAAGTTTTATTTATAATAACAAGCAAACCAACAAAGAATAGTATGGTCACAAGCGGCTTGTTCCACGTGAAACTAGCAGTTAGTTTCTTCTGTGAATGCTAAAGTTTTGGAGCTGAATTATAACTCTTTTTTTGGTGCAACGATGTTCAAGTAATACTACAGAAACATCTGCCCTCCCAGTTTACAAGTAGATGAAACCAATCTTGGTGTAACTAATGTCTACCTCAAATTTTTATCAGTTCATAGTGATTAGAAGGGCATGGCTATGGACAGGATCTCAGTGCTGTGGGTAAATGATTCTCCATAATAATATCTGGTATTGTTGGACACAGAAATGTTTTTGCAGTAGATTTGCTTATGATGTCTTTTAAAATCTTGTAAATGAAAGCACTGCGATACAACAGTGAGTTGTGGGAATGTCAGGTGGTACCTGTTAGCACGAAAATAAAAGTGATGCAGCTCCAAATCTTTGCATGTACTGTGAGTGTGGTTACCTGGCTGAATCAGCAGTTTGTAACTGCTGAAATTAGAATCTCATAGGTTTCATTAATCAGAAACATAATTTATAATGGTCAACATAATTTCCTGATGTACTTCTACAAAGAGCTGTGACATTTCATGGAGTGTGTATCTTTTGCTTGACTAACTCCTGGTTAACCATCTTCAGGACTTGTAATGAAGCTATGGTGGGAGAGCTTTTCTCGATTTAAGTTAAACATGAAAATCTTTACACTTTACCTATCTTTTCTGTAAAGTACAGGCTCAGCAGGTAAGAACTGGGTTTATTCTCTGCCTGATCAACATGTGTCACTGACAAGACTTTGTGCAAGTAAACCTGGAAATAAGTTATAAACTTGTAGAGACAGACCCAGTTAAACTCTTAAGTAAAATGACTTTAAGAATAAATATGAACTAGAATTTATAGCACCTTTGCATAAAAAGTTTGTGAAGAGATTTATTCTTTACCTAATGGAAGTTTGTTTCAAAATAGATCACACATTAATTCTGTTTGATTTTATAGATTTTTCACTCCTTATTTGTAGCAAGTAGAACTTGTATTGAAAAATTATTGGATAAAGAATGAATGTGCATGTATGGAGGGAGAAACTTCTGCCAGCTTTTCAGGCCATGTGTATTAACACATTGGAGCTTCTGTAGTTATCAATGGAGGCAAGGAATCCCAGTTCTAGACTATGGGTTAATATATTCAAGATCTTTGTCATATTTGGTAATTAGGCAAGTCAATTCACGTGTCAGCATTCTGTAACTGCTGATTGTCATTCTCTTTCCCACACTGTATTTTTCTTGAAAATTCAAAATGCAACTTCATTAACTTTGGCTTGATGCTCCTAAAGAGAAAATTCTGGCATTGTTCTTCGTGTGCTGAATCAGGAACACAGTCAGGAGATTTGTTTGATTTTTTTTCCCTCCTTTTCTTTCTTTCTTTCTTTCTTTTCGTAGTGAGTTGTAGACCACAGCACATTCAAAAGATGTGAGTTTCATGAAGAGAAATTACTGCTGAGTTACCTGATTTAAAAAATACCCCAAACGCTTCATCTTGGTTCGACCATATGTAATCAGAGTCACTAAAAGACAAAATACTTGATTCAGACTTGGAAATAGTATAGCGTAAAAAAGTTGGTAGTCTGTCAGAAGCTGTTATTGCTCAAGCAGTTTTCCTTGAGCTCTGTCTTATGTAGAGGAAGGACAGCAGCTGACTATTGCTCCTACACCATATCTATAGGTCCAAAATTATAAAGTGTTTAATAATTTTTAAGTAAGTAATTTTGCTATCTCTGCTTAATCTTGACCTTTTTAAGAATGGCTCATATGGTGACTACTGGATGGGGGTTTGATCACTATCCCTACTTACTCTCTTGTGGTCTTCTTCAGTTAAAGCCAAGAGGTTTAGTTCGTAGCCATCTGCTGATGCTGCTATTCCTAGGGCTGACCTAGGTGTGTAAACATTGCCTTGCGACAGAAAGGTGTGGTTCCTGTTAGCTTTCCAGGGGGTCAATTGCAGTTTTGGAGGAGAGGGATCTCTGGAGTTTCCTCCATTGTTTTTTAACTCTGATTAAAATATGTAGATTTTATTATATACATATTAGGCTGCTTTTCCTTTAATTCTTTTTTCTTTTCAGCAGTGAGACATGCTTTTGGCTGATACTGTATCTGTACTATTCAAACAGTTCTGATTATCATAGTTCATACTTAAAAAGACCTATGAAGGCTACATTGCTTCATCCGGTAGGACACTGAGTTGTGAGGAATAAAGCTACAATCTGGAGAATCAGATGTTGGTTTGGATTCTTTGTAAGCATCTGCATAATTTCAGAGTGAAGTGAATTTTATTTTTACTAAGTTAATGTTAGATGTAAATATGTTCTGTTAGATAATGTTAGATATAGTACAGACTGCTAGAGGAGGCATTGACACAGGTGCTTCACAGTTTGTACCCAGGGAAGTGATGCAATAATCGTTTGGGGTTTTTTTACTAGTATAAGACAGTATTTCCAGTGTAGTCAACAGCGGCTGTTGACTTGTCAATCAATGTGTCATACAGCATACTCTATGCCTGTCTTCTAATTTCTGGCATCAGCTGCCAGGGAGTTTCAGGATGTGGGCACTCAGAACTGCATGGACTTTCACAAAGAGGTTTTATTCTTCTGAGCTCAATGCTTTGTATTATTTCTTGATTAGCAGAAGCACTCAAGCTGGAATCACTACTCATCCAGAACCTATAGATGAACTGTATAAGGCTTTCTTTTGCTGTCTTAAACTTGTTTTGGTGCTTTTCTCCCCTTCCAGCCCAACTAAAAAGTCTTTTTGCTTTCATGGACTATGGGAAAACATGAGAGACTTACTGCTGTTGTTGCTAAGAAATCAGTAATTAAGCTGATACTATGTTCATGTTTGCTGTTTAAAATGACTTGAAAGTTGCATAATAACTCTGTTGCTCTGTAAAGGTCAAGTTAATTGAAAATATTGGACAACTGCATGAGTTGAAGCCTAATAAAAACATTTTAATTGAGAAGGTGGAGAGGAAACAAATAAACATTAAGTACTCTTTACCTGGTTTTTGAAGGTTGTTTTAAATAAAATTCTAACATATACAGAAAAAACTTTGAGAATTACTTAATTTTTTTTCTGCCTCAAATTTTCTGGTGTCTTAGTTTGCTTTCCTGATTTCAAGGATGGTATGAAAGAGAACTGAGAAGTAGTTACTAACCCCGGCTGGATCTGAAGTGTATTCAGCTGTGTTACTGTAACGTGAGGTGTCCTGGGTAGGGAGACAGAAATCATGGCTCGAGTCCTCTTGATCATGAGACAAAGAGCAGCGTTTCATTGTTCAGAACTCCCTGATCCAGACACTGACTGGTCTGAGTCTTAGCCCTGCCCAGCTCCTTTATCAGTGATGTGTCTGCTCTCTGGACTGGCTATGACTGGCTGAGGTGTCTGCACAAGCTCTCTCAATCACTTAGAGACTTCAGGAACAAGCCAGGTCAGCGGACTGGACTTGTTATGAGCAGATTTATTTTGTCTAGCTAAAGCTGTGACATGTTATTAAGCTTCAGAGTG
Source organism: Sterrhoptilus dennistouni (assembly GCA_013397095.1). Lineage (NCBI taxonomy): Eukaryota > Metazoa > Chordata > Aves > Passeriformes > Zosteropidae > Sterrhoptilus > Sterrhoptilus dennistouni. Next base: position 574,165 of record VWZU01002407.1, read on the forward strand.
AATAATTCTTAATTTTTTTCATGTCTCATTAACAAGAAAAAAAGGCTGTCTCGTATGTTGATTTATACTCTTCCTAGTCAAGAAAAGTATCTCAAACAGTCTGTAAAATCATGAACAATGTTCAAGGGGGCTCTTGACTAGAGACAAGGCATGTGAGGTGGTCAAATCCCCCACTATGCATAAACAGAAAACTTACTACTTGCTGTGTGTCTTGTGTGAGAGTTTTTTGATAATACTAGTATATGGCTGCTACACTTCCCTGGTTTATCACTTAATATTGCTGTGACAACTTGCCAGTTCATAAGGAGAGTTAAAGAATTTGGAAGGTTCCTGATATACTTAGCAGGTTGATAAAAGAAGCCATAAGCTGTGATCATGCTGATTTGGGTTTTATAGCTAATTTTCTACAAGCCATTTTGGTAATTCTTAGTGGCTAAAGGAATATATGTGTGTCTTTATAATGCATGGTGCTACAAATAAGAGTGCATATCTCTTCAGTGTGATCAGCTTTTATCCCTCTTTTCTCTGCTTCTTTCCCCCTGCCCTTAGGAGCTCTAACTTTCCAAGTATTATTCCTAAGATAATTTCAGAAGTGTGTGTATTAGCTACTGGATACTATTTGCATAAGAACAAAAGTGCTACCTGTTAACAATTAAAGATCTTAGAATTTTTGTAAAAAATCCTAAGAAGAATTTTATATGTAGTGTGCTTTTGCTATGATGACAAGTTAGTTTCTTTAATTAGGCCTTGTTTGGTACTGTTTCTGTTCCTGCTTCTTCAGGGGCAAATAAGAGATGATTATTCTGCTATAGAGGAAGGCAGTTTTCTAAGATACTTAAATCTCTGGAGATCTGTTTGCAGGATGTTTAACTGAATATTCTTTTTCCTTCAGTTGGATAACATAAATATCCAGGAATTAATAAGAAAACTGCTTACAGGTTTTTTGCACTAGACAGTATAACTGCTGTTGTTTTAGAGAATACAGCTGGATAGGCAGGCTAGGACTTCTAAAGATGCTGCAGTGGTCTTGTTCATGCTGCACTGTAAAAATGTAAATCAGGAGTTTTTTATAATGTAAAAGCTGGGCTGTCCTTGAATGCAAGTTAAAAAAAATCATATGCTTCATTCTGAGCATACGGTATTGATGGTGTTCTGTGCCAGATTGTTCTTCAGTGATGGTATGCCTTTCACATCAGACCAGTTGGAATATTAAGTGTCTGTGAACTAATGCAGCTGGAGCAACAGGTCAAAAGTAAATCCTTTTGGAAAATTATCCAGAAGGTAATGGCTGCAGGCAGAGTTATGCAAATGGGCTATATTCAAATAGTCTTACAGCATCAAGTGGGCTGATTTTTCCTGTGTGTGTAAGAATTTCTGGGTCATTGCTCCTTAAAGGATGTTGAGCTCTTCAGACCTGAGCTGTTCTTTCTAATTGGATCTGAGAATATTTGCCATTATTATTAAGTGTGCAATCTAATACATCCTATCACAAGAAACTTTGATTATAGAATTGCACGTTCTCACCTCTTCTGTGAAGAAAGAAATAGACTGATAAAAGCTCTGATACCTGGAAGCCTGGAACAAATACTGGGTTTTTTTTCATCTTTTGGGTGAAGGCATCCTACAGAAATGTGAATAGCCTGAGTGGTGCCCGGAGATCAAGTGAAAATGGGAGATGGTGAGAGGCAGAGAGCTGAGCTGCGTCATGGGAGATGGAAGAATGTCCTGAATGGCAGTGCAAAGGGGAAGGAGTTTGGTGATGTGGTGACTTGGGATGGCACGTTGAGTTTTTGTGATTTTGGAGTTGAAGTTCTAAATCGATCTGTAGATCATGTGTAGGAGTATGTAGCACCTTGGTAGGCACTAGATAGAACATTGTGGAAAAATTGAACTATGGCACACTGATGTGTGGGTATCCCAACTGCAAGAAGAGTGTTTCCATCATGCTAGATGGAGTGCAGTGTGAGCAGACAGATAAAGACACTCCATTCCCCAAACAGCCTGTTTAATAGCCACCTGTGGTTGCTGCATGACTGGCAAGTTGGTCCATCTACATCATGTTTCTGACAGTGACTGGTAGCAGATGCTCTGAAGAAAAGATACAAGGAATGGAATAGTACCATTTTTCCAGTAATGAGAGATTTAGGGAATTCAGAATAGTTCAGATGGAACATATTTCATATTTAATGGGAGCTGACAGATTTTTGGGGTTTTTTTAGTATTACATGTTAGGATTTCTTCAACATCCTTTGACAACAATTAGTGATATATGATTTGCTGTATACAAATGTTTACAGGTATATCAAAACAATATTTTGCTTCACTTGTTGCTTCTGCTTTGTCAGGAGGAAATAGCTATACTGAATATGTATACCAATATTACATGGTCTCTGTGTGTGACAGACTTAAAATATGTAAACTAATAATTGTATAGCCCATTTCTAATTCATGATCCAATTGCTTTAGACATATCTATATTTAGTGGTGCTGTAAGTACAAAAAGAAATGGGGGCATGCAGAAAGTAGAAAAAGAATTGCAGGACTGAATGTAAATGAATGTGGGAAACTAATTTTTACAAACAGAGAGAAATACTATGATTTTAATTTCATTGAGTGAGATGACCTACATGCTGGGATAGTGTTGTCTTGTATTATTATGTCCAGGTCTTTATGAGCTTGTGGATGAATTTCTCAAAATCTAATTTGGCCTTTTTTCTTTCTAATTAAAATATATGTCTTGATTCTGTTCATGATTGTAAGAAAGTAAGTTATCTGAGTGAATAATATCTTAGTTGGCATTTATGTGTCACTGATAGTATGTAGCCCTTTATGCAACGTTCTGGGTGCTGTAACAATAAACCAATTATGACCAATTCTTGGTTCAGTTTAAATGAGAGAAAATTATCTTTTTGTGGTCCATAACTTCTTTCTCTTTGCACATAACTGTCTTGAAATAGTTTGTGTTCATATTGGGTTTATAAAGAATGGTTAGTTCCCTTTTCATTTAGCAGGTGTCATCTGACTATTTTTCTTATTAGCTGCTGTCCTGATTTAGGGCAGATTCGTGAGGAAATTTCCAAAGAGGTCCCTCTAGAAAGCAGGTTCAAGCAGCCCCTCCCCCACTGCTATTATTATTGAATAATATTACTCAATTTTTTTTAATGCTTGTGAATATTTTGCTTGTTAAATAAACAGTTATTTCCACTTTTCTCCGAGGAAATATTTTTCTGAACCAGTAGAGGGGAGGGGCTATTTGAACCTGCTTTCTAGAGGGTCCTCTTTGGAAGTTTCCTCACAAATTTGCCCCAAACTAGGACAAATACATTTTTTTAAATGAAAAAATGTTAGATAGAAACTTCTCAGATTAATTATTTGGCTGAGTTTTGCACTGTTGCTGAATATGCTGCTTGAGCAGTTGCTGCCTCTAGATGTTTTTGCTGTGTTTTCACAATACTTGAGCCAGCTTCTGTATGTCCTTGTGATGAAGGAGATGGAGGATTGATTTATTTAAGTATGACCATGCAAGGATAGTTATGTTTTGGTCTTTTGGTTCAAGTGATGGTACAACGGTTCTGCTGGCAGAATTCAAAGTCTGAGACTGGGAGGGCGAGCTCCCTAGGTACCTGTAGGGAGACACAAAGCAGGGGAGTGTCCAGAGGCTTCAGTTTTGACCTCTGGGCTAAATAACTTGGGGATAATCCTAGCCAGCCTAACAGTGTTTTTAGAAATACTGAGATGACTGCCTGATTCCCGGTCATACTTTCCAAACATTTGGGACTTTGTCAACGTCTTTACTTTTCCTAGATGTTGTTTGTACTGTGATCAGAAGTAGTTGCAGATCACAAACAGAGTAATAAACATCCCAGAAAGAGTGCGTGGGGGAAAATGGACTTTGTAATTACTGGTCATGATTTTACAATCAGTAATTTTGCTTTAGATACTCAGCACAGTCAGGAAATAGAAGTAGGAAGTGAACTTTTCATTGGTCTCAAATGAAAATTAACTTGGATGAATTCAGGAGCCTGTTTGCTTGCTACTGAAGTGTCTTTGTTCCCAGTCAGTAACGGAGCCGTAAAACTCAGGAAAGCATATCCCCTTTTCAGTACTCCTGAAAATTTTGGCTCTCATATGTCAGTGTTGCTAACCAGGTGATGGTAAAATATCACTGTACTTTGGTGTGAGTGAAGGGCTGGTGGGAGGAAGGGACCCTTCTTCAGTAGGGCTCAAAAAATGACAGGCAAATACAGGGTAGTATGTCAAAGAGATGGAAAATTCTGTGGAAGTTTCACTGATTTCTTCTGAATTGTGTGGATGAGTTAATGAAAACATCTAGTCTTGTGTCAGTTACAAAAATTTGGGATGCGCATATGTGAATTTTCTGCCATATGGGTTATCAAGTAACTCACCGAATCTCCCTCAGTTCTGTGTGCTTAAATCAGTAAAAATGGACTTTTCTTTATAGTGTGCCTATGAAAGGTTTTAATGTAAGGCTTCAAGTGGTCACTGCAATGCAATGAAGTGATAGCCTGTTTTCTTTTCAGCAGTCATTAGGGGAGCAGGTATTCTTAAATGTGTCTCAGCCACTGTTGTCCCTGTGCTGGCCAGAAGGAGAGTGCTGTGCTGACAGAGCTGCAGGTCTCCTCTTATTCAGGGAAGAGATAATCCATTACAGCTGTTGTCTGTAGTCTGCTTGTCGTTCTCCCTCCTGCTTGTGTGAGGATCAGCACAGAGGTGAAGTGTAGAAAGGGAAGTGATCCTTCAGCAGAGTGGTGGCAGGGGTCTTGGCAGGGGGAGCTGCCTTCCCAGTGGCACTATACAGGCAAGCATCTACATACACTAAGGTTTTGAGACTTCACACGGCTGATGAGTTTCAAGAGATACAATGCCATGGAAAAAAGCAAGGGTTTATGTTTGCATAAGTTTAATGAGTCCTTACTGAAGGTTCAGTGCATAGACTCCGACCTGTTTCACTTCAAGTGTCAGGTATGTTTGACCTTTGAGTGAAACATTAGCTAATGCCCGTCTGGATTTTTTCCTTCAAGAGGCCCTAAGTCTCCAAATACTTTCTGGGATGTGAGTCTTTACTGAGGTTTTCCATGACTAGCTTTTGAGAACTTTTGTCTGTGACACCTGTATTTTCTTAAAGCAAGTAGCAAGGTTGAATTCAGTCCATTGTGTGAGAAGAAGAATGTGTCTATATTCCCTGGAGCTAGCTGCCCTCTTGGAGAAAAACTTAAACTTGAAGGGATATGTTTACTAAAATGAACTGCTAGCAAATGGAGATGATACTGTGTCTGCTCTGGAGAGACGAGGATTGTGTATCAAGTCTCAAACTGTTGAGGAAAAAGAATGCATAACAAGCTGATTTTTTCCCTTGCCTCCTCCCCTCCTCTTTTTTATGACCTCTTTTAAAATTAAATAGGGAAGATAAACTGCTGGAAGTTAAATTTGCTCACCTCAAATGCCAAAGGGAAAGCCAACAAGCATCTGCATCTTAAATCGACTGAAATCACTTGCTGTATTAGAAATTAAGTTGTGTTTAGTTGAGTACCCTCAAATAGTAGGATCACTTTTTTCCTCAACTGCAAAATCCAGAGGATTTTATCAGGAGTAACAATTGCTTGGTGAAGCTGATTAGACACAGCTGTCATCTGCTAAGTAAGAACTTAAAGTTAATAAAAAATCTCCTTTTTTTCCATTCTGTATGTGTTTGGAAAAGAACTTAGGAGTTGGTACAGTAGAAGGGATAAAGCACATAACTTCATATTTCTGTAGTTTGGGTATTACCTTTTACAAAATCACTACACCTAAAGCATGCTGCTGGACATTGTTCACTTCTGCTCCATCCCTGTGGGAATGTTTTGGCATAGTGTCCTGCGAACAGGATGTGGAACTGTTGGAGCCATGTTTAACTTCAGTTATTGGGGTTTTGGAAATGTACGTACAAATTCTAGCTGCTTGTAAAGCATGTGTACATGTGAACAGTCTTCCTCCTTTTCTGCTCCTGAGACACAGTTAATTTAATCTCTTTGAACTTGATTGCAAAGACAAAATACTCTGGATTTAAGCACAACACATAATAGTGCCTTTTGGTTTTTGCTATTGCTGCATTACTTTCCCATGCTGTTAACCTGGAATTGTCAGGAATAGCCTTCGAGCTAACTAGTTACTCTGTGTTTGTTTGTAGCGCATGAACTATATGCAGAATGCATTTTTGATGCCTTACTATGCATGTTATTCTAGTTTTGAAAAAAACGAGCCCTGTTCCGATGCAGATTTCAGACACGAATCCCAGTATATGAACCCTTCTGAAACGGAGACACACTTCAGTAAAGAATCTCTAAATGGGATGCTTGAATGATCTGTGGCCAAGTAAATAAATATTTCCTCAGCTTCAAGAAACATGGCACACAGCTGCTCCTTATTACTTGTAAAGTAACGGGCCATTTGCTGACTGCAGCAAGCTATTGACATTATTGCTAGCAGCTGCTGAACTCTTAGTGTTAACTTAAACAGCTCATAAATGTTAATTATGTTGCAGTTTTGTTACAGCTCATCTGCATATCCCAGAGGCACTAGCTAATATGTCATGCTTTTTTTCCACGTGAACTGATGACATTTCTTAGTGGAGATTCCAAATAATAACTTCCTAAGTAAGTTCAGTTATTTTACTGTAACAGTGAAAGTTTCTTCAAAAGTGCGCTTTTAACTGCAGTTTCATTAGTACTAGTATAGCTTTACTTAAATGTGTTTCAGTAGTCTCAGAGCTGCTGAGCAAGTGGTGGAATGAGTATGCAGTAGAAGGGAGTATGCTGGGTGCTTACTGACCTGTGTTGGGAGATCTGTGATTAGGTTAAATCCAAAGCCAAACCGAGCAAAATCTGTTGAATTTATTTCATGCTTTGGTTTAAAGTCACTTTCATATTGTTATGGTTTTGCTGCTATACGAGTGTGAAAAGTTTACATGAAATGTTTTCTGGCTGCTGAAAAAATGTGTGTTATCTGCATAATAGCCACTTGAACGGTGTTTTGGGACCTTTTAACAATAGTCTCTCCCACTCTTCAGCCAGTGGGGATGTGTTCTTAAAAACAAAGCTCCCGAACAAACTAATCCTTTTTTCCCTTCAGGTCAGATTCTGCTAGTGTTCTTTGTAGAAAATACTGGTAAACTTCCAAAACTTGGTTTTGAGACTGTCGAAGTGATTGTGACTCTAGCATGAATGAAAGCATAGATAATTAAATGAAAACTGCTGTATTATCATTGAAGTTTAACTCTTTGATTTTAGTCATTGTGACTGTCAGAAAGAGGACCATGTTATTGCTAGTGCATACTATATAGAGAAGTTATGCTTACAGCTTCTAAAAGTTGTTCTCCCATCCTTAGTTTTTTGTGGTCATCCAGTAGAACTTTTTCTCTCAAGAGCAGTGGTCTATGTTTACCAGAACTACACTTCGTGCTTTCTCCCTACCAAAGTAGTTGGAATTGCAGGTAGTCTGGCCTTCCATATCAGCCTGTGATAACAGGTTAACCTGGTGATAATGCAGCCATTCCCATACAAAGCTATATGCTCTCTGCTGTATATTTGGATGGTGCTTTGGTTGTGTGCATATGTATTTGTCCTCCTTAGAGTTCTTTCCTGGCTGCTTGTAGAGGACTTACTGTCCCTGAAGTGGTGTGCAGACAGGGACAAGTATTGCAGACTGATGCTAAATGGATCTGATGCTATATGGTGGGGGGGTTCCAACTTGAGCTGGAGCCTCTTGGTCTTTTTAAGGTAGACTTCATGCAAGGAAGTGTGATATGGGGTGAGGAAGATAAAAATATGACCAGTTGTTTGATTTTTCTTTTTTTGGGGGTGGTGAAAGTTATCAAATCAATGCTATGTAAGGCTAATGTCAGATCATAGTGAATTCTGTGAGCAAGGGTTTGATCTCACAACATTCAGTAATTTTATTTCCAGGGGCAGAATTAAGTGTCACTCTTCTTCAAATAGTTGGGTGTAGGGTTGGTTTCTGGATTTGCTCCTGAAAGCCTGGAGGAATATTGGATAGTACACAGTCTAGTAGCTCTTGGTTAGAAATGAAGCAGGAAACTTTTTGGGAGAGTAGAGGGGGACTCCAGATTGTGTGGTTCAATTATAATTCAATTACTGATGTTTTGGGAAAAACATGATTGCAAAAAGAATTCTGGATTTAAAAAAACTTTAGAGTTCACTTATTTCTAAAGTAGTGTAGTTCGTTCACTAGAGCTAGTATGACTATCCAATTACCAATTCCAGTCACATCTTTTCAGTATTTTTAATGGGTTTTTAGTTTTTTGTTCATTACTTCCTTTTTTTTTTTTTCTTCTAAAGGTCCACCTAAAAAATCTACTGTTGCCCTTGATTTCTGCCCCATCTACATACATATCCATGGAGCAGATGGAGACAGCTTGTTGAGATTAGACACAGTTTCACATATCCAGAGTGGTACTTAAAAGAAGTAAGGAGAAAACTCCCAAACTAATTATCTCAGTGGTGACTCCAGGTGTCTTGAGTCTGAAAGTAAATTTCCTGTGCTGCAGACTGAGAATAGCAGTGTACCCAAATTACTGAATTCAGGAAATTAATTAAGAAAATGGTCACTTGAATATTGGCTTTCTTCAAAATTCTGTTCCAGAAATACTTTCTTCTGGCTGCACTCTAAATTACAACTTGCGTTTTTTCAGTCCCGTTGCATGTATTTTGGCTTTGGTGTGAATTGGGTGCTCATGAAAAGTGTAACTGGCTTGGATGAAGGCTTGACATGTGTAGAAAGATGCCTGAAAAATCGTGGCTAATGAAGTAGTCCTAAGGCTGATCTCAGATCAGTCTCTGGACCAAAACAATGAGGTAGACAAAAGAAACAAATTGTCCTGAGTAAGAAGCTTTCCTTGTTTTTGTTTAATTCTGTAACATACTCAAAAGTCTGAATGGATGATCTAAATGCTACTACGTCTCTGAGGGAAGGAATAAAACAATCTTAAATGTTAAGTCCTATGTTCAAGGAGTTGACTTTGGGTTTGTAAAGGACTTCAAAACAGCAATAGTTAAAGGAGGTTAACATATTTATGCTGTTGTATGCTATGGTGCACACTGATTTCCTTCCAATCTACTTTTTGAAACCCAAAAAGGCCAGTGAACTGCCAAGGTGCTTGTCTGTCCATGTGGGGAGGGTGCATCACCAGTACCATCTTTCGTATTATTTGTGAGGCTCATAAGTAGGAAAAAACAAACAATCAAGTTGATTTGGCAGAGACTTGTGTTTTAGTGGGTCGCTCGTGTGGGGAGAAGAAAAGTGGTGAAAAACTGAAATGTTAAAAGGTACAAAAGAAAAGTTGTCAACAGTTTTAATAATATTTTCTCCTTTTTTGTTTCCCCCTTTTGCAGATCTTCAAGTGCTGACCTTCTTGGTCTATTAAGTTATTATAAACTTTTGCTGCTCTGCGAACATATAAAGATGTCTCGCAGCCCTGACGCTAAAGAAGACCCTGTGGAATGCCCTCTTTGCATGGAGCCCCTGGAAATTGATGACATCAATTTCTTCCCTTGCACCTGTGGCTACCAAATCTGTCGTTTCTGTTGGCATCGTATTCGCACTGATGAGAATGGACTTTGTCCTGCTTGCAGAAAGGTAAATCCCTGGAACAGCGGCTTGTCTTGCATATTTCACAAGGCTCTTGCTTTGTGTTGGTACCAAAGACATCTTTTTCCTTGAGGGAAACAATCATCTAGTCATGGCCTAGGGCAAGGGTGAGGTGTTGGATCTTTCAGGTTCTGTCTGCACATGTATTGAAGCTGTTATGAAGCAGCTGGTCTTGGTTTATTAAATTCAGAACTGAATTGATTGGGGAAGCTGTGGATCAGAACCAAGGCATGCTGATGCTGAGAGAACTGCCAAAAATTAAAATCCTTTGAGTTGGCATGCTCATGCATTAAAAAAATCTTTTTAGGAAAGACAGTTAGGATTCCAGCATCAGGGTTTGCTGGGAGCTAATACTCAGCTACACTGACAGAGCTGACTGAGAGGCAGTTTATAAAGCACCTGCTTGTTTTGTTTGTGGCACTGGAGGTTTTAATCCGTATTTTAGTGGATACTAAATGTATACAACCTTAGGAAATATACCCAATGGTGTTAAACCTCGAAGCATTTCAGAAATCTAGACTGTCTGTCTAGTATTCTGATCTTTTTGCCAAATGCTTGAAGGTAGTACTTGATATCTCCCTGTGTTGTGATGTCTGGCTGATTTGGCTGGCCACAGCTGAAAACCTCATCTTCACTAAGTTGCCTGTTACTTCCTTTGAATTATTTTATTTCTCCTTCTAGTATTTTGCTTAAACTCATTATTTCCTTACCTTCAGTGTTTAATAAAATTCTTTTTCAGTATCTTCCCATCTTTAATGACTTCCCTTGACTAACTTTCTTGCCTGGCCTTTCTCTTCCTGTAGTTGCAACTACTTATGTTTTCTTGTTCTCCTACTATTTAATTATGATCCTCTCCCTAGTTTATGCCTCTCGTCTTCCTGTGTCATGTTACAGCTTTCTTTTCAGACCCCAAGTAATCTTACTTGGTCTCACTATCTTTATTCACTGCCACAGTATTTTATAAGCATTTCCAGTCATACTTTCTTTGGGCTTTGGCTGCACTAGAGCTGTTACTGTTCACCTGTGTTTGGATGCCTCTGCAAGCCTGAAGGCTCTTCCACAGCAACGTGTTTGTTTAAAAATTCAGCAAATTTGCTGCAATATTTGAGCTCCATGTTCTACAAGGAAGATCCATCTGTCATCAGCCAAATTATTCTCCACTTGGGGTACCTGCTGTAGATGACACGTGCTGTATAGAAATTTTCTTTACTATGGGAAGTTAGTACTCTTCTGATGCAACATGAGATTTCTGGGATTTCCTTGTCTCTGTAAGTTGCTTCATTTTCCTGGATTTGTTACACTACTTTTTACCTGTTTATTTGAAGTTTGTGAAATATATTTGAAGAATCACAGAAGCAGTGTGCTATTCACTGTCTTTGGGTATCTGAATTCTTTGAAATATGCTGAACTCCTCCCTGTGGAATACTCTGCCCTATGACTGGATGTGCAAACATTTTGCCTGATTGGATACAGTTTGCTCAGAAAAACTGTTTCATGAGGAAACCTCAAATAAGTGCTACAATTGGAATGAAACATACTGACCATTCCTGGAGAGAAAGGAGACCTCTTCTTTCATAACAGATTATGTTGATACTTTCTTCATCCATGGACTGTAAGATACTCTTGAGCGGATTTTGGAGCAGTATGGCTGGATTGTAAGAAGTTGGCATAAAGAGGGCTGACTGAGGACGACGTTCCTTCTGTGGCATAGACAAAGATGTTGTGATGCAGAGACCGCACCAGGATCTTGGGAATAAATCATCTTGAACTACAGAGTTGCAGCATTAAATAAGTGAAGTAGCCATCACTTGAAGTGCGCTGGACAGAAGGAACCAGGTATGTGTATTTGTGTTCAGTGTGTCTAAGTCGTCCCCATAGTCAGGCTTCTGGGGAAAGAGCTGAGCATTTTTCTGTTTGTTACTACTGCGGCGTACATTGATTGTGGCCACTTTAAAGCTGAAGCACAGAACATGGCAAAGCATCAAAATTTTAGCAGGAAAGTTTATAGTAGGCACAATGGTTTCAACAGGTATGCCATATTTTTAATGAGTATACCAGTGCAGGATACTTATTGTGAAGTGGACTGTGGATAAACGTATATTAAAACAAGGATGAATGTGTTACTTACAATTACATAATAGAAATCTGCCATTTGTGCCAATGTTATTGAATGCAGTATGACTTACCCAGTAACTTGAGCACTAATCCATGGAGAGGAGCAGTTCAGGGGTTTTGCTTGAAGCGTTTGGGGGAGATTTTGGAGAAGTCTGCAATAAGGTAGCTGGCTAAATTCTATAGTGGCACTTATGCCATTAGATCTTAACCATGCATTGCGTATATACCTGCACTATCTTCCTAAGCTTCTTTAATTCACTTCCAACTGAAAAGAGGTTAGCTTGTGGTTTCTTCTACCCCCAAGACAGTACTTCTACATGTTTGAACTGTTATATAGCTTAACATCTGCACATGCAAAATATGTTCATGTGGTTGCAGTCTGCTTTATTTTCCTCCTGTGAATAATAGTAGTACACAAACATATGCTTTAGTAAGGTGCTAGTGTGAATTGAACTTAAATGCTGATTGGAGACTGGTACTTCGTAGTCTTAATATATTAAAAACTTTCGAAATTTTGTTTGAATCTTCTGAAATAGGCTTGGAAAGTAGTCTATTTCTAGAGAAATAGAAATCGTTTCTATTTAATTCATTAACTGCAAAAATATCTACTTTAAAAAAATTGAACTGTCTTGCTTTGGGTTCCTGATGGCCTTCCAAATTGTAGATGTAGCCAGTTGTAAGATAGTAATCCAGGCTTCCTGTTTTTTCCTGTCAATTGATTTCTTAACTGCGAGTGAAGTAGCTGCTCACTAGTCAAATTAGCATGAAAATATGCTGTCTTCAGAAGAGATTTCTGTAGCTGAAAGCTGGTTTACAGGTCAGCAGACTTGCCAGTTGATTGTAAAGCCAGTGATTTTTATCTCTGCAGTGATATTTCTATTTTCATTTTTGTAAAATTCAGCAGTCTAAGTCCTATTTGTCATGTGAATACTACATACCATCTCAATTGCTTCATTAGAATATGCCACTCTCAGCCCTTCCTGCACTTTTTAAATCCAGCAACAAAAAAGCATAGCTTGTTCATGGTACTTAATTGCTTTGCTCTTCCACCAAATAATATAACTTGATACACAATTGTTCCTGTGGTGTGGCTTTGGCTTTTTCTCCAGTTCCTTGACTGAGCAACCTTTATTTCTCCTATCACCTTGTGTTAGAGATGGAGGGAAATAGTATAGTGCTAGATGTATGATGAAGAAGTTAACATGCTTTAAGCATGGTTTTGTCCATGTTTCTCCTACTACTTCTGCGTAAAAGGAACACTTAGTCTTAATGCAGTCTTCAAATAACAGTGTTTCCTCCTATGCTTTTAATCCCACAACTGAGTAGTTTGGTGCAATAATTGATACTTTGAAATAGATAGGAAATTGGGTTTTTTTTTAATGTAAGTATAGTGGTGTATGCTGTGCATAAACCTTACTGACTTCTTTGTTTTTCTTGTTTCAGGACCTACTCGATAGCAAGACAACAAGTGGGAAATGTTGGTGCATCCATTGTGTGGAAGGAATGTGACCCATCTGGGAATTACAAAAGCAAAGCCATAATAAACTATGATAAATCACAGCTCAGCTTTCAACTGTTGGGAAATGGGGAAAACAGTCTGAAAGAAAACAAACCTTAAATAACAAGACAAAATTAGTCAGGAAGACTGAGAATTCATCAAGGGCCATCTCTGATTAGAGAAACAAAGACTTCAAAAGAGAAATTCAAACCTTTGCTCAAGTTCTTGAAGGGACTACTTTGCACTTAGTGTAAAGAAAATTTGGTCATATTCCATGCTGGCACACTTGTTTGGAGAACTTCAGTGTTTTTTTCTGAAAAGCTCTGGTATAGCTTAAATGAAAGGTGTCAGCTAAACTTAATGAATGATGTTGATATCTCCTAATGTCTTGCATCTGAAATTATATCAATGCTGATAACACTTGAGGTAGCTACTTTGTTTGGATCTTAAATCCTTTTATCAACCAAGGCATTAGAGATAGTATGTTAAGCAAGTACGTTATTTAAAAAATAGTAAGATGTGAGCATGTCAGTAGCATTTCCACTTTAGTTATTACAAGACTTGAGAGCTTCTGATATGTATAGTCCTCTGTCTACTTCTGATTTGTAGGGTTAGACAGAGTGAACAACATACCAAATGGTGCTGTGAGGTGCACCAGCTGTCAATCCACCTTGCTTGGCTTTCAGAGACTTGTTCCAGCAGTCTTCAGTGCATGCACCTGTTTGTAGTTGAAACATCATCCAAGTTCATGAATTTCAGCACTGTGGGAAGCAATGACTCTGAAGATGAAATAATTTATTTTCTTATCTGTAGACTGATTTTTGTCCTTTATTCGAAAGGAAAGTGATTATTAATATTATTTTTTAGAATTAGTTTCTGAAATGTTGATGCTGTGCTTATTTGCCTTCTGCCCTCTTTAAATGTGCAATATCTCCTAATTTGTTATGCCATGCACAATACATAGATAGGAAAATCATCTACCCCTCAGTTGTGTTTGAGTTATTCTTGGGATTCAGGAGATGTGTGCAGATTCATTTACAGGTCCTGCAAGTCAAGATAACAAAGTAGTTCTATTCCTTGGGAGCATTATAAGCATGTCACGTAAGTGATATACATGCAAAACACGTATTTAATGCAACTCTAGAAAATCTAGTGAGAACTTTGGAAGATTCTGTTGCTCAAACAAGTGTGGTTATCTGTGGTGGCAAACCAATTACTGCTGCTACTTAATGATTGAAATTCCTATTCAGCTAGCCTCAAGCTTTCTGCTGAGGTGAAGACATTTCTCTTCCCCTGATTCTGAAGCTGCTGCCTAGTTGTGATCCTACTAGGAGTTTTTATGCTTTCCTGTAGAAATACAAACAACTCTTTGGACATATAAATGTTCTGCTCAGAGTTAGACTTGAGCTACCCAGGATATTTCCTGATTCATGTTCAGGGCCTCCTGCAGCAAATAGCTGTACAGAGAAGAAATATCCTGTCTGACTTGCTAGTTATTTGAGAATATGCTCTGAATGTGGCTATACTTGGCAAGAAAGAAGCTGATGAATTTTGGTGCTGTTTGCCGTAGTTTCCTTGGGCCTTCAGGAGCCTTACTGAAAACTGATACTGCATTTCTTGCACAGTACCAGAGAGCAGCACTCCTGCAAGTTTTGCCTTGCATAGTACGGGATGTGGAGTAGGAATTAATCTTTGAAAGAATGGATTGAGACTGTGATAGGACATCACTTGTTGTAGGGCAAGCCATATTTTTGAAACTATATCTGTTTTGCTGGTGCACTTTTCTTCCCATTCCTACCTGAACTCAACAATTACTGAGCTAACTCACTCTTTGCCCTGAGTAGTCCTTCTTTCCTGTAAAAATGCAACATTTTTATTCTTTTTTTATATTGACTAATACCGATTTTGAGAAGCTCATTAAGTATGAAACTATTCTGCATCTCAGAATGTAGATGTGTTAAAACACAAGATAATAATTGGCTACAGCAAATCTCAGATGACCTTGCTAGTTGATCAGTGGTGTTCATCCAGTACATTCTGAAATCTATATAGCATATTCACTATTAACTCTGAGTAACATATCTTTTTGAGAAATGTTATGGTTTTGACTGTTCTTCAAGGATAACTTGAGTCTTTGTGTTTTCATGTTAAGGACACCTCTGGCTACTGCTAAAGTATGTTACACATTTAAATTCCTTTGTGATACTAGAACATGTTCCAGAGGACTTGATGTTTGACTGTGAGATGCCATCTGCTCAAGTCAACTGTAGCATATTTTCAGAAGATACCGCACATGTAGCATGATGTTGAACTTTAAACTGAAAAATGGATCTGGATTTGTTTGGGGATGTACTCAGAAGACTATGGGGTCTGAGCACTTGGTGGCTCTTTGAGTAACATCATGCAACTAGGAGGAAGATATGGTTTTGCTCTAAACACACTCATCTGCAGTAGATTTTTCTCAGTTTATTTAGTATGACAACTAGTTTTGTACTCTTGTACGTTAACACAGGACAGTCAGGAGAAAGTTCATTTTTGTTGGACTTGCATACTGAAACCTTTGGTTTTGGTAGTACAAGCAAAGACCTTAGTTCAACATACTGGTGAGCTTGAGCTTAGCTTCTTTGTCTTAAGTCATTGTCTTAATTCACATCTCCTGTACTCTTCTCATTTTTTATTTCCTGGTGTTTAGAAAATCTTTTTGTTTGAGATCTATTTTATGTACTTCTTTTTTGTGCTTAGCATTGCTTTCTGTGTACAGTGTGAAACCTGACTTTTCAGTCTGAAAAAACTGGGACAGATAAGGAATGTGGGACTGCTTTGAGGAGTAATCTGGGGCAGATGGCAGTGTACTATAGTCTGCAAGACACAGCCAAAATAGTGCCTTTATAGCACGAATAGAGCAGTCTTTCTAGGTAACTCTGAGGATACTTGTACTTCTCTTGTATACTTTTGAGATTAAAATACTATGTTATATATGTGTTTGAGGAGTTAGCTGTAGGAGGGAGTGACCAAATTTCGAACTGCTACATAAGCATGGCAAGAATACTGTTAAATCAGCATGTGTTGATTGTGTTGAAATCTGTCTCTTCACTAGAAATTAGCCATGTAAAGTTTGAGTAGTATAATGGTGTTACTGTCTTGAACTTAGTAGACCATTGAAACTACATTCGTATTTTGATTTCTTATCTTAGTCTTGAGTACATTTAAGTACCCAGATCTGTATCAGACAATAAATATAAAGTACAAGCTTTCATCCTGCTTCCACTAAGCTCTTGTTAGTGAAATTATAACAGTATGTATTGGCTATCGTGTTGCAGTTGCTTGTAGTGTTACCAAATTGACTAGACAGTTGGGTTAGAATGTAGTTCTTGCCCAAATCAATATCATGTCTATAAACAGAAGAATTCCTGTAAATATGCAAGATATTTACCCTTCCCAAAGGACTGAATATGCTTCTATAATGTGGGTAGCCATAATTTTCAGATCAGTGTAATAAAGAAATTTTTGTATTAAAACATGGTGATTAATGGTTTTAGAAGGTGTTATTTCTTATACAAGTTGGTTTTAATGCCGTTTGTTATGTTTAGCCATATCCAGAAGATCCAGCAGTGTACAAACCACTCTCCCAGGAAGAGCTGCAGAGGATAAAAAATGAAAAGAAACAGAAACAAAATGAGAGGAAACAGAAGATATCAGAGAATCGCAAACATTTGGCCAGTGTACGGGTTGTACAGAAGAACCTTGTCTTCGTGGTAGGGCTATCTCAGCGCCTAGCAGATCCAGAGGTGAGCAGTTCACACTTGCAGATCTTGCTCTTAACTTGCTGCTGTGAAACATTGGAATACCCTTATGTCTTCCTGAAGGGCACAAAATGAAGCAGTGGTGGGAAGGTTTGCTGCCATGAGTGAGGCCTCCTCTTCTTCAGAGAATTTAGCTTCTTCCTCCATAATAATCTCAATAAGTGTTTGTCTCAGTTTTAGGGAGTACAGGTTCTCTGCAATTTTTTTATTTGGCATGAGGGAAGTTGTTCTATTTTTTAATAATGGGAGTTTAGTTTTTAAGCTAAAAATTAGCATAAGGAGTTTTCAGGTATTCATTTTCCTAGGTTGGATCTGTACAGCTATGTCATGAATCACCAGTTCTAAAGTGGGAGCTTGGTTGGATTACGAAGAACTGATGTACAGGATTGCACAAACCTGTAGAGACAGAAGAAAAAAGCCAACACTTGGAAGTATGTACTAGGAAGAGCCATAAGGATTATGTCCTTAAGAAGTTGTGGGGGAAAAGTTAATAAGAGGAAGACCCCCAAAAAAGTTGGCCTACTGCTCTGCATCATCAAAAATAAGGTTTTCATTTGAGAACCAATTATGTTTAAAAGGCTTTATTTACTTCAATCATCAGTCATTGCTGCAGGTGGCCAGTGGAGTAAGTGCTAATGCATAAAAGTATCCTCAATTACATATGGAGGAAACGTACTGCAGGATAAGATAGATATCTTCAAAATTACGGTGTCAGATTAAATTCACCTTATCAAACGAAATTATCTGGAGAAGTCTCATACAGAAGTGGCTGTTTCTGAGGTCTCAGAGTAGGGTCTGTATTTTGGTAGGCTGGTAAAGAACAAATGTAAAAAGCTGCTTTTAGTGAAGGAGAAAAAAAGGAAGGATAAGAAGGGAAGAGGAAAAAAATCAAGTAAAAACTGGTGTATAACACTTGAGTATGTACTAAAATACAGCAGCAAGTATTTGCAAGCAGCTGTCAGCACTGACTTGGGGCTATTTATCATTGAAAAATGCAATATGAATTTATTATTGAAATTTAGTTTCTTTGACCAGATGGAGGATTTGTAATTAAGAGAAATTGTAGTAAATACAGTTTGATTCCTTTTTTTTTTCTTTTTAAACCTCTGATTTTACACTGAATACTTGAAGTTACTAGGAATGGGTTTATTTGAGGGATGGGAATGTGCTCGGCTAGGTGTGTTGGTGGCAGTATTCTCAATGACATACCAGAAAATAACGTGTACTTATTGAATATTGCACAAAGTGACTTGATCTTCAAGAACCCTAGCCTGAGAGAGATGAGCTAAAAATATAATACAATATATTCAAGTTTTCTACTTAAGCAGGCAAAAAACTCCTTCATAAATTGAGATTATTTGGTGGGAGTTGGGCTGCTATGTGCTGTTTCTGGAAATATGTCTAGGGATTGTAATGGATCATAATAATCATAATAAATACAGGCAGATCCTCTTGACGTGCTCTTAGGAGAATTGTGAAGGCTATGCTGTCGTATTGTACCAGGAATGTAATCTGCAATATACTTGGGTAA
Organism: Sterrhoptilus dennistouni; assembly: GCA_013397095.1. Classification (NCBI taxonomy): domain Eukaryota; kingdom Metazoa; phylum Chordata; class Aves; order Passeriformes; family Zosteropidae; genus Sterrhoptilus; species Sterrhoptilus dennistouni. The sequence continues at coordinate 592,775 of VWZU01002407.1, forward strand.
AAGGGAAGTTTCTTTAGGACTGTCAGTCTCTACTGGAATGACGCCTGGAGAGTGGGTGTAGTATGTTTCAAGAGGGTGTAGACCAAGTGAAGAGCAGTCAGAAGAGACCAATGAATGACTGGTTGTCTTTACAATGTACTGTGTAGTTCTTTGGGGTGTTCCAAGTGTGATGCTGTTAGTTCTTGAAGGTATTGATGCTCGCTTGGGAAGGGGTAGTTTAGTTCTTGGATCAGTACAAGTCTTCCTTTATAAACTCTCAGGTTATTATCTAGATCAGAAATGCACTTACTTTGTCTAGCTTCAGTCTGAGTAGTCAGTACTTTTCCACCTTCTTCCATCGCAGAAATGGAAAAAAAAAGGCTTTTGGTATAAATGTGTCAAATATGTTGGCAATTTCATTGGCACACAGGTAAGGGTTATTCAGCAGAGTTGCTTAATATGTTCGTGATGTTCTTGCTTTGCACAGGATCCTTAAATGATGTATTAGTACTAACTGATTCCAGGAAGGGCAAGATGACTATTTTTTTTCCTTTACAAATGTTATAGTCACTCATTCATTTCAACATGATGTTGATTGGGATAAGTTTTTTCTTGTCCCTGAAAGTGTTCCTTTCCATTTCATCAGATGAAAAAACACCTGATTTTGATGTTTTTTTCTTGTCCCTGAAAATGTTCCTTTATTGTCTTCCTTTACTTAGTCTGGTCTTTGGAAGACTTGAGATTATTTTGAGCTAATGGTTTTCTGCCTTTTTCTTTGGAGTGTGGGGCATGGCAGTCGGGATTCAGCATTTTGTACCTAGTAATTAATATAGCTGAATGCAAGTTTAAGGTGTATGGTTATTTGGAAATGAGAATGAATGTGATTTTTATTTTTTTAAATCAAATTATAAAACAGATATATACAGGAACATTTTATGCTAAATGGGATATATTTTGCCACAGTGGGATTTGGGTAATCAAAAATTACCCAGAAAGATTTTTTTTTTTTTTAAATACAACATGAAATGTGGGATATTTGTCATTAAAGTTCTGCAGTGACAACATGCTTTGTATTGCAAGTAACTATGTTTTTATGTGGGAAAACAAATCTAAATCTTTGGGCTCTTCTTTTAGGAGAGACCTTGTTTTTATTAGATAAAGGTTTTAGCTGCACAGTTTCTCAGAAGAATAAGTACACCTCTGTATGAACACTTGAACTTTCTTTTCTTGTAGGTTTTGAAACGACCAGAATATTTTGGGAAGTTTGGTAAAATACATAAAGTTGTCATTAATAACAGCACATCATATGCAGGCTCACAAGTAAGTCAGAGGTCTTTGTAATTTTTTAATTTTAATTCCTTTGGAAAATACATGTGTGCAGTGTGAATTTAGGGCTCCCTGTTTCTGATTGAGCAGTAGGTAAGGAAAAAAAGGCCTTGCAAGAATCAAATTACTATTAAGTTACTGAGGCATTTTCCTACCAGACTCTCAAAGTTGGATGCAAAATGCAACGTAGAAAGATTGAAAATTGGGAGGCAGGATGAGAAACTTTAAAGAAGCAGCAATATGGCGCTTAGTCATTAATCTGTGTTTTGGTGATAAAATGCCTTTTAAATATTTTTAGAACATTCATGCAACATACTGATACATTTCCTCTTTTCTTCATTCTTTATGCATCACATATGAGTTTTTATGGCTTCTACCTTTTTTTTAGTCAGTTTCTTGTTAAAAACATCAAGCCCTGAATATACCAGTTTATGAAGTGGGCAGCTTAAAAGGTGACTTAATGATCAGATCTGTCTGGAGAAAGAAAAACAAGTAAATAGTGTATGTTTTCTTCCTAGGGTCCGAGTGCCAGCGCGTATGTAACCTACATCCGGTCAGAAGATGCCCTCAGAGCCATACAGTGCGTCAATAATGTGGTGGTAGATGGCAGAACACTTAAGGTGGTAATAGTTTTATGTTGTTGCATTTATGTTCTAGAACCCTAATATCAGGGTTTAGTACACAATTCAGTTTGTATGGGTATGCTTGTATTGCTGAACAAGAATGTCCAGTCCATTGGCTTTTGACTTTTCTTCCTGGTATTAATCTCAAAATGGAAATTCAGTGAGCATCCAGCAGGCAGTGTTTTGGTGGGTTAGCAGATAACTTCTTAAAACAAAGTTTGAGACAAAGGTATGTACCTCCTCTCTGAGCTTACGGTGGCTTTTTTTGTTGTATAGTATAATAGTACAGTGTGAAAACCCACTGTTTGCTTTCACAGAACATTTCTGTAGTCTGTAGACACCTCTCAAAAGCTCCCTGGGAAGTCAAAGTTTTTATTCTCTTGGTGTATGTATAAACAGGTATTCAGACTGATTTGGTCAAATTGGTAGCTATAGAAAATCTAGTTACTATTCACTTCTTGACCCTGCTACTTGCCTCCTTATGATTATGCAAATATTTACTGAGGCTCTTACTTCAGCATTTATATAAATTGGATGAAAACAAAAATACATCCTAATTATCTAATCATCAAGAATATATAGATTTCTTACAAATAGACTTTTTATTCTATCTGCATCAAAAATGCATTATGATGGAATTTCAAATCTTGAGGCAATTTTTTTTTTAAATAACTTTTTTTTTTGTATTATATGGCCAAAGACATTCTTAACCTCCAGTACTTAATTTTTTTTCCTTTCAGGCATCATTAGGTACAACAAAATACTGCAGTTATTTTCTAAAAAATATGCAGTGTCCAAAACCAGACTGCATGTATCTACATGAACTAGGTGATGAAGCAGCCAGTTTCACAAAAGAAGAAATGCAAGTAAGTGTAGTGAATGGGAAACACATGAAATGTGACATGTATGTCTTAATGTCTGTGATTTAGTCTAATATATGTAATGTGTTTGCTGAACGTTATAGCATGGATGAATTTTGAAATCTAAAAGGTGATTAACCAGTTGGGTATTGCAAAGAACAGTTAGTTCCATTTTTTCCATTGCATGCTGTTTTTAAAGTTTGAGAAGGCTGGTGAGTATTCATGAGACAAAAAGATGAAGACGAACTCTTTGTCAAGAATTCAAATAACATGAGCTAACTATCCCTTTTTTCATATTAAAGTAAGGTAGTGTAATTTTAGGTCTCTGTGAACAAAGTTAGTGCAGATCTGGGTTTTACTGTAAAATTGGTGTGTGTGGACAGTTATGATGAATTGACTCTTGTGCTGTGACTGACCAGGCTGTCTGAATCCTGATAACCCTTCTAGCCTGTGCAGCATTTAGAAACCATTTGTAAATAAAATATTGAGGGTCACTCTAGTAGCACATAAAAAATGATGTGGGGATATTTTCACTATCTCAGCATCAAAATGCCTATTGTCTAGGGTAGGGAACTGAGTAAATGGATAGCTTTACTGTCTCAAATGCGTTGCATTCTGGGGTCTTGTGGTCTGCCTCTGTCCTTCTACATGAGGTACGGTAAAGCTTTTAAATTCAAGTATGCCAGCCCTGCATCCATGGCTGTAGTTTTTGCATGTGGTCTGTCCATGAAGCGGTGGCTCCCCACCCTTAGTGCCAGCACAAATGTTGTTTCTAGTAGAATTTTTTGATGTGTTAGGCTGATGTAAGCCAGAGAATAAAGAAGAATGTCCATATCTATTAAATGCTTTCCACAAATTATTTCTGAGGATTTCAGCAAATAATTGCAATAGAAGGAGAAATTCAAGGACAAGTTGCAAACCTTCCCTGTATTTCTCCCACTACCTAGATCTGTTACATATGCATGTTTGAGGGTATGTTCCTGCCCAGTTTTTAAAAACTTTTTAGTTTTTTATAGACCTGTCAGCCATGAATTTATTTAATCCATTTTGAACCTGTTGATACTGCCAACCCTTTAAGTCTTTTGTGCCAGCAAACCCCAGAAATTCACTAGCTGTTTTGTAAAGTGCTTTCTTTTGCCAGTGTTAAACTGCTAACTAGTTAAGTTTTGTCAAGTGTCCCTTAATCTTGGCTTTGTAGTGCTTGATGAAAGCAAAACCCCTTATCACCTTATTCATTGCCTTTGTGATGTGGCAAAACTTGATCTAGTCTCTCCCAGCTTTCTTTCCAAATCATAGTTTCTGGTCTTTTAAACTTCTTTTTAATGTACCTTTGTCAGGATTTAATTTTCATATGAGTTTCTTCAGAAGTCTTGAGTGGATTTTACATCTTGGTGACTTACATGGTGACTTTCTTCCCTGTTCCTTGTTATACTGCTTAAACTTTTTTTGAATTTCATATTGTTTTCCTAAAAGTAATTGGAAATTACACACCTGTTAAGTACATTGTCTTTTTGATGTGCCAGCTTTTCTGCATTTGGGTTAGTGTCAGTGAATTTTGGTTAGTGTCAGTGAATTTCCAGGTCCATTTAATGAGATTAAATGTTCATTGTTGTGGACTTTGCATTAAAAAAAAAAATTGTCAATGGATGAATTTGTATTCTTGATTAAATAATTAATAGCTCTAATTATTTTGGCAAGCTAAAATTATTTGGTAGAACTCCAGGAAGTCTTGGAAAGTGAAGCTGGGAATTATAGGTGGGTTGGAGATGCCAAGTTTGGCCTCTGGGTTGTCTGTTAATAAAACACAATTACTGCAAGCTCCTATATAGGATTTTAAACTTGTTTCTTTCTTGCATTTATGTGGCAAGTAAATGAACTTAAGACTGACACCTGATGTACCTTGCCATGATATTCAGTCTTTAGTCACTGAGCAAGTTGAGAGATCCAGAGAGGTTTCTTACTCAACTGCTTAACGTTTGCAAATCGTTAATTGTGCAAATCTGTGCATCAGCCTAATTGCTAAAGTCATAATTGAATGGTGAAAGAAGTGTTTCCAGGATGCAGACTATCTCAAGGTTTGCATTTAGGTGAGCCATATTGTAGAACCATGCTTTTTCCTACAATAGGTAGCAGTTTGGATATAGACACTGACAAAGTGGGTAAGAGGATGCATACACCAGATTTTTTCAATCCTTCTTGAGAGGTGTATAAGTTGACTACATAAGGACGTGTTCAGAATCAAACAGTAACGGAGAACTGGAGAATTAAGTAGCAGAAGAATGGAGGTATTGATAGGGTTAGACCTGGAGTATTCCAGTGCGACACACAGTTGTCCTTTTACAGGTACCCATAAGGGAATGTAGTTTATCAACAGTACTATTTTTTTGTATTTTGCCTATTTATACTTAATTATTTTAAAAAAAGGTTATATTTTTCTCTTAGGTTGTAAAATTTTTCTGGGAGTATGTCCGCATTGCCTGTGCACTAATTCCATTCTTGTTCCAACAAAATACTAAGGAATTAATGTAAAAAAAAAGTTAAATTTTATATGTCCAAGTAGTGTGAGAACTTCTAAATCAATGCTGGAGATGTGATAGATAATAACTTTGGTGTTTCAGACTTAAGATTCAGAAGACCTGACCATAAATCTTGGCATGTATTTTCTTTGGTAGAGGACATGTTCTAGTATCTGGAAACTGTAAAGAGAAGCTATTGACAACTTCACTGTTTTATTTTGTATCTTGATTCAGCTCATAACAATACTTAACTTGCAAGTCGTAATTCTTAGGTTGGAGTGTCATAACAATATACAAAAACTATGAATGCTCATCTTGAATTTCAGATGTTACTTTAAATGTTGGGGGTAAGAGTAGATCTTGCTGGTTTTGTTTTATATATTAAGCCACAGAATGTTATCTGCAACGTAGACTGTAAAATACTGTCTTCCTTCACTTGCCAGATTCTAGTACTCTTTAGTTGGATTGGACCTCCACAATTTCTGAAAGCAAGAAATTTTTCTCAGTCGATTCAACTAGCTGAAAGAATGTTTCAATTTTTCAGTTATTAAAAATAATGATTTATCAGTCATTGCTTAGAATATACTGCTAGTCATGTCATACATCTCAGCGTTTTATTAAGCCAATATAAAATTACCTCCATTTTGGAAGAAGTTCTTGTTTAAAAGGAGCTCCTTGTTCCTTTCCGTCTTCTGAAAAAGTTAGTATGTTTGAAATACGAAATGCCAGGACTGCCTTGGAGATGTTGCTGTTTTGATTTCTATGATATATTTGTGAAGCTCTTGATTAGAACTGAGGAGCAAGTTCTAATAAGGATGTAGGTGCTTTTCTGCTTTAGAAGTCTCTACAAATTAAAAATAGGTAGGTACATCCAAGTGATTTCTAGGCAAGTTTTAGAGCTTAAGATCACATCTGTGCTGAGAGTGAGAAGCAGTGTTTTGAGTTCGGCAGGAGTGATGCGATAAGTTGTAAAGGCTAATGCTTTGGGACATATTATATATATATATATATGGGCATATTATATATATAAAAATATATATAACTATAAATATATATATTAAATCAGTATTCATTAATTGAGAGTTTCTCTTTACTTAGGCGGGTAAGCACCAGGAATATGAACAGAAACTACTGCAAGAATTATACAAACTAAACCCCAACTTTCTCCAATTATCTACGGGTACAGTTGACAAGAACAAGAACAAAGTGACAGCACTGCAGAGGTATGATGCGTAAGTACTGATGCTGAACTGCCTGGTCATTCTTTCTGGTTATTCCAAAGAAAACTTTTATTCCTGTCTGATTCCCCAAATTGCCTACTGTTTTTAGTACCTATTATATGATAAAATCTGATAGGTTTTCTTTGTGGAGAGACATACTGTTTGGGAGTGATATTCTCCAATTTAGTGTTTCCTCTGAAGCCTCTCCACATTCCTCCCCTGTACCAGGCAGGAGAGGAGAATTGAAGGCACAGAAAGTAAGGATCAGAACAATTTACTGGAAACAACGAGATAAGAAAACAAACAGTAAAAGCAACAATACAAATGACAGAGGGTACAAGAAAGAGTCAAATGATTCACAAGTGATTGGTCACCCCACGGAAGCCCCCAGCCGTACTGGCCACATCGTCTGCTAGACTGTGCTGACCCATAAGAGAGCCCTTCCCCAGTCCCCAGAAAATGGCTTAAGGTGGTATAGAATCGATGCCTTCTTGTCCTAGCCATGCCCCTTCCTGGCTACTGCATAAATTAACCCTGTCCTGGCCAGAACCAGGACACATGCACCACTTTGTTCTAAAACAGTGGGTATGTGTTAGGAAAGAAATATATGTCTGCATTTGGATCAGTAGTTCAGAACAAGGTATTCCGAAAGAACACCTTGTATTTTATATTTGCAAAAAAATAAAATACAGATGGTTAAAAACCAGATGTCTACTATCTTGGTATGGTGTCATTATAAATGCAGTCTGTGTTTTTGTAACTAAGATAGCTTATAACATTAATATGTTATTTTACATCATGATTTATAGTGCAGTCCATATATTTTTACTATATTGTAATTGTAGATATCACTTATTATGGCTTGCTAAAATAATACTCTGTTGATGTAGTTTGTTCAGTAGGTTGTGAAAAGATTTCTGTCCATATGAGTATATAGTCACACAAAGGCAAATGAAAGTCTGAGGTTACCAGTCCTTAAGATTCATTCAAATATCACATTTACGATAAAGAAATAAAAACTGTTGGCAATTTCTTCCACTGCTTTTTGTAGGAGTTTGATAAAGGAGGTGGACAGAGGGGAATGTGAGAATTAGATTGCACTTCATATGTCCCTTGGCCTTTTATTCAGGGTTTGTGTTGTGTGCCAGTTCATGCACTACTGAATTTTTCAGACAATAGTTTGCCAGTGGCAGCATCACTGCACAGCCACCTCAGCAAGAAAGTGGGTACTGTATCTAAAATACTATCAATGCATCTTGAATGAGCAGAATACAGTTCTGAGAACTGGTATTCCAGCTGGTGTACTGGGACTATTTTCTTTAATTTCTGGAGGTAGTTTCTTATGCACTTTGACTGCAAGTGGTCAAGGCTTCCAGAGGAATCTTTTTTCTTAAGGACAGAGCTGCTTGTTTCTGAGGCACTGGTTCAATATTGACTTCAAAGGTAAAGTGCCGCAAGCAAAACAAATATACCACTTCTTGAATTTGGGTATCATTTTATGTTTGAACTCTGATCCAATTTTAATTTGAAGCCTAATTAGATCCCAGCAAAACAAATTATACCAATGTGGGAAGAATGCGCTATCTGAAACTGCAGCAAACATTTAAGCCTTTAGGAAGCAATTAGGAATTGGAGCTTGGCTAGTCTGTGGTGCTAACATTTAGCACTTATGGAAAAAACAGCATGTTACTCTAAAGGCAGCACGTGGTAATTTTTGGAGGTAATTTCTCTTGTCAGTTGAACAGCATAATCATAGCTCTGTTCTTTGCTAATGCCTAGGTACCACCTTTTGGGTTGCAAAGTGAATTTCTTGCAGCTGGGTTTTTGACATGTTTCGTCAAGACCCGTCTCATCAGTACAAAATGTGGCTTTTGCACTGGTGAATGCACGTTGTTCTTTCACAGTTTCTAGCCAACTGGGTTCTTTAGGATTGTTTTTGTAGGATTTATTGATATGATACTCATATTTCTAGAAGTTTCTCACAGCCTCTGACAACTCTGAAGTGGTTCTTGTGTTTCTGGGGTGCAGAATTTCTGTTTTATAATGGAATGGAACAGAAGCTGAATTCTAAGCAGTAGATGCTTAATTATAAATATCCAGTAGTAGAGAACAGTTTGTTAAACTCGGATAAGTGTTTTTCTACAACTGTTTTAATTTGGAAGGTCCTACTTGCAGACCTTTTCTGCCTGCTGAAGACAACTGTTAAAATCCCCTAGGGCCACTTTGTGTACTGTCTTGTGGTGTGTTACTTGATAGTCATGGTGACTGTGTTCTCTTAAAATTGGAGATACATTTCATATTTAAAACAGGTCGGGCTTTTTTTATTTTCTTGATGACTTTTTTCTGAAGAACTGAAATGAATGTTTCCTTATGCTACAAGAACAACCAGTTATGAAGCACGTGCTGATCTTTTAGAGAACAGCCCTTCAGAGACATGCAGCATGAACTTAACTAAAACAAAAAACTTCCCACATGCACAAAGCCCTCCACTTCAAAATATAAACCAATTTGTTTCTCTTGGATTTGTTTTTCCCTTTCTCCTTGGATGCAAAACTTAACTTTTAACTGGCATTTTTAAAGTAAGTTTTAGTATAGAGATGGCTTTGCATTGTAGTGAACGTAAATTTGGATATTTAAAATAAATCTGTTAATGGATTGACAATTTTGATATACCTAGATTTCAGTTCATTTTTGTACAAGTGAGACCATTAAATGACAGATATTCTGCTGCTGCTGTCTTTTCATTCCCTGATGTTCTGTATCTGATCAATTCATTAACTCTGACTTAGTCCAAATGTGTGCAAAGCAAAGATGAGATCTGTAAATCAGGTCAAGGTCATCTATGTACATATTGTATAGGTAGTTGAGAAAAGATGGATACAGGATAGCAAATCCTAAAGTACCGACATTTGAGCGGAGCTACTATTACTAATTTTATCTGAATAGAAGTAGGAAATGTTTGTGTTGCTATAAGAAGTTCATGAAATTTCCAGATGGTGACTGTGAAATTAGTAAATAGATCTAAAGATGTAGAGTAAATGTTGGACCATGTAATAGCAGCATACTAACATAGGAGAGCATCAGGAGGGTCATATATGTTAAAATTTTATTTTGTGAAAGCTGCTTCCTTACAAAGACAGAACTTGGACTCTAAAACCAGCTCCTAATAGAAGAAAAATAAAAGCTACAGGTAACGTAGAAGAACTTGAGAACACAAAAGCAGATGTTTTATAATAAGATTGCAGGGTTAGCAGACAACACTGTATTTGAATCTATTTGGTTATAGACTATATTCCATTTTGCTTAAATTTGTACCGAATGTACCTATTTACAGCAAAAATTTGGGATTTGAGTCCTCTCCTAAACTTTTTTCAGTTCTAGTGTGCACTCTAAAATGAAATTTAGGATTACTTTATAAAAAGGAAGTAATTATGTCATTAAACTAGAAATGAAGGGTCCAGTAACTTGAACAGTGTGTTTGGATGGTCTCATGGTCTGTTAGTGAAGCTGTGGATTCCTGTGTAGGTGTAAAACATAGAACTTCATCTGTTGTGGCCAGGCTTGTAGGACTTGGAATATAAAACATATATTAAAAAAAGAATGAGTTCGTGACTTACAGAACTTAAAAATAGTTATGGGCTAAAGCAAGTAGTTCTAAATGAGGTATGCAGAGGTCTGGACATTTGAACTGTTGATGGCATTTTTCATTTTTATTTACATTTTTTTCTTCTCCCTCCAATGGGCAAGTTTGCACTTTAGGACTGGCAAAGCAGCTATCTATTCAGGAAACAAAACAAAATTCCCTCTGGTTTTCTCTCTGCCTATCCCACTAATTATTTTTTTAAGTCATCGCCATTTAAAATCTGAAAAATAATATCCAGATAAATCTATTATTATGGATTGTCTGGCACAAGGATTTATTTCCCCAGTGTTTACAATTTTTAAAACACTTTCTTCATAACTTGAACTCTTCTATATTTTTTTTTTTTCACTCTTGCCTTTTTCCAGACCCAACAGTAATAACAAAGATGCCTGGCCATCATTACAGAGTTCAAGTAAATCAGCCAACGGTTTAACAATGGAACACAGGAAAACGCCTCCTATATTAGAAAATGGCACAGACCCAGAACACATGACTCCAGATGGTGCAGACTCAGATTTCGGGTAATTGTGCTGCCTTTTATACTTCAGATAGCTTGCTTTCTCTCTCACTGATTGGTGTGGAGGGAATGATTCTTCAGTCTCTCCGGTTGGAGAGCTGGATACAAATCCTGATCAGGTCACAAAAAGCTGGGCTTAGTGTAGCTAGTATTATAAGACTGGTTGGCAGATTGTGCAGGAGAACTCTAACATGAAGTAGTAAGTGGCAGTACAGGTAATGGCTGAGGAGAACAGAATAACCGAGGGATCAAGAACTTTTACAGCTGCACAGTCCCAGTCAGAGCTGAGCCCTTCCTTGTTTTCTATACAGAAGCTTCCACAAAAGTAACACACTATTTGCTGTACATCAGGAGGCTTGTCACTTGGAAAAGCTTCAGTAGAGGCAAGTTAAATGTTAGGGCTAAAATATCTGTCATTTCCTCCAGTGGGGTGTGTTCCAGAAACATAACACAAAAGAAAAGGTTCCTCTATTACCACTCAGAGGGACAACAGGGCAGCAGATTCAACTGAGGCGTCTTTGTGTAGAGGAAGTAACTCATCTGTTTACAATAATCTCTTATTGCCAGCCAACGTTTTTTCTTTTTTGATGGCCTTCTTGAATGGAACTGGTGTCTTCTTCCACCTTATGCATCACTTGCAGTTACAGTCTTAGCCATGCTGGTTTGTTCTTCATGGACCTCTTTATAGAATAGATGTTAGGCTCATTCAGAGGTCGGATGGGAAAAAAGCAAGGTAAACCCTAATATTTCAAGCACTGGCGTTGCTGATTAGGTAGCCAGTCTTCATTTTAAATCAATTTTGAACCAATGCATTAAAATGGAGAGTGGTGTTGAAAGTGGTACCTTCTTGTCAGGCTAAATAGTCCCATGGAGGAGTGATCGGAGAGCCTGTGAATCGCATCTCAGTAGTGATGTGCAATTCTTTTCTTTTTCGTGAAAAAAGTGTATTTAATGTAAATAAAATTATTGTAGTCAATAGATAATGAGCCTTATTCATTCCTGAGGGCTGGAAGTCTGTGTTGCGAATAAAGGTGCCTTAGGCAGGTTCAAGTGTGATAAACATTTTCATCATTTAGATTGTCAGTAAAAGCTGTCTTACTCATAGCTTTTTAAACTGCAGTATTGTGACTGTTAGCTCTGTAGGAAAAGAATTTGACTGGAATATCTGCTCTTCAATCAGAATTGATCATGTAACGAAGAGTCTACAGCAAACTTCTGTGCTATAGGTATTTGGAAATTACTAACCAAAAGCAGTGTGTTTCAAATGGAAGAGCTTTATTCATGCTGTTGGATCACTAAGTAGAGAGTACTTGTAAATCTTCACTGGAGTAATGCAGTGATTTTTCTTTTATAGTCATAAATATTTCAGCTTAATTTATCTGTTTGAGATACTGACTCAGTCAGTGCTCTTTTTTCACAAAAAATGTATTGATGATTACCCTTACAGTTTCTTTTAGAATGGAGAAGTAATTCTGCTGGGTTTTGATTAGTCATTTTGGGATGAAGGGAAAAATTTCACATGGAAGAAATCTAATGAATAAGTGACCTTACTATATGGCTGTATACAGTAATCAAACTTTGCAGCAGCAAGGGCTGTTTGAAAACAAGGTGTATCTAGAATCTGAAGTCTGCACTGAAGAAGTTAAAAGAAATTACACACATATTTTTCAGCATCATGACTGTAATTTGACTTGTATCACATTGTAGCCTCTTAGTGGAACTGAAATTCCTGTTCTTACTTCTGATGCTTGTTTGTAGAATCTGTGTATTGGCCTATGCAGCCTGATGCTTGTGCATCTTTTCTCATGAGTAGATGAAAATGAGAGTACCTTGAAGTTGCAAAGCAAAGATTTGTGTGAACTTAAAGAATACCATTTCATTAGTGCAGTATTTAGCATGATTGAGGCAACTCACAAATGCCTATAAGAATCTTGAATGCTGAGATGTGTGCCATTTCAGCCAAGTCACAATAATTTGCAATGAATGGCTTTCTGAGGTGGTTTTCTGCTGTATCTTATGTTATCCTTATTTTTGGCAGTTTTTTATGCTATGTTTTTTTTCCCCCCTTCTGTCATCTCAAACCTCAGTTTTTTTTAAACTTAGGACTATGTCTGCTAGTTAAAATCTTAAAGGCTGGTGGGAAGCTTAACTTGCCACCAAGACTGTCGTTAATTTAATTTTTATCTCTCCCAGATTTATTTAGGATTCATATGGAAACTGAAATTTTGTGTGTTTAGAAAATAGATCTTTTCAAGTTTCTTTACAGTAGTATGGTAGATGGAACTGACTGTTACAAAAGACTGTCATGGTATAGAATTCTGGGGTTTTGTATGGCATAGAATTGCTATGAACGTGTTCAAAACTTTTCTTTTGTTCCTTAAGGTGGTCAGCAAGTAGAATGGAGAGTGGTGAGAAGTATTACAGTCTATGAGAAATCATTGGAATGCTTATGACTAAAAAAGCAGTCTCGTAAAAAATAAGTGGACTTTCTTCCTTCTTAATTTCTACTCCTTAATTTTTGTCTTTATTTTAAGGCTTTTCTTCCACTACAAAAGCAAATGTTGATTTTTCACGTTAAATACTTGAGTCTCTTACTGTCTTTTTCCCTCCCACTTTTGCAGCCCTATCGATAAACCTTCAGATTCTCTCAGTATAGGAAATGGTGACAGCTCTCAGCAGGTAAGACACAAGAATAAGTGCTCTGAAAGTAACAAATGGGTTTGAGGGCTTAGTGCAACTTACTGTTGGAGAATAAAGTATTTTCAGAAGTGTATCATAATTGGGCATTGGAATGGGCTGTCCCAGGAGGTGGTGGCTCTGTCTCTGGAGGTGTTTAAGAAAAGAGTGGATGTGGCACTTAGTGCCGTGGTCTAGTTGACAAGGTGGTGTTTAGTCATAAGTTGAACTCAGTTATTTCAAAGGGTTGTTTTCCACTCTACTTGATTCTGTAATAATTTTAAACAAAATTTAAAAATGCTATTGCTAAGTTGATTTTTCTGATTGACCTTGTGCTGAGCTATATATTAACAAACCTAATTGTGGCCAGAAGTTTTGAGGAAACTTGCCATCTGAGTTAGTGAAGAATATTTTATATGTAAACTCATGTCCTAATTTTTCTCTTTCTCTCTTGCTTGTAGATAACAAACAGTGACACACCTTCACCACCGCCTGGTTTAACTAAACCCAATCCAGTTATACCCATCAGTTCATCTAATCACAGTGCACGGTCTCCTTTTGAAGGGGCTGTAACAGAATCACAGTCGCTCTTCTCTGACAACTTCCGGCACCCTAACCCCATCCCTAGTGGGCTTCCTCCATTCCCCAGCTCTCCACAGACTTCGAGTGACTGGCCCACAGCACCAGAACCACAGAGCCTCTTCACGTCAGGTACATCCACAGATTACATGGCTGGGTATTGTTTGCTTTTGCAGTTGCTTAAAACTTGTACAGAGTTGTACAGGGTTTAAAACTCTGTAGAACCTAAAATTCTAGGATTTGTTCCAAACTGTGTTTCTGCCCCTTACAAATGGTTACAGTTTGTCACTTAACTGCAGATTAATTGCACTGACCCAGGGATGATTTCTTAAAGAGCTTTCAAGCTGCATGGATAAATTATCAGAGTGGTTATTTTAGTTTTTCTTAGCAACATGCATAGGATGTGACATGTATGCTTTAATATTTAGTGTTACAGGTTTTTTATTGAGAGTGGGGAAAATACATTATATTAGTATATATTGCTGGGATAATCTGTAATTCTAATATCAGAAGCTGTTCTGTAGAATTCAGAATTTTCTTAGTATTTTGCATAGTTGTCTGAAGGTGTTTGATCTTTCTCTTTCTGAGTTAAGATTGTATAAATTTGGACAAGTTATTTTTAATTTCATCAGCTGAAAGATGCCTGCATTTTTCAGGTGCTCTCTTATGAAATACCTTGTCATATGCACAAAGCATCATTTTAGTTATAATTATATGGCCTTGAGAATGATTAACAGTATGAGAGCTCACAAATTATAAGTGTGAGGGAATTGTTAGAAAATGAAATGAAACAGTATCAGTAAAAAATTGAATGTAAATAATATGATATAGTTGGTTTACTTAGTGATTAGTCATCTTTTGATGTTTATCTTGCTCCCGGACATCATAATTCTGTTTGTAAACAGTATTACCAAGGAAATGCCTTTCTGCTAAGGCACTTGATACACCAGTTTTGTGAGGATTAAGTATTGAGAGACAATTTCCAGGTAGTAGAGATCATAGTTAATATTAAGTGTATAGTTGCTGTTTAAATAAGAATGCAAAGGACAAGTTCTTGTTGGTCTAGCAACTCCTTATCAGCATGGATTTTAGAGTGAAAATGGAAGTGTAGATTTCTGCTCTGGGAGGATACTGAACCTTCTTAGAGTGGCAGACCGGGTCCCTACCAGCAGAGGGAGTTCATGTTGTGAGTGATGCTACCCTGTACTTGGCAACTTGCTTGACCACAATTTTGAGGAAAAATATTGTGAAGATAGACCAGCATTCACTGAACCTGAATAACAAACTTAACACCATCATGAAAAGAAGTAGTAACTGAAAATGAAGACAAATTCTGGTAACTTTTTTTGCAACGCTGCCTCAAAATATTTAACAATGTCTTGTAATGCAGTTCCCTTTTTTATTTTATAATTTTTTTATTTTATCATTGTGTCTCCTCAAGAATTTTGCTTGTTTCTCTTCATAATAGCAGAGAGTAGGGGATTTTTTGTGAGTTTTGTTTGTTGGTTTTGATTTTGTTTTTGAACTACTGTTCTGAGGTTCTTCCTTTTGAGAGGGACTATCCTGCTTATCTTTTTTGCGCAGCATTAATAGTGAAAGCAAAATATTGAACTGAGTAACAACCTTATTTGAACTCTGCTTGTTCATACTTCCATGAAGTAATAGGGGGTAAACAAGGTTCTAAGCAAGTGGTCATTGGTCTCTTTCTATTTGGGGCTATTCCTGAAAATACTTTCTGGATAAGGTTTTTCTGTAGTTCAAGAACAGAGCAACCGTGCAGTAGAAATGTTATTTGCTAGTTCTAGCACTTCACCTTTAGTAGAAGTCTATGACAGTTTGATCTGAAAATGGCCTTGTAAGCTGATGAATAAGGTGTCTTTGGGGAATGTATAAAGTAGTATTATATGAAAGTTAAAAGACCACAGTCAGATACACAAGCTGAAGTTTTTATATGGAAAAATGATTCCTAATTCTTGTTCTAAATCCTGTTCCTTTCTTCTCCAACAGAAACTATACCAGTATCCTCCTCTACAGACTGGCAAGCAGCTTTTGGGTTTGGTTCCTCCAAACAGCAAGAGGACGACTTAGGGTTTGATCCCTTTGACATCACCCGCAAAGCCTTAGCAGACCTGATTGAGAAGGAACTGTCAGTCCAAGACCAACCTTCCCTTTCGCCCACATCTCTTCAGAACCCTACACCACACACTACAACTGCCAAAGGGCCAGGTTCTGGATTCCTGCATCCTGCTGCACCCACAAATGCCAACTCTCTCAGTAGCACCTTTCCAGTCATGCCACAGAGGTTTCCACAGTTTCAACAGCATCGAGCAGTTTACAACTCCTTCAGTTTTCCAGGCCAAGCAGCTCGCTATCCTTGGATGGCCTTCCCACGCAATAGCATCATGCACTTGAACCACACAGCAAATCCCACCTCAAACAGTAATTTCTTGGACTTGAATCTCCCACCACAACACAGCACAGGTCTGGGAGGGATCCCTATATCAGGTAGGTGAACAGGGACAGCAATGAATATGATTTAATTCACGCTCTCAGCCTCTCTGAGTCAGAACAGGAAAAGGACATAGCCAGCAACAAGCAGTAGAGTGTTACCTCTTGACTGTCATACTAGGTTATGAACAGAGGGAAGAATATTGTCTTAAATAGATTGTTTGTTAATACACAAAGAAAATACAAAAGAAAAGTAACTGGATATTTAGCCTTGTAAATATTGAGCTTTATAAGGAAGGTGGAGTATTATGTGCCCGCATAATTTTGTGCCAAAACAGATTGGTATTTTGGTGCTTCAGTCTTGCCAGACTGGCTTTATTTAAGAACAGGCCCTGGAGGTGCATTGTGATTTTGACATTGGCATGCAGGTGTTGACCAGAGTTGTTGAAGTTGTGCAAAAAATTGTAATGATGGTAATTTGTGCCAAATGTCTTGGCTGGGTTGTTCCCTCTTGCGCATAACCAAATGGTTGCACAATGAAACAGTCAGTGCCGTTCATTTCTGTACTTTAGATGGCCTTAATATTACGCTAATCTTCACTGAATGGATGCTTGCAATCTGTGTAAGAGGATTCATCCTGATTCTGAGAGTTGCGATGTTGGAGAAAAATAAATGTGCAGCCATGCCAGTTTAGGCTGCCCTGAGTGGATTAATAGGCTCTTGCATCAAACATTACAACTAAGGAGCTAATTGTATCAATAATTATCTTGATTAAAAATTCACTTCTGGGGTTTGAAGTCCTTCCATACTTCCATTTTAGCTTGTCCCAAACAAATTCTCTTCTTGTAACGGGAAAAAATTGTATTGTATTGTAAAATGAACTGCAGGTAGGAAGTCTCTGTTAGCTCTTTGTAGCCTTGACATGGAGAAAACTGCTCCTTAAGATGTTGCCAGCATTACTCCTTTCATGGTTTTAGAAGTACTAGCTTTACTATAAGAAAGTGACCTCGGAAAGGTTAGTGGTTTTTTTGATGCTCTAGTACAAGAACTATTTTACTTTGTCCTCTTCGAAGGCTTGTTGCAGCTACCATACTGCTGTAGGGTCTTTAGGCTGATTCATGTATAAAAACATGCTCCATACTACAAATGCAAGCAGTTCAAAACTCTTTATACTGGCAGTGGCAAAGTTTTAATCCTGAAATGACTGATTCTGGTTGCACAAAAAGAAAAGTTGTTTCTAGCATGGAGTAACAAAGTACAGCATCCACAGCTACACTGTTGCTCCCTTTCTCCTAAACTACATAGAACTTTCAGAAAAACAACAGCGCATCACATTCCAACTCTACCGCTCAAATGTAAAAACTTTAACTTTGGGGGGGGTCAATAACAAGACTTTCTTATGGCCTGGGGTACCAGAAAAATCCTTTAGTATTGAAAAGGATCTGTTCATAGTACAGGTTGATTCTAGGTTTGCAAAACTATTATTTTAATTTTAGTTAGCGGTTTGAAAGTGGAACTTTTTGTGTTTGTAGAAGACTTGTGGATTTTTTTTTCAACTTCTGAAAAGCAGGTTGTGTGGTATTGGTTGATACGCAGCCCAGTCCATGTACTTAGCCCGTATGTTTTAAGGTAATAGAATTGATACTTAAGTATGTCCTTTTTTTGTATGCAACTGCTACAACCAATTAATCTAAAAATATTTTTGACAAATACTATGCTAAAACCAAAATAAACATCTGCTGTAGTAACCATGGAAAGTTCCTTTGCATTGGTTTTAATCTCTTGTTATAGAAAACATTGGTAGTTGACTGGCTGACAATTAGATAGCAGTTGCTGCAGTGCAAATACTTCTCAGCTGATGTATGTCAGCTTTGATATATCTTGAGAAAAGAGTAATTTGCACAAGGACAGATTACTCCTTTTTCTTTTCCTGCTGCCAGAAATCAGCTGAGCTCTCAGTTCTGGTTTAGATTGCTAGGTTAAGAGTTTGTATTATTTATATTTATTTTAGTGCTCTAACTGCTTCAGAAGTACAAATAATTTGAAAGTCAGGAGATGACCCCATAGCTCTTTTCTTGTGTACTAACTTAATAGTTTCCAATTTATTGACTGTTTTTTTTTTTCTGCATCTCGCGTATAGGTCTCTCAACAAATCCCTTTCATATTCTGTTTGAAAAAATAATTCCTGTTCCTTGTATGCTTTTAATCTATCAAAAGCAAGTATTTAGTTACAGAATTTTCCTAGTTTCCTCATGTAATTTACAGATACATCTATCTGGTGGGGTTGGGGAAAAAAAGTGGTGTCCAAGTACAGAGAACTCACATGTATAAGACTTTATTTACTGTAGTTTATAATGTACCCCAGCTGACCTGCTAGAAAGGCAGTGCATATCATAACAGCTGTTTAACAGTATGGAACAATTAGTTGTAGTACGCCTGAAGCTCCTTTTTCTTGGCTCTTTTATTAGTTCATATTAGGATGTTTTGGTAAATGTTACCAATTTAGCTGGTTCAGATATAACAGGTAAATAAACCAAGTGCAGGTGAAACTTCACATTCTGTCTTGTAGCCAAGACCCTCTACTGCTGTAAAAGCCACATTTTTCCTAAAGTCTTTAATCACAGTCTTTTATAGGATTTTAAATTCCTAAAGTAGCTAATACTGGACTAGTAACTGGTAAAAAAAGGTGGGTTGAGAACAGGCACATTAGTCTGTGTCTGCCTGCTCTATTTAATCAACCCTTTTGAAGCTTTTTATTTATGTCCAAACAAGCAGATCTAATAACTTCCATAAATTCATCTGTTACTGTAGTAATTTCTAGGCTTTCTAAATTCAAGTTGGTTTCACTAGATATATTTGTGGTATGGAAGCTTGTATTAAGAAAATGGTATCTTTTAAACTGCTGCTGTTTCTGCTTTAGGCATTATTAGTCACATGAATTTGAAATGCCTCTGTGTGTGACATGTTAAATGTAATTTGCTGAAATTGTCTTTTGTTTATTTGAGAATCAGAGCTGTGCTGTATTCATAAGCTTACAGCTTCAGGCAGGGCTGTTCTGTGATGTGTACCCAATTTAAATGGAGGAACACAGGCACCACTACATTTCTTCTTTTTTTAAATTAAGTTCTCACTTAAAAACAATTTCTATGTGGAATTTGGTTGCTACTTTCTCAAAGGAAGTAGTATTTATTATCTAATTCTGCAGTTTCCAGTGAAATGACACGATTGACTTCATAGATTTATTATGTATGTACTTGAAATATGTCATATTCATCAGGCATACATTTGTCTCCAGCCCATATTTAAATGAACTTCTTGATTGATTGATTTCCAAAGTAACTTTTTTTCCCCTTCCCCCACTGTATAATTTCTCAAGCTGTAGCAGATGTTTAATGTTGTCATTTTCAGGGACAATTAAGCTTATTGCTGCTCTCTGGAGTGGGATTGATTAGATGGTTTACTGTGAAATTATAAATGTGTAACTGTGCTTCTGGAGAAAAGTTCAGTGACTTCTTCATGGACAGTGTGATTTTTGCTACAAACAATCTTGACCTGGATTGTATGCAAGCTATCCTAAGAATATTGGCTAGCAGTTATGCTTTGTTCTGCAGATAATGCCAAGGGAAAGATTGACTTACTGACAGTAGTGTGGGTAGGTGTGTGCCTTTATTTTACTGTAGGATAACAGGAAACTCTTTGTAATTTGATAGCTAGTAAGGACACCATCATCTTTGCTACCCTACTGCCTGGTGATGTGTTCAAAAATAATAGGTATAGTATGGGATCATAGAATAAGGTAGGATTCAGTTGAACAGTGTGTTTTGAGACAGATGCTTACAAAATGAGATGTATGCATATTAATTTGAAAATAGAAATATATTTTTGTTTCTTGAATTTACTGAGTGTTTGGTAGTCATTGATTTTGTTACATATAAGTACAGTAAATACTCACAGAGCTAAAAGTATTAGGAGAAAGTTGAAAATGGTTAGTCCACTTTCCCCATCAGTTCTATGCAAGATGAAGTACTTGACATTTTGAAACACTGGCTATTACTTCATTTATTGATTTCCTAATTAACCTGAATGTAAACCTTAATTGTAAGCTCTCTGTAGTCCATAATGAGGTAGTTTGAATTCTTCCAAGACTACTCTTACACAATAATATGTGTATATTCTTCCCCCAAAAAAATCATTGAAACCTCTGAGTTGGAAGGGATCCACAAGGATCATCAAGTCCAATTTCTGACTCTGCACAGGGCAGCCTAAAAATTAAATCATATGTCTCAAAGCATTGTCCAAATGCTTTGAGAATTGAACAGAGACAATTTATGTATATAATGCATATATTAAAAATCTAAATAGAAGAAGGAGTCAAGTGGACACAGACAGATATGAAGCATAAAGAATTAAACCCTATTTAGGATGGGGAAAAATGTTTTATTCATTGTCTTTGGAGATAACCATTGTAAAGTTCATCAAGATATTTTAACCATGCAGCTGACTGATACAAAAGCTGCCATAGGTTTCTGTGAGCTGTTCCTGATATTTCCAGAATGGGGAGTTGAAGGTAATGAGTCTGTGTAATAGAATATAATGAAAAATCAAAATTTCATTCTCCTAAGACCTTTTAGTTTTGATGTTGTGGCTTATATCTGTTGACTATTTGCATCCTTATTTATGATATTATGTGTATTTAAATATGAGACAATAAATGGGTAGACAGCTCTGTTAATTTTGGATGTCCCCAAGCCATGTCTGTGCTAGTGGTGTTGCATTCCTTATCCAGACACAGATTAGCGTACGTGTTTTCCTGTCATGGCTGCATTTAGGCTTTTGTGAAGCGGTAGCAGAGAGGACAAAGCAATGACAGTTTTATTAAGAAGGCCCAACATCTTCTCACTTATTTTGAATACTGAGTTCTTCCATTTCTGCACAATTTATGGTGTTGCATCTTCTGCTTTAAATTTTCTGGCCTCTGCCACCAGCCATTGAACTTGTCTTGAGCATCAAATCCTTTTTTGCCTAATGCTACCTTTTGGATAATATTTTAGTAAAACAAGGGAAGATCCCTATTGGCCGTGGTCATATTATTTAAAGACTATTTACAGCATGAAAAAGGATACATCAGGAGAATAAGGATTAACATGTGTTCACTTTAACACTAAGATTCCTTGTCTGACTTGCAATTTTCCTATAACATAATTGCATTTCCATTTGAGACGCATTTTTTATTTGCTCTTTATATTTTGTCTCATATCCCTGGGTTGTTTCTATCTCCTGAAAACAAACACATACCCCATGCCTTATTTTATACAATCTTGGAAGGAAACAGAATTTGTGGCATAGCAGCTGATATTTTCCTGGATAATAATTTGATATGGGGGTTTGGGTGTATTCTGCTACTGTGCCTTTTTAAAAGAGGGTTTGGGCCATGTAGTATGGCTGTTGATGTCAGTATGCTGTAAAAATTCTCCAGTTGTTGTGTAAAAAAGGCATTTAATTTCATACCCTAGCAACAAGAGTGTAACTTAAACAGTGGTGCCTCACATGCCTTTATTTGGATGCCATGGTCGAACATTTTCCTATACTTTTCCTCTTCACCTGACAGTATATGAAAGTTTTAATGCCTGTTTTAAGTATTGGTTTCCTTACTCTTAACAGTAAGAGAAGCATTAGTAAATTATTTTCTGTCCTAGTCTCTTAAAGAAGACCACTTGTGCCCTTGGTGGTCTTCCTTGATATTTGGCTTTCCAACAGCAGCTGGGCAGAGAGCATGGTGGAAAGAATGACATCTTTTCTGTGCCCCCTGGTTAGATCTATGCCTGCCTGAAGTCTTTCTCTGATTAGGGATAAATATTGGAAATAGGAAATCTAGTGAACATTTTGGCTTATACAACTAATAGATGTAGGTACCACATATTGCATTTCCAAAGGCTTGTATCTTTTCCAGAGTGCAGAGCAGCTGCTCTCAGAAGTGGATGTGTTGCCCTGATAACAGGGTCACTCCTCATTGAAACTGCTTTGAAATTTTAAAATTAAAAGTATCCTTTTTAAACAACCCTCAGCTGTTTCCATTATTGCATCTACTGATTCTTGTATCCTGGTTTCCTCAACAAGGATGACTGTTAGTACAGCCTTTGCCATTGAATATTTTGTTCTTCTCATCAGTCCTTTTGCTCATAGCACCCCATTTTTGTGGAGGTTCTTAGTCCTCCATCCTTCCTCTTCAGGGAGATGCTTTGTGTCTGTATATATCCCCACCTTGAAATTTATTCTCCTTTTATTTTCCATCATAACTAATTTTCTGTTTCGCTGGGGAAGAAGTGTTCAGCACAATATGGAATTAATCAATTTTGAAAATAAACTTTTGGTTTGCTCATTTCTTTTTCTCTGGAGGAGTTTAGTGGGTTTTTTAATGCATCCAGGTTTAAACTAAATTAAATGGAAGTGGGATTTCAGATTAATTTCCAAAATATTAAATCAGTGTCAAGATTGAAATCCAGTGTGGATATTCCTTTTCTAAGCTCTAGTGTCTTGTCCCTTAACTCCCATGCACTTCCTACATTTACTACAAAGGCCTGGCTTCCTTGGTGTAATCTTCTCATGATCTCTTAGATAACTTCATCCACAGCACCTGTCCTTTAAGTCCTGCTACTTCTTCACCTGTTTCAAAATCTCATCTCATACACCCACCCTTCCTTCCACTGTCTTTTCAGTGCTAATACTGCAACTGTTTTCTAAATACTGTTGATTTTTTTTCCTATTATTATATAGGTGATACTGTTTCAAATAAGGCTTGATGCATAAATATCTATCTTCATCTCTCTAGCTTGGTTTTCAGCTCTTACAACTTTTTTTAAATCTTTGATTGCAAGATTTTTAGGCATGACAGTGAAAGACAGGCATCTTACTTTTTTGGGTAGCAAGATGTCTATTTTTAAATGTGTAATTTTATTTTGGAAGAAGAATATGTATGCAACAAAGGAGAAAGTGGATTAAAAAATCCTCCAACTTGGCTGCAATATATTAGAGGAGTGACTAATCACATTAACTCTACTATATTTGAAATTATCATGAGGTTGGCTGAAATAGGTGGCCTGAGTAGCTGACCCAGTCTGCATTCTGGACTGTTAGTCCTGACAGTTTGGTAACTTTCCAGAAACAGGAAGAAACAAGCAGACAGGAGGTTTTTCACATCAAATTTCATGACTGACTGTGTCTGTAGTAGTGTCACCAAAGGAGCTTCAGCTACACTAAATGTTGGCTTTTGCCTGTTTTTTTTAAGGATGGAAGACTGCATTTATTGTTAATAGAACCTCTTTATGACTGGTTCACCAAAACTGAGAATGGTTGTTTCCTTTCACAGGTAGTGAGTGAGATCTTGGGCTGGCCCTACAGTCATTTAAGAGGCAGTTCTGTTTTCTTTCGTAGTGTGTCTCCTTCCTCCAGCAGGTAGATGCTTAGGCTTGGGATGCTGTGTTTTCTTAGATGCTTTTCTGAAGCCACTTCAAAATACGCAGTAGGTCACTGGCATGAGTTAAAAGGTCCAACTGTCTTAGTGATGTGAAAAACATGGCATTTTCCTTTTAAAGACGAGTCTGAGTGCACTTGGCACTGCCCCCTCAGTGTCTTAACAAAAAGCTATGGTTTGGTGTAGACCTGAGTAGGGGGGGGAAATTCCTATCCCTTGCTGTCTCTTGATTTCTTCTACACAGCCTTGTTTGAACTTCATCTTGTCCTCAGAGGAATCATTTTTTAAAAATCTATTTAAAAAATAGGTCATTTCTATTAGAAAACAGCATCTAGTAATCAGAATGAATTTCATGTCATGGAAGGTGAAAGCTTTGCTTTCTTGCAGTTTATCTAATTTTCCTACAGAATTATTGAAATAATCTACAAGTATATATAAGCCTTAATTGTCTGCAGATGTGGGAAGATTAAAAATGAGTTTATCCTTTTCCAGAGTATTCTTTCATTGTGCTAATGCTGGCCTCAAAGCCTGAAGTCAGAGGGTTGATTGATTGGTTGGATATTCTTGTGATCCAGAATCTCTGTAACAAGATAGGGTCTTGCTAATTGTTACTATAGCTTTGAAGATCTAATTTTTTTCTATTTCGCAATTTCTGGTTAATGCATTGCCCATAGGGCAAATTTCAAATAATTTGTTTTTAGTTATGCATGTGTCTATTCAAGTGCATTTGTACGTGCCGGCTTTTCGTTTGAAGTCGAAGTTTGTTCTGTTGACAGGCAGGGTAACCTTGTGAGATTGAACCCTGATGCATGATGTGAGAGGAAGCAGTTCAGGTTAAAATGAACTTTATTTTTCAGATCAATGGAATTGCATGCTTTCTGGCCTTTTTAATCAAACTGTTCTGCGTGTAGGATTCAAGTATCTATTTAATTTGTTTCAGTATCTTAAGTCTTTGCGCGCTTAGTTTAGATTTATGGTAATATTAAAGAGTATCAGCACCAAAAATTATTTTATTATGGAGTCAGTAATAAAAAATAGTGGGATTCTCTAAAAACATTTTGTAGGAAGCCAAGCTTGTTTTTCAAAGCAACTTGGAATCTCAATTTGAAATTTGCTTATAGATTAAAATTGGGTTGCTGGCTGCTCTAATTATGGTTTGGTCTCTTGAGCTGTGCTAAGTGTAAGTCAATCACAAGAACTCTACAGAATACTCCAGTAAAACTGCTTTTTTCAAGCCTAATAAAATTCTGACACTGTACAAGCAAGCAAATATGAGTCTTCTTAGTGTCCCCGTACTAATGCTGTAGAAGGGACTTCCCCTGAAAATAAATGACATTTTCTGACTCAACACTTACTTGGTCACAGAAAGCTTAAAAGCTGTACTGTCAGATCATCATCAAAAGGAAGTTAATTTAGAAAACCGTATTTCCCCCCTTTAAGTATATACTTTAGAATTAATAGATTCTGCTTCATAGTTTGGCTAACTGGCAAGTTAAGTTGCATGTGGATTTATTTGACATTGAAGAATAATGTGGTACTGTTTACATGGCTGTCTTGTAAATTGACTGGAATTACTATAACCATGAAAATCAATATGGAATAGAGATAAAATGTGCTTTATTTGCAGTATTTTAAAGCTGAGGGTAGACGGGTGTCTCTTGTCTACCAAAGCAAATTTTCTCTGTGTGTATGTACATAAATTGTTTGTATGTGTGCATTTTTTGTTTCCCCAGCTCTTAGAGCTCATGACTTTTAAACTCTCATTTGAAATTCACACTGTAAAATGACACTTAAAAAGCTGGGGTTTGTGAATTGTCAATTTGTTGCCCATGTATAGACAATGTTTGTGAGGCTTTTAAAAGTTCACTGCAAACAGCTTTACCTTCTAGTGCTCTTGTCACTTGATGCCTCCCTAACATGATGAAGTGGCTGCTTGTATTCTTGATAGGCAGCACTGCTGTTTAATTGTGGACAGTTTGCATCTTCTCTAATATGCCAGTAACATTCTTAGGCCTCCATGAATGAATGAAACTTCATTGTTTGGTTTAAGCATTGTAGGATTACTAGGAACCATAGATACAGAGAGTCAATGAGGCCGAGAGAGAAATCTTTCAGATTTTAGAAGTTTAAATGGGATTTTATTCATGGTATAAAAATATTTCCTGAGCAAACAAGCTTACTACTCATACTAAAGTGAAACAGATATAGTTCCTGTAATAACTGTCCTGTTGGTTTTTAAGTATACAACCTTTGGATGAAAAGCTTTTGAGTTCATGTAATGTGATGGTCATAATTTCTTTTTTGGATGTGACAAATTGTCCTTTCCTTCTCTTTCCCCCTCAAAGGGAAGTACTGACAATTGCTTTCAAAACAGAAATACCAATAGTTGAAGGTCGTTTTGAGATCAAAATAGAGAAGTCCCAGTGACTTCTCAGAATAGGGCAACAGGCTGTTTCAGGGAAAGCATGTATGATCTGTGCTGTCTGTGAACATGGTAGCACAAGGCAGAGACTGGGGCCAGAGATGTCACTTGAAAGGGTATGCTTCTCTGGTAGCCCCATTTGTTTCTAATTGAATTGAAAGTCTCTTGGTGAACTCCTGCTAGTCTTTCCTGTTCTTTTTCTCTCGTTTTCCTTTGGCTTCAAAATTTGTTGTACAGTGTCCTTGAAGATTTCACAAGGGCCTTTTTACAGGCAGGTTGTTGAAATAGCTGTTCTATTACTGAATATACCTTGACAGTCTCTTTGCTTCTTTAGTTGCCACTCTTTGCACTCAGGCATGTGGCATTGGCTAGAAGTTTATTTTTCTCTCATATGATGATTTTCCTCTGATTTTATTTTGCTTATTTGAAGCTTTTCTGTAGTTGACACACTGTTATGTGTCTTGGTCACACATACAACATACTGATGGGATCTTCAAAAACAAATAAATAATTGCAACCTAAATTTGGAGGACTGTTTGCTTTTCAGTGGGACTAAAATATTTAAGACTTGGTGTAAAGGTATTTGATTTTTTTACTCAATTAGCAAGAAAATAGGCTTTTGTAATGGCTTGGAATATAAGTTTGGTAGAGCAAAGAAATACACTTGCTTTACACTTAATGTAATAGTCTTGTGAACTTTCCTATTGGTCATATTTACTTAACATGTACTGGATGTAATCTGGATGTAATTACTTAACATGTAATTTTGCTTTGGATTTTACGGTAGGCTTGTGTCAGAATTGGGGCAATGATTTGAAATGGTCTAGTCACTGTGGAATATTCATTTTAGTAGGCTTGTCTCACACCAAGAAAACTGGAAGTTCTGCTATCCCATCAATATAAAAGATCAAGTGCGTCAGTGTCACCAGTGACACAGCCAAATTTGAAACACCTTTGGGTCTTCATTGCAGTGTCATTGTCCGAATTTTGGAAGTCACAGAACAGCCTGTGTCAGTGCAGCAGAAATTTGTGCAAACACCTTCGAAAGTACTGATTATGTGCAACAGAACAGTCTTCTATCTCAGCCATTAATCCTCTTCATGGCCTCTCCCCCAAATACACACCGCTTTGCCTTATTTGAAGAAGTAGTGTTAAGGCATTGCAGGTGGAGAATGAGGTAAAACTACTTGACTGTCAGATAGGATGTGATAATGGGGCAATGATTTTATATTGAAATTCATTAAATTACTAGTTTTGTACAAATTAATGTTCAGGCTTCTTAGATGTATTCTTTTTCTTAAGTTGACTTCAAATTCTTTTTATTTAGATTGGATGGACAAGTTGGATTTGTGATGAAGCTTTTCTTTCTTTCCTTTTCTCATTTTAAGACAGTGGTTGACTTTGTAAATCTTACATAAAAGTGTTTTTATTTCACATTGACTACCACCTCAGACACAGGAAGATTTCAGTGCTAGAGCTGTGGGATCTGTTCACCCCTGTAAACACAAGTTTCCACTAGGCCAGACAGGATTATGAAATGTCCATCAAGGGAAGACCAGAGTTCAGGATGTGTGTTTGAGAATGTTTTTCATGTGAATAGTGGTGCTTTCAGTGATGTTTCACCAGGTTATTCTCTTTTGGAAGACAAAGCTAGAGTATGAGGGGAGGAATCTCATATTAACCTTGGTATATAAAATACTTTCTTTGTAGTCATCTGGATTCTACCTTGTTTTCTTCTGTGTTTTCCCACTATTAGTGGGCATGTTGCTTTAAGCCTTTTAAGATTAGCCTATGGAAGGAGACAGCATTTTCAGTCCTTGAGAGAGGGAAAGTGTTGTATTGGTTCTCACACTCCTAGGTTGTAATGTCCAACTGAGAAGTCTGCTAACAGTCAGAAAATTACTCCTTCTGACCAGTTAACTTTAGAAGTAGGGGAAGGTAATAGGCAAATGCCCTTTTTAATTGATCTGCATAACTGAGAGCTAGCTTTTTCTCATTTTTAACTGTGGTCCAAGTTTCATCATGAAGCATAGACTTATTTAACAGTAAGAACAAAGCTGAGGGATGAGTAATGATTTCTGAAGAAATTACTTTCCTTCAGTTCGTAGAAGTAACTTTTGTCTATGGGGCGGATTTGTGTTTTCACTTGGGCTGTTTAAAACTTACCAGACTCCAGCAAAGACGTGTGGTGCTTTGGGTTTTTTTTTTTTGTCAGGGGACAGTGTTTTTGGCTGACCTTGCCTTGCAGCCTCACAAACACACCTGTTTGGGAAAGACAATAAATTTTTTGTAATTCTCTATTTTGTCACTTTTATACTTAGGAGCACAAATTTTATTAAACTAACTTTCTTATAGCTAGCAAACAACATCATTTTGGTAGATACTGAATCCTTTTAGGCCTTTCATCTCTTGACTTCTGTGAATCCAGGTAGATTTTGTTCAGACAGTTCAGCTAAAGAGCAGTTTCCCCTCAGTTTCTTATTTCCTGTTGTTTTGTGTTAGAGAGGATACACGGCAGTGGTACACTATGCGTGCCTCAGACAGCAGTGTCTCCTCATCAGAAAGTGCGAGTCTTTTCCATTCCATGAGAGTCTCCTGTCTAAACACTTACTACCTTTCTTGACCCTTAGGTGCGCTGTATTATGTCTTTTTTAGTGAAGAATAACTTGACAAAAACATACATATTTTCTTAGCCCAAGGAGGCCTATTGCCCTATGACATTAATTTTTCTATCCTATTCCTTATAACATCCTTCAGGCTTTGTCTTGGTCTTCCTTAATGGTAGACGAGATCACGATGATCTCAGAAGGATGTTGGGACATCAGGCAGCTCTTTCAAATGCTGCTTATTGCATAGATGGTATAACAGCAGTCCTGGGTCATGGGTGCCAGAGCCAAGCCTAAAAGCTGCCAGCTACAGCTTATAGGTGACACCTGAAACCACTTTAGTTTTGGTTACAATGCATTATGTATTTTTCTTTACAGAGCATCTTAATAACTACAACCAGTCAGCATCATACACAATACCTTTACCGTATCTTCTAACCTATCCTAACTATTGTTACCACCATACAATAGTTAGTACTACCCAATCACAAAAGTTAGTATGTTACAGTTTAAGCTTAAAGTTGTTTTTCTGTTTTCTTGCAGTGGAAAATTCCTAAATCTTTTCTCTACTTGCTACGTCAGCATGTCTGTTTACCTGTGGTATCCCTTGCTTTCCTTTGGAATTGTGTTTATTTGGTAAAAACATTTTTCTTTGTTTGAGGTCAAACATATCTTTGCTCTAGCCAAAAAACCTCCTTTCACTTTGACTTAGCCTTTGCCTTCTTGAGCTATCCAGTAGCTGCTACTTCAGCAGTTTCTAGCTTGAAGCTTCTTTTATTCTTCTATATCAAAACTATCTTTCATTTCTAAAGAGCCTTCTGCTAAGCATTCATTTCTGTAAAACTTTCCTGTTAAACTTTTATCCTCTCCAACACTCAATGACATGTTGCAGGTAGTTTACAGTACGTTAATTTTCTTACACAAGAGTTCTGAAGATGTATTGGGGGTTAGTAAAGTCAGTGATTGCAGGTCCCTAGCTCATAGGTATTGGGAGGAGTATGTTTGTGCATGCATGGACCCAGTAAGCATTTTTGCGTGCTTTTTGTGTTGCAGTAGAAGCAAATAATTAAACAGAGCTGTGTTTCTTTGCACAAGCTTTTTGAAGCAGTAGGAAAAAAAGTGGAAGCTAATGGTGTACAATGAAGAATTTGTTGCAGTTATTTCTGTGGTCATGAGCTGGCTACTTTTGTTCCGAAAACTTAATTTAGAACTTGTCTCGAATGGGCTTACGGATGTTCAAGAGGGTTGTGGATCAATATCTCTTGAGGACATTTTCTACTAATACTTTCTAAAATTTTGATTTATTATTTTTAATCTCAGGATTGTAAGTTTTGATGAAAACTGTATGGCACCAAATTCTTTAAAATAATTTATTTTGTGCATTAGTATTGTAAAGGAAAAAGAGCTGTGAAAGGACAGGATTTCAAAAAGTAGGGTTTTTTTTTGGTTCTGGGGTTTTTTCCCCACTGTAGTTACAAAAAGGTAATTGCTCAAGACACCCCTTTCTTCTGAACATTCAGCTTTACAAAAACTGCCAGGGCAGGTTTTGATAGTAATTGAGACTGCTTTCTTTACTCTCCAGCATAAGGTTGTGAGTTAGTGATATCCTCTGATTTTCCAGGAAGACTTAAAACTCTTCTGTTGTTGATGAAGTAGGAGTATTGTGAATGTATCTCTTTATAACAATTCTGATTGAGATAAAGGTCCTTTATTCAATCAACATAGGCAGAGATGTTTTAGAAAAAAGGTTGTATTCTAGATATTTGTCAAAAATATAACTATGTGCCAACATACTGCCTAACACTTCCTTTCTAAATATAACTGACCACAAGCTAATAAAGTATGACTTCCTGTATTGGATGATAAATACTGGAATGCCTCAAGATACTTTAAGCCAGAAATGGATCACAGAACCAGATAGTTTGTTCTAGGTAGCATACTGTAACTTTTGTGTTGAGGGGTCATTTGCTGTAGTGCTAATAGCCACATTATCCTGTTGTCCTTTATCAGTGTGTCTTGAAACTTGACTGCTTTGGTGTCCAGCTGGTTTGCTTCTTACCAAAATTTTGAGGATGTTGCTCTGTCAGAAATTATTCTGAAAGGTCTTTTAAAGAATTTTCACTACTATTCTTCAACTGCAAGAGGAAAATTCACTCCCTCCAACTTCATTATCATTTCCTTCAGAAGAACATCTATAGGGCTGTGAATGAGCAAGCTGTAACAAAAGCAAAAACATCTGTGATTTTCCTCAGCCTCCCTGGTTTCTCACGTTCCATTTCTATTGCAAAGCCCTACCTAGCCTTTCTTTATTTTGATAATACATCAAACAAAACAACGCTTTTGAGCCTGCTGACCATCAGTAAAACAGCCAGATTGCAGCAGAGGTATTCTCATCAGTACTTGATAGATTTTGCCCTGTTAGTAACAGAGGGAGAGCCACTGTGCCCTTGATTATTTGAGTCTCTGAATCAAAATGGGGACATACTTATTGGGGGAGGAGTTATATCTTTCTCCCGTTCCCTTACATTTTGTTCAAAACCTGCCAGCCCCTCAGAGTAATTCATCAATTATGAAAACACTGACCCTAGGTTTTAGACAGGGAAAGTATTAATTGCTTAGCTTAAAGAGTAAAAGCAAAATCCCATACCCCACCAAAGAAGGACATCTGTTTCTAACTTCAGCTTTTTATTTTTTTATCTTTCATTTTTTTTTGTTGGTAAATCTCCCAGACAACAGCAGTTCTGTAGAGAGTTTAAATATGAAGGAATGGCAGGACGGGCTAAGGGCACTTCTACCGAACATTAACATCAACTTTGGTGGACTGCCCAATGCTTCTTCCCCCTCCAACGCCAACCACAGTGTACCAACGTCCAACACTGCCACCACCGACAGCCTGAATTGGGACAGCCCTGGCAGCTGGATGGACCCCGCAATCATCACAGGTAACCGTTTCTCACTCCTTCAGCTCCACTGGCAAACCATCAAATGGGTATTTGGCACAAACTGATTTACATCTGAGAAAAAGAAGAAGTCAGTATGCGGTGGTCTCTTCCAGCTTCCATCCACAAAACCTCAAGGGTCCAGAAAGTTTTGTGGAACCTCTAGGTAAAACAGAGCATCACTTAGGCCTTTGCAATGCATGCCCAGGACCTTTGCAGGCAGTCAGGTGGATCAGTGCTTTCCTATAGGGTCGATCTATAAGGTGTCCCTTCTGCTGGATGGCATGTCCGGTATGTGCGTTGCTGGTCCTGAGGCACTGAAGGCAATCACTGGATTTTGTTATTTGAAAAGGGACGTACTCCACTTGTTTATAAAGCTCTCTTTTATAAGGCTGTCTGGTTGTGTTCCCCTGTTAGAGAGGCTGAAGCATGATTCAAGTAGGCAGAGTAAAAGGTGAAGCGTGTAGTGTAGTGGCAGCTTGGTGTGGTAAGGTCACATTGACAGGGATGCAGTTCTCGAGCAGAATGTTTGATAGAAAAAAGTGTGTTTTATGAAGAAGTGCTCTGAGGGTGAACTTTCTCTTATCTCTATTTAATGTTAAATGTTTTTGCGGGCAGGGTAATTATACGTAATAATGTAAAATGCATTTTCTGTACAAACTAATCATGTTTTCTCATTGTTGCTTTTTGCTAGGTTAAATTGACCTCCTTCATGGTCAGTTTATTGCTTCTCCTCTGACTTCTCCTGTATCCCTGTTTTGTTCTTCTTTTCTTAGGTATCCCAGCCTCCACAGGAAACAGTTTAGACACCCTTCAAGATGACAATCCACCACATTGGCTAAAATCTCTTCAGGCCCTCACAGAGGTGGACGGCCCCAGTGCAGCGCCATCACAGACGCACCACAGTAACCCCTTCGGCACACAGATCCCTCTGCACAGAGCCAGTTGGAATCCCTACTCTCCTCCTTCAAACCCCACCAGTTTCCATTCCCCACCTCCAGGCTTTCAGACAGCCTTCAGACCCCCCAGTAAAACCCCCACAGATCTACTACAGAGCTCAGCGCTGGATCGTCATTAGGAAAGGAGGAAAAAGAAAAATAAAAAAATAAGACCCAAAACGTTAGAAATGCAGGAAGTGTCCCACCCTGACTCCTCCCCATGCCCACCTACTGTTCCCTGTCATATCTTTCTTTCTGAAGAATCCAGTTCCTGATCAAACTTCCCCCCAAATGCAATGCCATCACAGGGTCATGACCATTCTTTTTGTTAAGTTTCTGCAGAACCAGTGTTTGAAATACACTGTTTGAAATACTTTCTAACCATTCTAAGAAAAAAAAAAAAAGAGAGAGAGGGAAATCAAAATGCAGTATCAATGCTTAAGGAGAATATTACTGTCTTATGTCTTTTGCACATGAGTATTTCTGCCTAGTAGAAAAGTGTCAATCTGCAGTAGGGGAAAAAGTGCAATGCAGAATCAAATGCAAGAACAGGAAAAAGGTATTTAATTTAAATGAAGTTACTGAACATGTGGGGCAAGCAGTGGCCCAGCATTTGTTTTGCATTCAGTGTGGCACTACACAGGGAAATTGCTATGTTGGGGTTGGTTGGTTTTTTTTGGGTTTTTTTTGAGCAGGGGATTTTATTGCATCAGTCGGAGTTTGACATGACGTGTGTTGAGAGACAAAACACTTATAGCTATGAGTAACAGGCATGTTGCTAAAGAGTGGTTTAAAGAGGGGAGAATAAGATTTTTCTTTAATTTTGGCTTTAGATTTCAAGTAAACTTTAATGTTTTAAAAGTATTCACAGATTTAATACCTAGCATATACGTAATATAATTATAAGCAGCTGAAACACGAGTGATATTTACTTCAGTCTTTCTGTCTCCTCTTGTCAGTCTCTCTTTTTTTTTTTTTTTTTTTTTTTAAAGATTCACCTGATTAGGGCACTCTGGGATAGCACTGCATTGGGGCCACATGATCACCATCAGGAGCAACCTCTGACCTCCTCTGCCTGCAGCTTTTACTTAACCCTGTAGTTTCTGGACATTTGTGCAGTATTGAAAAGACAGGAAAAAAGAAACAGATAAATAAACATGGTTATAACCTGACGCTAAAACTAAAACCAAGGAAATGTACCTCTTTCTTCAGAATTAAAACTAAAATCTTAAATAAAAAAGAAAACTTGATGATGACTTCATGTTTGCTTTTTGGTTTTTTTTAACCTTGGATTTTTAATTACTGGATCTGGTAAAAAATGTATGTATGTTTTCTTCTTATTTATCTAAACCAGAACTACTTTCATTGGAAATACTACTTTGTATGGTAACTTCTGTATTGAAGGGTCGGAAAAGCATAACACTTTAAATCTTTTAAAGGGATTCTGTTGTCTTTACTCATGGCAATAGCTAGAGGCAGTCAGTCTCTAACTGTTATTGGTTGTATCCTTTTAAATCTGAAGCATGAAAATCTTGTTTTTATTTTTTTGAATTAAATGCCATGCCACTCGGGGTAGATAGCATGCAGTAATATGCCTGAAGATAGAGCAGAGAATTTATGACTCCCTGTGTTCATCAGCAGCCTTGCATAAAGGTGTAAAATACTGTCACTGTAAAACAGGGCATGAAGAGTTCGTGATGGACAGAACGCCTCCAGTAAGCTTTTAGACTTGCAAGCAGACATATTTAAAACCTCCAACCTTGTGGTTGGGCTGCTGATTGATGTAGCTTACAAGGGTGGCAGAGAGCCTGAAATTCTAAAGATGCCTATGCAGAAGGATTTCTCACCTGGTGTGAGATGCGTAGTTCAGGCTGGCAGCTGTCTGAAAATGCTTGCTGCTGGCAGGGGCAAGGAAGGGAATTTCTACTGATGAACTGTGAAAGCCTAAATGGAGATGGGATGGGGCGAGGAACCGGCCTTTCAGGAAGTGGAAACAAATCCTGACTCAGTCAGGGGACAGAGGTGCCAAGTCTTGAATCTATGCAAAGTGTTTCTAAATACCTTGTTATGCAAAACATCACTTGGTGACTATGTGCTTTCTCTCTTCTCTCACCTGCGTTGACATTTTAGTGTTCTATTTATTACTCTCTATTATGGGCCTGTATGTGCTGTTCCTAAACTGGCAGCATTGCTGCTGCAGATGAATCTTGTGCCCTGGTTACTTGGGGGAATGTGCACACCCTTTGATGCCAGTGCTCCCCAAAAAGCAAACTATGTTTTTGTCACCCACCTATCTCCTGTGCGTGGAAAGAGAAGTGCTGTGGGCTGGAATGGCCTCATCTGTGGCAGTGCCTATTGGTGCCCCTGAACTGGGGGTGCAGCCCAGCAGGAACTGTCTGCTCAAGGTCCTGGTGAAGATGTTAATGATCTTTGGTTTGGTTTTTTTTTTGTGCCTCCTTCCACAGTTGTTAGATGTTTTTCCACCTTTAACATTTTGTTTTAGAAGGGTGCCCTTCCTGACCCTGAAAATTAGCAAGGTTCCCAAAGCAGCTCCAACTGCTTTCTATGTACCACAGCAATTCCTGACACTGCTGCCTTCTTCGGTTTTTTACTTGTCCCTTTGTTGCATTTTAGGAGGTTCTCTGGCAACCCTGTGCCCATGGCCTGCTGCCACTGGAAATCAGGCTTTAGCTGTCTGGGAGACACTTACTCCCTGCTGCCATGCAGCAGCTTGTGTGGTTGGCCTACCAACAAACCCTTAGCCTTCAGAAAAAGGTTTGCAACTACAATGACTTTTTCTCCGTATGGTGCTGCTTTCCCAAGAAAGGTTTCTTGGTGGGTAACATTGTAATTACAACAGTAAAGTGTATTAGTGATCAGACTGATGTGTGTTGGGTGCAGCTTTTGTCACATTTGGCCTAGTTTTGTGTACTGTCTGATGTGGATTCTGCATCCCCTCAGCTGGGAACCAACCTAGTGTTACACTCTGTTCAACTGTGTGGAGCTCACCTATTTTTTTTTTCTCCTGAAGTTTCGGGTTTATTGATGGAGGAGGGAGGAAGGTGGGTTTTTATTTCTGTTTTGCTGGGGGGTTGAGGGGTTTGTTTTTGGTGTGGTTCTGAGGTGGGGTTTTTTTGGTTTTTTGGTTTTTTAATTAATTGATGGAGTTTTCCTATGACAAGAAATTGTGTACAAGGACATCTACTGAAAAGAGAGTATCTGTGTGATTGTCTTAGTTCATGGTCTGTTGTTTCTTACATTGTAAGGATACTTGCAGCTCTTTCATGCATTAAGCAAAGAACAGTGCTTGACTGAAAGGCTAGTAACCCAAGACTAACATCACATTTGGTATATAATGTCTGGTGAAGATAAAGGATGGGACAGACTGCTCTTCCAAAATGCATGTGAGG
Organism: Sterrhoptilus dennistouni; assembly: GCA_013397095.1. Lineage (NCBI taxonomy): Eukaryota > Metazoa > Chordata > Aves > Passeriformes > Zosteropidae > Sterrhoptilus > Sterrhoptilus dennistouni. The sequence goes on from VWZU01002407.1 coordinate 628,948, forward strand.
ACGTGTTGAGGGAAGGAAGGAAGTTGTTGGCCGTGAATGTGTTGGTATGAGAACCTGTGTGGCACTTTCAACAAATTTACAATTCAGGTGTAATAATTTGAGAGTGAGGAGTGCTGGATTGATAGTAAGCGTTCCTGGCCTGTGGCATTTTTCCCCCGCCATCTTTCTAATATCGAACATGAGAATGATGTTTTTCTAGATTACAGCAAGGAATAAAATGTCACCTTCTGGCTCAGGTGAAGAGCCATATCATGAATTCTTTTTCCTTTAATAACTTTCATTGCTTAGTTGGAAATCAAGTGTCAGCAGGTATGTGGCATTGTAAATGCAGTGTCTTAACAGAGCTGTTTTAATTGCATTTAAAATAGAAAAAAATTAAAAGGGAGAAAGAAAACAGCAAAAAAGGGAAAAAAGTTTGAAAGAAAAAAAGTTTAAAAGTATTAAGGAGGGCCACTTGCGACTGGCACATGCTCAGCATGTACCGTGTTACTATGCAGTTCAGTTTCCTCCTGCTGTGAAAGCTTTTGGCAGTGCCCTGGGCTCCCTGTGCCTGGCACCAGGACTCAGGTCTCGGCCGGGACCAGGGTTTGACCCAGCCTGATGACTGGAGCAGCACTTACTGGGAATGAGGGAAGGTCTGGTTATCTGCTGTGCTGATCTCAGGTGAATTCACCCCCTGGCACCCCCTGCCTTCTGCAGCTCCTGAAACACTGTTGGAGTGCTGCTGCCGGAGCAGGCATTTCAGCGGTGCTGGCCACAACTGACTGGTTCAAGCCAGACCTTCCTTGTCACTGTTAGGGGATTTCCTGAACTCAATCTTTTTTCTTCTTCTCTATCACAGACTCTGTTGTCCAGTATTTTTTTTCCCCCCGAGATGCTAATTTAATCATAAACATTGAAGATGTTGGATTTTAGGGAGAATGGGAGATAGTTTTGGCTTTGTGCTTTTGTTTGCTCTGTTTTAGTTTGGAGTTTTTTATAGTTTGGTAGAGCTGGTCATGCTGCTGTGGAGATTCCTGACTTTTTTTCTTCTGGTAGGAGGGAAACAGTTATGCATCAGTTTCCATCTTATGCTTGCAAGGGAGTTTAGAAAAATACACTTGAAGAGCTTGTAATGCCTGGATGCTTATTGTTCATTTCTCTCCTCAGAATGTGTGCAAGTTGCCTTAGTTGCAAAAGGAGCTTGGCATGGTGGTCTCTAGCACACATAAACCCAGTACGTGGCAGACGTTGCATTGCCTGAGATGAATTTCCTCTGGGGAAAGCTGTTACACTGGAATAAAAACTCACTGCTCAGAACTGACATGTGTCAAGAAACTGAGAGGTGGCAGGCAGAGTGCTTGAAGGGTTGGGGGACTGGCGTTGTCACTGGCCCTACTTGAACGGCTTGTAGGTACTTGTAACATCTTGAGGGGGATGACCTCTCCTCCAGTCCAGCTGCCAGTGACGTGAGTTTTCAGTGTGGCCAGAGCATGTACAGTAAAGTTGTATTTGGCATGAATCTCTGCTTTGAGTGGTTTTTGCTTTTACATCTCCAGAAGTGTGTGGCTGCATGGCCAGCTGTGGATATGCTTTCCACTTCACTGGTCCATGGTCATGTGTGCCAGCTGAATGCAAATACAGGAACTGTAAGATCTTGTGCTCCTTGCTCTTTGCCCAAATCTCAGAATCTTTTTTCCTTCTTTGGGATGTTCAACTGATAGTCATGCCTAAAGATTCTTAGCTTTTTCATATATTTGTAGCTTTGTAGATATTTAAATACAGTTGTATGGTTTGTAGTACTTTTCCTTTCCTTTCTCACACTTTAGAATAATAAGCTAAACCTTTCTAACACATTCTTGGAGTTCTGTTTATTCTTAAAAAGAGAGTTTCTGACAAGGACATAATGTTTTCCATCAGAACTTGAGACATAACAAGAAACAGAGCAAAGAAGCCCCTGGACTAACTCCAAGGGGCTGACCTAAGGCTGGATTACTGGAGCAACTGATCTCCTATTGGATGTACCTGCTAGATTTACCAAGTAATTAACCTTATAAAATTTGTAGAAATATTTTATCACAGGTGCATATATGTATCTGTGTACTGAAAGCTTTCATTAAAGAATTACTTCTTATCTTACACTCTTAATACTGTTTGGAAAGTTTTTGTCTTTTGATTCCAGGCATCTATAGGAAGGAGCTCTTGAGTTCTCTTAATAGTTGAGACCATAAACAAAGCTTCTAAAGAGTAAAAAGGTGAAGTATCATCATGGCTTTGGGTTGCAGATAAGAAAAGGCATGGCCTCAGAATGCTGTAATCTACTTGTGAGAGTACTGTGGGTGAGCAAGATCTTCATCTTCCCTGCTTTCTGGGCTTTGCCTTTGCCCTAGACATACTGCTGTTACGTTTCTGTGGCAAAATGAAGGCTCTTGAGATGGAAATGGCCATACAAAGTTGTTGCCATACAAGTTCAGGGAGTTAGAGTCACTTGCGGGACTCCAAATCGCTGCATTGTGAAGGTTTGAGGTGAGTTGTGTGACCTGGCAGCTGCAGGTTTGTCACTGGCTTTGCTGATGAAAAGTACTGGTCTAGGGGAGTCTGATGTGGTGACTAAGATATGGAAGTCATTTGAACAGAGGTGGTGTCACTGCAGAGGAAAACAGTACAGAAAAGTCCTATTTAATATCTATGGGAGTGGTCTACCTGACATCTGATGGTTAGGAGGTTTCATATCCTGCAACACAGATGAGTCTTTCAGTGGGATACAGGCATAACATAGTTACTGTTGTTGTCTCCTGAAATATTGCTAGATTGCTATTTCTTTTTCCCAGTCCTCAGACTTAAAAAATTGACAAATAATGTGTGTGTCTGAGGTACACGGAGAGAGAATGAGATTTGATCAGCTCTTTCCTCTTCCTACCAGCACTTAAAATGTTACTCTAGAAAGCTTGTACTGCCAGAAGGTGGCCATTCTTTTCAAGCTCACAATGAGTATCTTTTTAGAATTTCATGGCTTTAGCATTTGGATGTTACAGGTCCCAGCATTAATCTTGGCCAGATCTCCAGAGAGTCTGAGACCTCTTCTGCCAGTCCTAAACAGTCACAGGGGTCTGGTACACCAACCTTCACTGGAGAATTTAAAGTTGTGACCAAAACTTGTGTAGCTCTTTCAAGATAAGCATGCGGGGTGAGGTTTACAGTGTGGAGTCTGAAGCTTAAAATCCTGTTTAAAAAAAGAACCAACTGAGGGTGCTTTGTTCAGACACTTCGCAGAAAACTACTGCTTGTGAGATTTGCCTGGGACAGACAGAGCAATGAGCTGGCCTTGCAGCTATCTCCATCCCTTTTCAGATGGTTTCCTTCAGTTCCAAGGTCCACTTCTCTGCAGGATATTAAATGTATGTAATCTAAATTAAAAAAAAAATAAATAAAAAATGATAGATGTGGTTCAGTGGATGCCTGCTCCAACAGGAACCTCTGAGTAACATGGCAAGAATGCATGGGATTATATGTAAGAGGCTTGCTTCTTCCAGTTTACAAATTACTTAAAGCTTCTATATAGTTGCCTTCCTCCTCCCTCCTCATTTGGCAAATAAATGCAAACTGTGCTTCTTGTTGCCTCACTGATGGTGCCTTCCTGAGTTGAAGCTGAGTGTGGCTCTTCACACTTTAACTCAGCTCTTTGCTGCACTGGTCCAAGGAACTGAGGCAATGACTAAAGGGTAGATAGAGAAATTTATAGTAGAGCTGACCTTCCTGCCCTTAACCATATTTCTTCTCTTGGTTCTCCTGCTACTTGAGATGACTTTTGAGGAAGACCTGGCTGTGCGCTCTTCCTTGATGGAAAAATTTGGCTAAGACAGTGTTTTGGCTGAGCTTTGCATATATGCAGAAAAAAAAGAAGTCAGGAAAATGTTACTCCAAGGAAAGTTCAATTTTGTCAATTAAATAATTTTTTAAATATCAATTGTATAAAATCCTTGTTTCAAGTTGACAATTTTCTCTGGATGAAAAACTACTGTATCAGTTTTTTATTGAAAATGCTAACTTTGTCATGACACTGCAAATCAGCAACTTTCTGGACATGTTTGGCAGAAAATTTTTATATCTGAAATGTGCATCATTTCAGTTTGTAGTGAAAGCAAGTGTCAATCTCTAATATTATGTAGCAAAAAAAAAAAAAAAATTAAAAAAAAATCACAGTTTTGGTTTTAAAGCCTCACTCAGATCCAAAGAACAAATGGAGTCCCAAATAGAATTTTGAACAAAAATCTCTTTGGAGAGAGAGAGAAGATTGTAGTGGCATTTTTTGGATTCATTAAAACAACAAGGGAGTAGAACAGAGGAAGAAATGGATAGGAAAAGTCTCATTCCCATCCTATTCAAATTTTCTTTTGAGCAGCTTACCTTGAAGCAGTATTATTCCCCTCCCTGTGCATTAGACTTGGCTGGAAAAAGAGGGAGGAGAAGGTCAGGTTAGGATGTGAGCTGAAGGGGAGCTCAGAGCAGGTCTTGTTTTCTCTGTCCTTTCTAAGGCATCAGTTGCCTTAAGAGAATGAAAGATTTTTCTTCCTTCTCGTGCAGTTGCTCGTTTGTGGCCACTGTCAACATAATAATTTTCCAGGGGTCTGAAAAAGTTTTACCACCTGCTTCCAGACTTCTCATATCTTAGTCATGTGAAAAAATATGACATAGGAGGGGAAATTGGAATAGATTCCTTTATTATTATTAGAAATAGAAAAAACATTGTCCATAGCCGTCATTCCAGGGAAAAGTGGCAGTGGTATCAACATCTACTATCAAACCTTGTTTTATCACAAGGAAGTGCTACCTTGCATCTTTTTAAGGCTTCTTTCCTTGAAATGTGATGCAAATGTTGAAGAGATTAAGTCAGCAGAATGAAACTCCCAGCCTTTGTAGCAGGATTGTTTTGGTATCACAGTTTGGATCCTTGAGCAAACAGGGTATGCTGGGGTTGCTCATTCTTATTCCCAGCCCCATGCATGCAACAGTTCTTGGGGCTGTCAGCCCCTCCTCTGACCACCGCCACAGTGCCTCCTGAGATAACAACAGCATCTCTGTGCAGACCCAATGCCACGTTACTCCACAAGCCGTGTGTGCCCAGAGTGCCTCAGGCATGCTGTGGAAGCACAGGTCTGTCCTGGAGTGCAGAGGGGCTGAGGTGTCCTGAAACTGCCTGGAACATGCCCCTGGACTTCCACCCAGGAAATGTTGGATGGAATATGGGGTCATTGCTTTCTGAATGCAACTGATGGGCATTTAGCTCTTTGAGTCTTGCTATGGGTTCTGATACATGTGATTTGAATTTCTAATGCTGGAGAGAAGAGATGAAAAATCCCAAGAGGTTTGTTGGGGTTTGGGTTGGGATTTTTTTTCTT
>VWZU01002407.1:634380-652523 GCA_013397095.1 Sterrhoptilus dennistouni
GGTGTTGTTTTGTTTGTTTGTTTTTAGAAGTGCTAGGTTCTTTGTATTAAAGATAAATTCTTGTTTTCCCCTTGACTGACTATCTTTGCACTCTTGTTGATATATCTTCCAAGTCTAAGATTGTCCGTATAGAAGTGGGAGGATTATGATGAGTTCCGAATGCGAACAAAAAAACCCTTTAAGTCTCCATCTATATTCAAGTGCAATTAATTGTAAATGCTTCCAGATATCTAATCTCATTCTTTGTTCCTGTTTAACGGTCTGTTTTCACTTCCAGCCTTTAAAAGAGCCCTAAACAGAAAATCAGACTCATGTTCAAAACCTGGAAGTCTACATATGGACTTTAAGATAAGCTGGGGCCGCTCAGACTTGGCTTTATGTTTTATGCAAAAATGATCAATTAAGAAGTTTATAACACAGAAACTCCTGTTTGAAATGTGCACTGCTGGACAGGGGAGGGAAATAAAAGGATTATATAAAAAAATGTCTTTCGGCATGAAGTGTCAGATTTTCTCCATTTGAAAACCCAGGTGCAGTAACTGGCTCTTCTGAAATTCTTTCCTGAGCTCAAGGAGTTGACTGCGCTATAAGAAAATAAACAAACCTAAACAAAAACAAACCAACAACAACAACGAAAAACCAAACCAACCAAACAAACAAAAACAACCACGAAGGAAAGTGGAATGGCAGTTTAAATTCTCAAACCAGTTTTCCAAACTTGCTGAAGGCCTTGTGTTCCTCCAGGCCCCTGTAGCAGAGGGGCAGCGGGTCCGGGCTGTGGGGCTGTGCGGGCAGCAGGTCGCCGAGGAGCTGTGCCGGCAGCAGGGCAGGGCTGTGGAGCTGTCCCGGCGGCGGATCCCTGTGGAGCTCTGCCGGCAGCAGGTCCCCGAGGAGCTGTGCCGGCGGTGGGTCCCTGTGGAGCTGTGCCGGTGGCCGGGCGGCGCGGGGCNCGGGAGGCAGCACCGCCCGGGGCCGGCCCTGGGTCTCGGAGCACCATCTTTCCAAGGGCAGCTTCGGCTGCTGGGCAGGGCTGCTGGGAAAGGCAAGCGGGACAGGGCATGGTAAGGGGGCTGCAGCCCACGCGGGCGATGCTGAGGCGGGGCGAAGGGGAGCCCTGGGCCCTTCCCTCCCCCTTGAAACAGGGCTGTGCAGGGGTGTCACTGCTGGTGGGTGCTGGGTGGGTGGCATGGAGGAAAGTGAAGCAGGGGACTGACTGCCCGAGCGATGCGAGGGTTTTTACAGCAGGCTGCCCCTGCCTCCGGGCAGTCTGGGAGCAGCTCTTGTGCCCGTGTGGACGGGCAGGGGGAGGTGCTGAGCTGTACCTTTCGAAAGCCCTGTTACTGCAGCCTGCCAATGCTCCTGGGAACACAGAGCTGGAGACGGCCGAGAGGTGGTAGTCACGCCGGTGGTAGTATCTGAGTCTTCCGAAAGTATTCCTGCCCCTCTCGGGGCTGGAGGGGTCACGCTTCCGTCCTCTGACTTTCCTTCTGTGCTGCTGCTGCTGCCTGCAGGGTGGTGAGAGAGAGATGCCCGTGCAGGTGGTTTCTTCATGCTTTGTGGTCTGGCTTTTATTTACTCACGCCCCTGGAAGGATCTGGCATGTTTGTATCCTAAGGCAACCCTGTCACCCAATGATTTTTACCCTCTTCCTCTGTTCCCAGAGGAAAGGACTGATGCTCTTTCAACCCTGGGATGAGGCATCTATAGCCTTTCTGGACACCTTGTTCCAGTGTTTTACCATCCTCGTTATAAAACCCATCTTCCTTATATTCAACCTTAGCCAACGGTCTTTCACTTTAAAGTAATTGCCCCTTGTCCTATCATAACAGGCCCCGTTAAAAACCTTGTACCCCTCTTTTTTGTAGGGTCCCATCAACTACTGGAAGGCTGCTATAAGATCTTCTTGGAGCCTTCTCTGCAGCCTGAATGCCAACTCTGATGGCCTTTCTCAAAGGAGAAGTGCTCCAGCCCTCTGATCATCTTTGTGGCCTCCTCTGGGCCTTACTCAAACACATCCATGTCTCTCTTACTTTAGGGACCCCAGAGCTGGATACAGCACTGCAGGTGGGGTCCCACCAGAGCAGAGCAGAGGGGCAGAATCTCCTCCCTCATGTGCTGCCCACACTGCTTTGGATGCAGCCCAGGATACAACTGGCTTTCTGGGCTGAGTGCACATTGCTGGGTCATGCCCAGCCCCTCATCCACCAGTACCCCAAAATCCTTCTCAGTGGGGCTGCTCTTGATCTGTGCATCCCCAGCCTGACCCAGGTGCCCTGACCCGGGTGCTGCACCTTACACTTGGTCTTGTTAAACCTCATGAGGTTTCCATGGTGTCACTTCTTGAGCTTGTCTGGATCCCTCTCTATGGCATCCCATTCCCAACGCGTGTAATGAGAGCCCCTTCCACTATCAGCAGCAGCATCCTCACCGATGGAAACCCCTTCCACAGTCAAGCATAACTGGGCTTTGGAGCAGTGGTTTAACATTTTTATGCTTGGTAGTTCCAGATGTGTGAGCAGGAGGGCTGTGAAAGGGCACAGGTGGGTACCAAGTGTCCCAAGTGGCGCAGCCCGCGTGTCTCAGCAGATGGCAGCAGCGACACTCCCGCGGCCGCTCCTCGCTCCTGCCCAATCCACCGCACCGCTCCCGCACCACCTCCGTACTCACCCTCCGCGGCTCTTCCTCGCCCTATCCCTCCAGCAGCACACGGCGAAGGAGACGGACAGGGCCAGGATGACGGCTCCGCTCAGCAGCGAGGCGCCCACCGCGATGCGGGACCCGGTGCCCGAGGGCTGCGCGGCGGCTGCGGGCAGGGAGTGGAGGCGGTGAGCGGGGCCGGGAAAAGAGACCCTCCCCCCTTAACCCCGGCCGCCGGTCCCCTTGCAGGGAACCCCAAAGTGGCTTTCCAGAGAATATTTATTAATAACCATTATAAAAGCTAATGGTAAACGTGAGTGATGCCACGCCGGCTTAATACACCAGAAAGTTAATGGAAAAAAAAACACGTATTAACACGTTATATTTTCTTCAGATAACTAATATAAAATAATCACACGGGGCAGAAAATATAAAGCATTTGATGTGTCTTGCATAAAGCATAAGGGTAGCAGAAATTAAACCCTAAAAAATAGAAAGGAAAAAGATTAAACAGGAAAAATAGAAAAAAATTGTAATAAACTTTAAAAGGGAAAAAAGTTTAAAAGGGAGAAAAGTTAAAAAGGAAAAAAAGTTGAAAAATGTAAAAAAGAAAAAAATGTAGAAGGGTGAAAGAAAACAGCAAAAAAGGGAAAAAAGTTTGAAAGAAAAAAAGTTTAAAAGTATTAAGGAGGGCCACTTGCGACTGGCACATGCTCAGCATGTACCGTGTTACTGTGCAGTTCAGTTTCCTCCTGCTGTGAAAGCTTTTGGCAGTGCCCTGGGCTCCCTGTGCCTGGCACCAGGACTCAGGTCTCGGCCGGGACCAGGGTTTGACCCAGCCTGATGACTGGAGCAGCACTTACTGGGAATGAGGGAAGGTCTGGTTATCTGCTGTGCTGATCTCAGGTGAATTCACCCCCTGGCACCCCCTGCCTTCTGCAGCTCCTGAAACACTGTTGGAGTGCTGCTGCCGGAGCAGGCATTTCAGCGGTGCTGGCCACAACTGACTGGTTCAAGCCAGACCTTCCTTGTCCCAGTTCAGGGTGGCCGGGTCACCCCGGCTCGGTCAGAGTGAGGAAGGCCCCGTGTGAGGGTCGGTGGCTGCTCCTCCCCACCCGAGTTAGCGCTGCCCCCTGAGCCCCTGGCAGTGGCCTCAGCAGCTGTGTCTGCCCGAGGGCCCCTTACCCTGGCAGTGGGGTGGGGGGTGACTCCAGGATGAAGTGCTTTCCTGGCGGAGGCAGGCGATCCTCTCGCTGCCCACCAGCCGGAATCCCTCCTGGCACCAGTACACGAGCACCGAGCCCAAGGAGACGCCTGAGCCTCTGTCCACATAGTAGTATCCGTAGCGTGGTGGGGGGAGAGCTGTGCATGGCGCTGGGGGAGAAGGGGACGTGTTAAGGGGACATGTCATAGGGTCCCCCTAGTGATGCTCTCGAAAGGGCTGCCAGGCCCCTGTGCACTCCTGCAGGGTCTGCAAGTCTCTGGGATTTTTTTTTTTGGTGGTTGTTGTTTTTGGTTTGGTTTTTTTGTGTGTGTGTGTGTGGTTTTTTGCATAGTCCAAAGGAAATTAGAAAGTCTAGCAGCTTTATCTGGAAAACAAGATTTTCAGTTGCAGACTCTCCAGTATGGGCAGCTACTGAACAGCAGAAGTGCGACTGGAAAGGTGCAGGCTGGGAGGAGTATGCAATGAGCAATCTTTAGGAGGGAAAGGAAGAGCATGTTTTTTAATAACACAATATTCTGGAAGAATATTGTTAGTTGGAACTCAAAACAAAGAAATATTACTCTCTGCTGAAGAGAGAGGCTTTTTTTCATCCTAACCTTTAATTTTTAAACTAGTTTGTAACCCACAGCTATTCAGAACTACTTAGTTATCCTGCTTAGGCCATCTCCCCTGCATTGTACTGATACCTAGGGAGAGCCAAAAGTGACCTAAGTTCCAAAAAGAACGCCAGTCTGGCCATGTGCTTGCCAACCCCTCCCACCCAGATATTCTACCATGAGGCCAAGAAAATGCGGTAACAGGTATCATGGGTATCAATATCCTAAATGAACAGGAAATGCTCTGATCAACTCTAATTTTACCAAGCTTAAAACCTGCAGGCAGAAATGTGCTTTCTCAGGTTTAGGGGGAACTTTTGTGGGGAATTCCAAGTGGAATAGTAAAGCTAATGTGAGAGAGAAGTTTGATTTCCCTCTGCTTTGACTGAGATGGTGTAGGCTTCTAGTCCAGTGGGGCTGCTAAGAAACAAATCAGGTTGAGTAAAATCAGACTTTCTCTAATTCCAGCAGTGCTGTTAACAGGTGGTTAACACAGACCTGAGGTCGTGTCTCACTCATTGGGGAATGGTATATGCTTTGTCCTGGAAAGTGGATTAAAGAAAAAATAATCACCCTCAGCAGTTAGAGATTATATGTGCTTTTTTAAAAAAGAAAAAACCTCCATTTCTTCCCAAGGCTCCCAGCTCGGCCTCTAGGGATAGGGATGTGTTCAGTGCACCCATACCCTGAGCAGACAGCTGGTCCATCATGCATAGATGTTAACATGGAGGTCTTCACTCTCAAAGGAAAACATCAACTGTTGAGTTCACTCCCTGCTCCTCCTGACTGCTTCTGATGCGACACATCACTCCCATATCACAGAAGCTGCTGTGGCCACCACACCAAACCTTGTGGCCCCCATGCATGCCCTGGGAGTGCCGCTGTGCCCGGCGAGAAGCACCGTCATGCCTACATTAGCATGCCTACATACTGCGCCCTTTCCCTGTGTGCCTGCACCGTGGGCCGCAGGCAGCCCGCAGAGGAGAGGCGGAGACGGCTCATTTCAGTACCTGAGAAGTTGCTCTGCACACCTGTCCCGTTGGCGGCGTCGCTGGGCAGCCCCTTTCTGACGTGTCCCGCAGCCAGTGAGGCGGTCCCGGGCCCAGCAGCGTAACTGCAGGCAAAGCTCAGGCAGCTCCAGGGCAACAGGCAAAGGACGATACATTTCCCGAACCTTTGTCCCTTCATGGTTTGCGAAAACACAGCACCACTGGGTGCCTGGCCGCCCTGTGTGCCTGCAGTTTCCCTTTGCGTCTGAGCACGAATCAGCTGGGCTCTTAGTGCATTAAGCCCTGAGCAGCAAAGCTAGCAGCCGCTCTTCCCCCGGGGCTTGCCTCTCCTCCGCGTCGGCACAAGCCCTGTGTCCCTGCTCCCAGCACTGCCAGCTCTGCTCTGGCCACTGGGCTCCAGAGACTCCTGGAGAAAGAAAACAGGTGTGGGAAAAGAAGTGAGAAAGAGCAGACCTGTAGGATCCACCCTTTACAGCCCCTGTCTGCGGAGGCTGGCTGTTACCATCTCTCCAGGTGCTGAAACAGCACATCAGGAACCTTCTCCTCCCCTCTCTACCTGCCAAAATCCATGCTCCAGCTCACTGCTGAGACTCTTAAGCTGCAGACCCTCCTGTGCTTGTCTGTTCCTTCCTGCCAGAACCTAGGGCTGATTTTCTGTCAACGGCAGTGGAGAGGAATATGAGCCATGGGAATCAAAAGGGTTTCGTAGCAGCAATTCTGCTGACTTTCTATAGGAACTGCAGAGAAATCTGGTTTTCTTTTTCCTTTTGTCTGCTAGGCATCTCTCTGCCTGTCAATTCAGGCTCTGATGTTTTGTAGCTGGAGAGACTGTAGTAGCAACCAGCTCTTGCCTCCTGGAATGTATGTTGCTCTTAAGTACCCCTACCTGCTTGGTCACTTGCATACACCCATGAAGAGAAAAGATGCTCCATGTTGCCTGAGCCAAATGTTTTGGAGCAGGCAATGCTTTTGTGCCAAGGCTCTCCCTAGCAGCCAATACATCAGCTGTGTGACCAGCCTGACTTTGGGGTGACTTTTTGGAGCATTCCCTGCTGTGGCTCTCTTCTCCCCTCCTCGCATCCCCTGGAGCTCCCCTGACCCTGTGGGTTTCCTTTGCCTCTCCTGTACTGTATTCTTGCCTGTCCTGGGACTTACTGCAGGTATGAGGGTTGGGAAGCCTTATTCACTAATAGCATTGGCACAAATACAGCTTTGCATGGAGATGTGTCAATTTTTGTTCATTTCTCTTTTTATATTTGTGGCCTTCAGCTGTAGCCGATGTGCATGGCTGCCTATGGCTGCCCCAGTGAGTTCTGAGGCGGGGAATCTTGCCTTGGATGTGTGAGCAGCTTCTGTTTCTAAAACTCAACAGTGGTCTTACCATCTTAGTGTGAGTTACTGTAGTGCATAAAGGAGAAATAAAAATGTCAGACAGGATCAAGCTCTTGTCACATCCCATCCCAACACAGGGATGCAGATGAGGGCATCTGCAGAGTGGAAGGGAATTGTGGGGCCAGACAGTGGCTGGACCTTGCTTGCCTTCCTCCCCAGCAGTGGGACCTGCTCTTGCTCCCACTTAGGGTAGTTCAGCAGTACCCTGGCCCTCCTTGCACCTGCAGAGACGTTTCTTGTCACTTCCATGGGACTTCGGATGTGAGAACACCTTAATTCTGCTCTGTTTGTCCATCCATCTCTCAGTTCTTTACTTGTTTTGACTGGGCTGGTACTTCTGGGCTTCTCTCCAAGGGATTTACTTGATTCTTCAGAAAAACCTGTTTCAAGCTCCCATGACTCATAATGATCTTGCTCAGAAACTACTTTCATTTCTTCAGTTTTCTAGTTAATCCTTCTTAAACAGTGACCTTTCTTTGGCTCCCTCTGGAAAGCAGACCAAGGAGATATGCTCCTCCCTGTCTTCGCTGTCTCAGTGCATATTGCTGACTTCTTAGGAGTTTTTGGTTTTTACATTTTTTCCTTTCTCCATATGACTGCAGGGGTTGTGCTGTTTGCTCATGCAGAAAAAGTAAAAGTTTTGAGGCAGGCTGGACTGTGTGACAGTGTAACACTGACAGCAGAGGAGCCTGCCTTGGGGCATGCCCTGGGTGCAAACCCCGTTATCTCCTGGCAGCCAGAAGCTGGAGCACAGGCAGCCCCCTGGGCTCTGGGAATACAGCTGTCTGGAGAGGACCAAGCCTGAAGTGGTCCCTCTGTTGAGCCTGAGCCTGGAATCGGTGTACCTTCTCCTGCTGTGGCTTATGAGCTCGTCCCTCTGCTTCCAGTGGCTGGGGGACAGTGGGAAGAGCCTAAGGCAGTGCCCCTTCCTGCTGCTGGATGTGTCCTAATGCAAAGTAGCTGTGGACTGAGCACATGCCAAAAGCATGGCCTTCAGTACAGGATCGGTAACGGTAAGCCTTGTCACGCATGCCAGGGAACAAACAGGCTCAGCAAAACCCCCGTGACACAATAACCACGCTTGTGCTCAAAATGCTGAGTAGATGACTTGGATTAACTCTTTGCTAATGCTCTTAAGAGCTACCCTGTGGCTGAGGGAGATAAAGGTGCTTATTTTTACAAAATCAATATCCTGCTGGAGTGGGATTTCAATGCTGTTCCCAGTTCCTACTTTCCAGAGGCAGACATCTGCATCAAGGAGGAGAGCAGGGCACCAGGCTATTCCTGCAGGGAGTGACCCTGGGCTCAGGAGAGGAGCATGTCCATACCCCAGGTCAGCAAGTCTTTTCCTTGTGAGGAAGGCTAAGAGGAAGGAAGAGCTAATGGGAAAGCTGTTACGGCCACAAGGCTGCAGCTCTCCTATTTCTAGTCTTGGCTGGTGTTGTCCACCTTTGCAGTAATATTCCCTGTGATCTTCTTCAAGGGCTGCTTCTCCATCACAGCAATGCTACGCTCAGCTGATGGTTTTCAAAGCTGGCTCAAGTGTTTCTTGTGTTTGCACTCAGATCTCCCTGCTGGCTGATGGAGATGCATTGAGGTGTAAAGCTTTCCTGAGCCACAGTGGCATTTCCCCCTACCTTCTCTTGTGCCCCTTTGTGTTGGGAAAGCCACAGATGCTCCTACACCTTTGAACCTTTTAAATCTTCCCTCTGCAAAAGTGTCCCTCTCCTACACTCACACTACTGAATTCTGAACTACAGAGAAGTTGTGGATGCCCAGAGAAATTGTGAATGTTTCATCCCAGGAAGTGTTCAAGGCCAGGTTGCATGAAGTTTGAAGCAGCCTGGTCTAGTGAAAGGTGTCCCTGTCCATGGCAGGGGGCTTGGAACTAGGTGACACTTAAGGTCCCTTCCAGCTCAAACTACTCTATGATTCAGTGAACACACAGGTACTAATTTCAAGTCAGTGATCGTGAGTAATCCTCTTTGCTTGCAGAAGATTTTCCAGAAAGAAGGACGTAGAGGTGTTTTGTAACTAAATTAGTAATTGCAAGTCACTTACTTAGTTCTCTTGCTAGTCCATCCTTCATGCAAACCAACCAGGGCTAGAGCTGTGGAAGAACCAACTGTTCTCCAGAAAGATGATTGCAGTATTTGGTGTTTTGTTGGGGTTTTTTGCACAAAGTCTCCATGACGTGCCTCTTCAATGCTGCACTGCTTTTATTTCATAGCCCTGAGTTCCCTTGAAACGCACCTTTATTCAATCGCAGTGGTTCAGATTCGGTGCCACAGGTTTGTGAGAGCACTGTGGATGAACCTGCCCTCTCAGCAAGGGGTTTGGCATAACTCAGCAAATTTGCATCTCCCTGGGCTACATGTGCACAGCCCTATATGGAGGGATGCCTCTCATTCAACTGTAGACATCTTCGTCTGTGCCAGTTACTGTTGGTTGGTTCATAATTTGGGAAATATGATGCTAATAACACCAAGGCTGTGGGTTCAATCCCTCTATGGGCCATTTACTAAAGACTTGGACTCTGTGGTGCTTGTGAGTCCCTTCTAATTCAGAATATTCTGTGAATCTGTGAATCTATCTCAATTGGGATTCCAGTTTTAAGGTGCACTGGAGGGCACTGAAGGCAAAGGGAGCTCTTGTATCAGTGCTTGCATTGCAGAGGCATAAAGTCAGTTATGCCCCCGGCAGGGGCATAAACTGAGCCAGTCTCTTACTATCATGAGTAGCTGGCCAGGCCACTTGACTGATAGCAAGTGATATGCCAGACACACAAGTCTAAAGGCAATCTGTGTTATATATTTTTTTTGTTTTCTTTCCTAAAATATTATGAATAACCTGAAAAGGTGTGTGTGTCTTCCGATTTATACTTAAAAGTCTTTGTATATTGAGTAGACTGTCGTCAATAATCAGTAGTTCACAACACTGCTGTTCAAACATGCATTTGTGTTAATTGAATAATTCTTTGTTCTGAAAAACCTCACAGTTTAGTAATTTATTGATAATCCGGTTATATACACTTAAATATGCCCATAAATGTGCATGTATACATTATGTATACAAATATTTGCATGTACACAGAGACTTTCTACTTTTTTCATTATTTCCAAAGCCAGGATGTTCCAGGCTGGGGAATTTCACATGGACCCCATAAATTTTTACTTTGCCACATACATTGTACTATTTCACAGCCTTCATCTGGATTCTAGATTATTAACCTTGTGTTGGCCAGAGGTTGGTATTGGTAAACTCTTCATTCCTAGCAGGCTTACTCTAAAGTTCAGGCTTTTGGCTACGTAGGACTTACTTCTTGTGTTTTTATTAAAATCTGCAATCTCTTGGAACTCTAAAAAGTGCATTTTTTGCACTGCAGGATTTCCCAGGTGAGCAAACTGGTTTTCTGCCCAGGTTTTTTTGAGGAAAAGGATTGTTGATGTTATTATTATTTTGTTCTTCTCATCCTGTTCACTTAATACTTTTTGTGTGGGCAGTTTCACATGCTAGTCTAGGTGACTGTCTTGGTTGGGAAAGAGAGGTGTCTGCCAGGGAAAGCCAGAGCCTCCCCTGAAATGGAGAATGTAAACCCCTTCCCTCCAAATTATTATAATTTTGAAATTAAGGGGCTTTCAGGCAAAGATATGGAAATAGGAATAACACTTCTTTACTTGGAATATTAAAAGTAAGAATGTAGTAGTACAAAAAGCGCAAACAAACAAAAAACACTGACAGTTGGAATACAACCCTGTTGGTCAGGGTGTTGGTAGCAGTCCAATTAAGCCCTCCTGGAGTGACAGATACGGTTCTGTTGGAGCAGAGATGATCATGTAGAAGGGTGTAGTTTTCCTCTGAAGGTCCAGTGGTGGTGAGATGGGTCTGATCTTCCTCTGGGAATCTAGTGGAAAAAGGCTGTCCTGGTGTTCTGAATCTCAGGTTTTATCCAGGTAGGAATGCTTAGCTCCTCCCCTTGGGTGGAGCATCTCACAATAGGATGGTGTAATTTTATCAGTCATGAAGTGAACCTCAATGCCCATTAACAGCAGATACCCCCCGGAGGGAGGATGGAAGAGCTAAAGAACACTGCCCCATCTGGTTTTAACAGCTGGCCCATTAACAGAAGACACCTGACCCCTTCCCCTGGAGTTATGAGGGATGGGTCATAGAAGAGATAAAGAAAACACCTCCCCAACCGGTTTCAGCAGATGGCAATAGAATATGTACTTTTGGTTATGTCTTGCATTGCAACCCAAGACGGTGACACAGGTGTTGTTATGCACCCATGCCTTTTGGATGTTACACAAGTTTATACAAACTGTTTGAGAAGCCCTGGCTACTGAATGCCTGGGTCTCATCTGAAAACAAGGTTATGGCAGGACTGAGGAGTCATTGAACAGATGCTGGGCTGAAATTTGGAGGTAGGATACTTTTTTATAAAAATAAAAATTTACTGGGAAGATAGACTAGCCCCAGAGGAATATTCTGCCATTCTAGTCTAGACCTAGATGATCTTTAAGGTCCCTTCTCTAAGGTCCCTTCCAACCTAGCCCATTATGAGTCTATGATCCTATGATCTTCCAGGTCTCTTCTAATGCAAACCATCCTATAATTCAGTGATTTTGATGTCTTAGAATTTATCTGTTCAGCAGGTCGTAACTTCACTAATAGTGTTTAGGGCAATGTTGTCCCATCCTGTAATGCAATCCTGGTCTCAAGAGAAGATCTGAGAACACCAAAGCTCTACAGAAGGAATAGGGTCTGGAGTTTATTCCAGTTCCACTGCATCCTTCATGGAAACCAGGAGATATTGCCAATGACTGGTCACTAAGTGTAGGTGATAACATGCCCCTCTGCTAAAGAGTTCTTTGCAACTGGTCTGGGAAGCTCACTGCCTTAGAAAGCCATTAAATTAAATAGAATTTAATCTAAGTAGGGGTGGGATTGCTGGAATGGTTTGATGGAGCAGTAACACTATTTGCTACTTGCTAAGAAAAGGGTAACTATGCTTTGGGCCGTCTGATGGTAGTGAGCTAGGATCTTTGTGGGGATCTGCATGGCGATAATCAGATGACCTGAAGTCACCTTTTTTCAGTCTTATGTTTTCTATACCTCTTTGTCGTGTTCTGATGACTTGTGTGAAAGGAGAAGCCACTGCCTGAATGTTCCAGGAGTCACACGCTCTCAGGTGCACTTCGTCCTCATTTGGGCTCAACCATAGGTTTCCTACAACAGAGTCTCAGGCATCAGAATTTATAAAAATAAAGAATTTAATAGAGTGGTACAGCAGCTTGCCAGCTTGAGCTAAATGCCTTCAGAGAATAAAGAAATCCCGCACTTCATGTGCTCTTAATGCACTTTTTTAGTCCAATGGTGATTTTTGGTCTGTGTCTTCTAATATCTTATTGGACTCTCTCTGTCTTCATGCAGGCAGGCCACTGCCTTATTTTATTGAGTTGATGGTTGTAGCATCCTTATCTTCTGTTTTGCACTTGTGCACCTGTTCACTGGCAGAACATGGGGAACTGAAAGAGTGTTAGACTCAGTATAAATATTGCAACTAAATCATCAGTGTATTATCAATATTTTTCTTATACTAAAGACAAAACAGAGCACTGTACCAGTTACTAGGAAAATTAATTATGTTTCAGCCAAAAGCATATCTCTTGTGAAAGTCCACAGCTTGTGGCGCAAGGCTTCAGGAAATCCAGCTACTCTTGCTAAACAAGTGAAGTTAAGCAAACAGTATTCTAAATTACACAATATTACAACTATGACTCATTCTATTTAAAATTTATTTAAGCTAAACAACTAATGTATCTCAACACTTGATCATTGGTTGTTGCCATAAATAAATTCACAGTAAAAGCTTCATTCTTTTCAGGCTGTAATAGGAATATCCTACAAGATGACAATGTTTGTACCTAAGCCAAAATACACAGTAGTTTACATACTAAATAAGTGAAACTAACTAGTAATTGAATGCCCCAAAGATGACGACAAAGACAAGCCCAGCCCACAGAAAAAATGCAAGTTGCTGTTGAAACAGTAATGAAGCAACAAGTTCCAAGGCTGAGTCGGTTGCCTCTCTGATATCCTCCAGCATCCTTACCTATGGATGATGAAGGTTTTTCTGTCATCAGTTGCTGATTCTCTCATTCCAGGAAAGGGCTGCTTTCCAGTTTGATTTGAAGGTTGGTCCACTAATCAGCTGGAGAAAATGAGTCACTTATATAAGCCAAAGAAAAGGAAATGCTTCTGCAATGCAGCTCACATGAATAGCTAGGACTGAGTGCTGTTTGGGTCCTGAAATCCAGCTTCTGCATCTTCTCACCCCATTTCTTTAGGGCTGTTTTGACTGGAAGTAGTGGGAATTTGGGAGGCTTTCCTCTTCTGACTGGTTCTTTTTCAAGGCAGTCGGCGAAGACAAGTGGACGGCATGACCTCCTCTTCAGACAAAGATCTCAATGAGCTAGATAACCCCAGCTTTGTGGTGAGTCTGCTGTCTGAAGGGTAATTCTTGCACAAACAGCTGCAAACCTTGTGGAAGGAGGAAAAAGGGAGACCCGGGGGCTCAGGCTACTGCAATGATTTTGGTGTGGTAAACTTCTGTCTCGGCTCCTATCGACAAGAATCCGAGGAATGATTTCCTCACTACAGCCCCTGCTGCTGCTGCAGACTCAGCATAGTTTCTACTCTCTGGCACCCTTTAAACTTCTTTTCTCACAACTATTTCTAAAATTACAATATAGATGAATGGCAGCACAAGTGTATCTGTACTGAAAAGCAGGTGAGCTTTTGGCTGTATTCCTGGGTAATGCATTTTATGAATTAATTAGAAAAATTGAAATAGAAGTTTAGCCTAGTGAAGACTGTGTTTCTTTGTCTTTTGGACCTATTTCTAGTGAGGTGAATTGTTAGAAAGAAGGTGTGAGGTGTTAGAAAGAGGGTAAAGAAGGGATTTGGGTGTCAGTTGAGGAGGGTATCATGTAGAATTACAGAAGTATAGTAAAAGCTGTAAATGATGTGCCAGTCCAGGGGTGTGTGGTACACTGAGAATACTGCTAGCTATAACAGCCGTGGGCAAGGTCCTGGGACATGGCATCCCCCTTCCTATCCCAAAGCAGGGGTCACCTCCATTATAAATTAAAACTTTGCTTACTTTCTGTCAGCAGGTGTGAACAAGTGGGGTCCTCCAAACATCTTGCTACCTTGGTACAGACCACCTGTCTGTGCTACCTTGGAGGAAGCATTTAACCTCCTAGTGTACAAGTCCCACATTTCTTGGGTAGCTCTGTGCGAGCTTGCTATGTGCAGTGGAGTTGCTGTGCCAGCTGTGGGCAGAGCTTCAGGGAAGTGCTCAGAGTCAGTCAGTTTCCTTTCATTTTTTTAGCGGGCTCTCCATTTTAACTTGTTCTGCCATAACACATACCAGACTTGTGAATTCTTATGGTTTGAATCACCCTAAAGAAGGTAGAAGATAAAGGTCTTTTACCTGTAGTTCAGGCAGTTCAGTTCCTGACTGCCTTCCTGATGCACTTATTTAAGATGTGATTGAGGGCCCTCATGCTGTGTCTGGAGCCTGAGGCACATGGAAAGTGTACTGGTCCCCTGGATTCATGGGAGCAGCTGGGCTGAGAACCCCCAACAGTGGCTTCCCTGCCCTGCTCCAGACTGCTCCTGCCTTGTCCTCCTGCCAGCATCTCAGCCTCACAGGCTGGCCGAGTTGGAATGCAACTCTGGAGGTCAGCTTCTCCAAACCCCTGCTCAAGCAGGATTGCCCAGAGCTAGCTGTCTAGGACTGTGTCTAGACAGTTTTTTGATATCTCTAAGGATGGAGAATCCATGACCTCTCTAGGCAACCTGTGCAATGCTTGGTCACTCTTACAAGCAAGAAAATGTTTTCAGATTTTAAGATGGTACCTTCTGCGTTTCAGTTTGACTCCAGTGCCTCTGCTCCTGTCTCATTCTTTTATCTCCACTCCATCCTTTTCCTGATGAGCCCTGCTCACTCCCCTCCAGCTCTTTGGGAGGGTCAGGCACTCGTGATGATCATGCGGGGCTGTTACTGGCACAGTAACACACTGGCTCTGCCTGGCTGGAATATTTCCCTGGTTAATACGGGGAAAATTGCAATGAAAAGAAAGGGGCTTACTGCTGTCTGACTAGCTTAGCATTTATCTACCCGTGGTGTTATTCAGGGGTAGTTGTCCCCAGATAACTCTATGCATGGGCAGTTTTAAGTACCTTGCTGTACATTTGTTAGTCCGTTGGCTCAGCCTCTCTTGTTTTGGAATGAAAATGTCTGCACAGGGTGTTATTAAGGAATGGCTTTTGCTCTTCAAGTTCATGCCCGAGTCCAGTTTGAATTAACTCTGCCTTCACCTATGTATTTTGAAGTATCTGTAATGCTCCCTGTTTGCCTAGGCTGGATAAATACACTGTGTTTGTGAAAGAGGCTTCTCCATCATAGGTATCTCGTAGCAGAGTCTTGGGCTTTAAGTTGATTAAGGTAGTTTATTTGAGTGGTACTGCAGTAGAAACAGCTCAAGCTGGGTGCTGCTGGGGAGGGACCTTGAACAAAGAATTTCACAAGCAATTATACCCTTACAACCTGAGTTCCCTACCCCTCAGACAACTGTTCAGATCAATAACAATATTGGGGTCTGAGGTCTTAGGGATTATATGGCCTGTTTTCAACAGTGTGACTTAAAACGGGACTTTGGAGACTCAGCCAAGAGAATGCAAACCTGAAGGTTTCAGGCAAATGAATTTGGTAATAATCTGCCACACCTGCAAAATTTACAACAGAATGCAACATTAATTTTATATCTCAATCTGTAGGTAGGCCAGGAGTGTTACTGCAGGCAGTAACTGTTGCAGACTGTTTGCTGTTGTGTCGGGTATTTTAGTGTCTTTAGGTTCCTGCAGGACTTGGAGGATAAAAAAACAAAAATAAGTTTGGTGCGGACAAACTGATTAAACTTCTCCAGACAGCAGATTTCTGTTCCTGCCTGATAGAGCAGAGCATCTCAGCCCAGGAAAGCCCTCTGCTGCCAGGATGCTGAGGACTTGCCAGTTGGAGACGGGTCAATGAAATAAATGCTCTGGGATCTTAATTAGGTTTAGGTCTTAATTAGGTTAATTAGAGCATCTGGCTCTAAGTGTTGTGGTTTCCCAGGCAGCCTCCTTCCACTGTGTGTGTGTGTGGGTGTGTGTGTGCGCGTGTGCGTGCACAGGGGTCAGAGTGGGCTGGAAGGAGGCACAGACAACCAGGATAATTTGCTCAACTTAAAAGCAGTGGCAAATGAAGCAAAGCGCTACTTTGCTTTCCTTGGCAAGTGCATCTTTATTTATATGAACTCTGAAAGGCATACAGCTCCCTGGAAAGCCCTGGGGCTTCTGGCTGCCTGAGAGGAGACCCAAGCATAGATCCTGGGATTTCCCATGTACTGGTGTCCCTGTGTTTCACCCAGCTCCTCTGAAGGAGTAGGGTTTTGTAGTAAGACAAAAGGCAGGTGTCTTTATCATGGCAGAACACTGGTAAAGGTGAGCATAAGGAGACTGAAAGAGAAGACTAAGGAAATTAAATATAAAACATGCTTCTACTCGGTAATTAGTGGCAGCCAGGTGTTTTAGCATATTTTATAAGAAATGCTGTTTGGGTGAAATTGCCAGGAGGTACAGAGACCAGAGGACAGTGCAGTTTTCACTAATAAGCCCACTGCACACTCTTCCTTGCTTCTGGTTGCAGTTTCTTCATCCTTAACTAGATTTTAATGACATTAATGCACTTTGTCTGGATGTCCCTTTCAGATTGAGACACTGTCTAATGTTTCTGCAGGCCTAGACACACCAGCGCATACAAAAACTACACAGGAGGTATTCCTGCCAGACATGGAGCATGGCTGCAAGAGAGGGAGCTGCTGGGCATCTGCAGGGCCAGGCTGTGGCTAACAAAGTGTCTCTCCTGTTGTCCAGGGTGAACATGGGAGACACTGCCATTCCTCACCAGCTGCTGGGGGCCCAGAGGAAGATGGAGGCACTGGCCACAGTGGGACCAAGCTTGGCTACACTGTCACAGATGTGCCTCCCTGGTATCTGTGCATCCTGCTGGGCATTCAGGTGAGACAGGAAAGCAGGGGGAGGCTGGGAGTAGGTAAAGTTACATGGCTGTTCAGCCAGTTAATTTGGGTGAAACCTGAATCTGGGAGTGCTTTACTTTTACAGGGCTTGAATGGAGCTCTGAGGCTGGATCTTACTGAGTTTAAGTCCTTCGGTCCACATCCTTAGCACTTACTATTGTCTTCATGCCCACAGCTACATTGCACCCTTTGAAGTGCAAATAGTCAGGCAGAGTCCTGGGGCTGAGGTCAAACAGTTAATAAGAACATGTACCTTGGGTACCTTGGCTGAAGGCAGACAAATGTGTAAGGGCTTCCGAACTTCTGCCTTCCCATGGCAACAAAAACTCAGTAGCAAGGCACATACTGTTTTGGCTGGTGACTGTGCCCAGGTGTGTTAAATGACTCAGTGCCACCAATGCCATGCTGGGTAGGGAGCCTGTGTGAAGAGACCTCAGAGTCATTAAGATAATGATGGACTGTGCTTGGAGGTTGGTGGAATTTTGTACTTTGTTTCCTTAAATGGAAATTCAGAGTGTATCAGCCCAACACATCTGCATCACAATTTTAATAAAACATGCCTGTAATGAATAAAGTGTATTTCTGCTACTGCAGTCCTGTGCTCCAAAGTGAGAATGAACAACAAAGATTAATAATTAAAAAGAGGTTTTAAAAATTATTTTCAGATTTAGTCATTAACTACAGGTCATTGTAGAAATGTCTGTGACTCTTCTGACAAATACAATGCCCAATTCTTCCATTCTTTGGCACTCACTTTTTATGGTTATCTGTAATTGCACTGTGTGAGAAAAGCTACTGATGGCAAAAAAACGTGTAGCTCCAATGTGCCAACTTTTTGTGTCATCCTTTGTGATGCAAATAAGATGGACTGAAATATTTGCATTCACCTTGCCTGATTGCTCTCTCCCTGTACCTTGGGAGGTCCCCAGCTTCCTGGAAAAGTATGTCCAACAGCTTTGTCTGCCGGTGCTAAGGATAAACTGATTGTGTTTGACAGTGGCCTGGGAAGTCCAGAGTACTACAAAAGGTCTTTGGACATGTAAAGGAGGAGACATTTCAGTGGGTGCATTCTAATTCTTGTAGGTGCTTTGGAACAGCCCCTAACAGAGCATTAAAGCTGAAAAAAAAAAAAAAA
>VWZU01002407.1:661828-685719 GCA_013397095.1 Sterrhoptilus dennistouni
TCCCCCGCGGGGGTGTGTGCAGGAGAGCCGTGCACATGGCTCTGTGCTGGACCTGGGCAGTGATCTCAGCCCAACTCCCGAAAGGCACGCTGGAAAATTGTGTCTTGGCGCATTGGTGACCAGCTCATTGGTGACCACAAATGACTTAACAGAGGTGGGCAGTGCTTCCCTTTCTCTGCTTCTGGTCTGCATAGGGAATTAGTGCGCTCACTCGTAGCACCTGGCCTAGGTGAGGCTGAAAAGACAATGCTACATCTGAGCTAACTTGTACAGGAAGGGAGAGAGAGAGGAAGAGGAAAGGAGAGAAAGGGAAAGGGTGAATATTTAATAGGGCTTCAAATTCTACATCTTCTATAACCCAAGAATGACAGTCATGTGAAAGGTAGACTATTTCTTCAGGGTTATAAAATGTGATAGCAAAAGTTTGGGGTTTTATGTCTCTATAAAGTTTTGTGCGTCCCTTGAGTATACTAATTGCATTTTTTAGGGAAAGAAATTTCCAGAGATAAGCTTGACAATCAGATTCAAGATTTTGTCTAAGCTTTGCAACTAGAGAATAGGCTGACAGACACTTAGCTGCTAACTGGACAAGATATTCAAATCATTGCCAATAAGCAATACCATGCCAGAAGAGCTGCGAGTCACTAAATAAATGCAGCTTCCTTACAGCTTTCACTCTATAATATTGCTTATTTTACTGGATTTTATAAACCTCACTCACAATAACCATTTTTCACACATTGCAATGTTAGTGTTTGACTGAGGTGGCTGCTTCGAGTACCAAGGGCTGTCTGAATGTCACCTTGGAGTCCAGTTCAGCATATCACCACATGTGCATTGTCACTAGGAATTCTGTGCATATTAACCATCTACCTGAGCCAATTCTTTCCTTATGTGTAGTTTGCTGCATGCACTGTATGCATGGGATGCTGCCCAAATTAATAATTACCAGATTATAGGACACGTATTCTCACAATGTATGCTAAAGTTCTCCAGGAGGACATGCCATTCCTTGCTGATTCAGGAGAGATATTTCCCTTGTATCTCACCTCTGCTCACTCTGTCCACACTTGAAAGAGCTGAAAATAGAGTGTCGTCTCAGTCAATTTAAATCAGCATAAACACTCTGGCTGGGACAGATGGGGATGCTGAGAGCACAAGGCAGATATAATTTCTTTTTTTCTTGGAAAACACGTTTTTCCACAACAAATGGAAACACAAGGGACTTGTTTCCTCTACTTAAACAGAGATGTCCAGCACCACCTGAGAAGTCTTTGGAGATCTCAGATACAGGGGTTGACAGATAAAGCATGGAGAAGCTGCTAGAAGCTGCCAAGATGCAACATCTTGCATCTCACCAGGCACCAATATTTAAACTTAATCAGGCCCAGTATGCCAGTACTGAGAACTCCTTTCCAAGAAGAGGAGGATTTTAAAGAGAGGTAAAAGCCTCAGAGTCGCCACACATTGTGGGGACCTGCAGTTTCTTCAGCCTTAAGAAAGAGAACTGATTTTATTGTTTTCCTCACATAATTGAAATAAACTCTAAACTAGTGGCTTTAGCAGAATAGGGTCACAGTGCTATCACTGGATTAGGTCTTTTGCCTTTAAGGCCAACTCCATATATATGGTAATTCAACATTTTAGCAAACTGAGACTCTGAATCTTTGTTCTAATCCTGGAACAAATGGATCTGTTGGCTTTTATTAATTAACATTTAGATGGTAATAGTGTCCCAAAGTTTTAAGCCAGAGAGTATAAAAAGCAATGAAGCATGTGAAGGCAATGCATGATTTTGTTTTGAAGTTCCACAACAAATCTTTTTAATTTATCTTTCACAATCAAGAAAGACTTAAAGTATTTTAAAGGTACATATTTTAGGAATACTTAAAAAGAGACACTATTAGGTACTGAGAATGTTTTTGTTGAAAGCATTCACAAAATGCCTG
Organism: Sterrhoptilus dennistouni; assembly: GCA_013397095.1. Classification (NCBI taxonomy): domain Eukaryota; kingdom Metazoa; phylum Chordata; class Aves; order Passeriformes; family Zosteropidae; genus Sterrhoptilus; species Sterrhoptilus dennistouni. The sequence goes on from VWZU01002407.1 coordinate 663,778, forward strand.
TCCTGTAATTAGACATTCTCTTGATATTTAAAGGGAGGGATTAAAATATTTAATTGAATTATAAAATATTTGCAGAGGATTACAGAGTTTCCCTGACACAAATATTTTAAGTTTAGCATGATTCTTTTAGGCAGGCCAAGTTTTGCTGTGGGCAAGGCATATCTAGACTTGGAAGTTTAACAAATATTGCTTCTTTCCTTTTCACTTTACATACAAATGTTTCTTTCAATCCTTTGTTTGGCAGATACTCTTTTTCCTTCCTATTCATATGCTCTAGCAGAGCTGAATGAAGGGCATGGGTTGGTGCTTCATCCCATCTTTGTTGTAGTGCTCAACCAAGAAAAGGCCACCCTCAGTCTTCCTAGGGGAAAAATGACAAAAAAAAAAAAGGTTTTATTGAATATAGGTGGGTGATGAGAGATAGGGACAAACCAAGAGACTTCCTCACTCATTATTTCTTCCCCATAGAAAGGCTATATCAGATCCCAGAGATGAGGATGGAACAGCCAGCCAGTTCTGGTCTCTGAAATCTTGGTCTCCAGGGAATGGAGGGATCACTACGGGACACCTCGTTGAAAGCCACTTCTGGATAACATTCCAAATGCTGGTGGAAGAATTGTCCAGTGAATTTANTATGCCAAGATATTTCTAGGCTAAAGCAAGAACGAATAGGGATTACTGTGCTTTTATTTATTTATTTTTTATTTCAGTTTAATTGCAAACTGTTGAAGTTCTGTCAATAGTAGGAGAGAGGATAACACTGAGTAAGTAGGTGTGGTGCACTCAGAGTGCCTTTTATGATAAATATTTATGGTGCACAAATACTGATGCTTCCCATTCAGCTCACCAGCAGCTGTATCCAAACCTATTCCTGAACATGCCATGGAATGCTAGGGTTAGTGCTGCAACACCTACCTGACAGGCTGGCACTGGAGCCTGCCACCCCTCGCCTGTCTCTGCTGCTCAGTGTCTGACCCTCTCCTCTTCCTCTTGCCCCAGGTAGGGAGTCCAATGGTGATCATTGCTGGTGCCTGTGCCATGCTCCTGAGTGGCATCTTTGGGAAAGTTGGGGCAATGCTTGCCAGCATTCCCATCCCTGTGATTGGAGGCATGTTTCTTGTGATGTTTGGAGTTATCACAGCAGTGGGGATTTCCAATTTACAGGTAACAGCTGTGTGAGCACTGTTTCATCCCTGGTGAAGGGGACTTAAATTAACTGAAACAGAGAATCACAGATTAAGCTGAGTTGGAAGGGACCCATCAGGGCCATCGAGTCCAACTGCTGACCCTGAGCAGGACACCCCAAGAGTCTCACCATGTGCCTCAGAGCATTGTTAAACACTTGAGCTCTGTCAGGCTGGTGCTTTGACCACTTCCCTGGGGAACCTGTTCCAGTGCCCAACCACCCTCTGGGTGAAAAGCTTTTTCCTGATACCCAACCTAAACCTCCCCTGACTCAGCTTCATGCCATTTGCTGTCACAGGTCATGAGAGTTAAGAGATCAGTACTTTTCCCTTGCTCTTCCCCCATGAGGGAGCCGCAGACTGCAGTGAGGTCCCCCCTCAGTCTCCTCTCCTCCAGGCTGAACAAGCCCAGTGACCTCAGCTGCTCCTCATATGGCTTCCCCTCCAGACCCTTCACCATCTTTGTGGCCCTCCTTNCCATCGAGTCCAACTGCTGACCCTGAGCAGGACACCCCAAGAGTCTCACCATGTGCCTCAGAGCATTGTTAAACACTTGAGCTCTGTCAGGCTGGTGCTTTGACCACTTCCCTGGGGAACCTGTTCCAGTGCCCAACCACCCTCTGGGTGAAAAGCTTTTTCCTGATACCCAACCTAAACCTCCCCTGACTCAGCTTCATGCCATTTGCTGTCACAGGTCATGAGAGTTAAGAGATCAGTACTTTCCCCTTGCTCTTGCCCCATGAGGGAGCCGCAGACTGCAGTGAGGTCCCCCCTCAGTCTCCTCTCCTCCAGGCTGAACAAGCCCAGTGACCTCAGCTGCTCCTCATATGGCTTCCCCTCCAGACCCTTCACCATCTTTGTGGCCCTCCTTTGGACACTCCCTAATAGCTTTATATCTTATATTGTAGTGCCCAAAACTGCACACAGGACCCCCAGATTCAAGTCAGCTTCTTACCAGACTGTGTTAGCTGTAACCACACTGCAGCAAATGTAAACATTTATGTTGGCAATTCCTCAGGTAAAGATAAGGGGCTGTACCCAGAGGGCTAAATCACAGAGGGCTGCCTGGTAAGGGCAGGGCTGGCTGGCACTGGGGACTGACTGCAGGATCACAAATGCCCCAGCAGCACCAGGACTTGGTCCATTCCCAGTTCCAGTGCTTGTGTCCCACCATGTCTCATGAACGTAACAGTAATCCACAGTTTTATGCATGTAATGTATGAAATTTCTCTGTGCAGTATACAGATATGAACTCCTCAAGAAACATCTTTATCTTTGGATTTTCTCTATTTGCTGGCCTCGCAATTCCCAACTGGGCAAGCAAAAATAGTACGCTGCTGGAGACAGGTAAGAAGTGACATCAGAAGCATTTTCTGTAGCATAATACTGAAGGAAAGGCAGACCAGAGAAATCTTTTAAAATAGCTTTTCCTGATAAAATGCTGAAATCTGTGCTTTGACTGGTGTGTTCTGTGAAGGCTGTTTTTGCCTTTTGCTCTATGCACAGCTCTGGTGCAGAAATCTCTGCTTTTGGTCAGTGACTGCATCTAATCAGATTCTTCTTGGGATAAGGATTGCAGAGCACTTCCCTCAGACACATTCCTGGGGCCAAGCAAGAGAATACTCCAGGGCTGAATCTTGGTCAAAGTTCTCAATAAATGAGGCTTTCTTATGTGCTCAAACACAATAAAATGCTGTGCTTTCAAAATGCAAGAGCATACTCCTCTACTAAATTCCATCAAGTTCACTTTATTGAAATTTTCAGTTCTCCAACAGCTGGGCTTTCACTGTGTCTTGTGTGACTAATGTCTTCATCACAAAGGCCAGAATGTCTTCTCTTAAAGTATATGTGATGTGCTGGGTGGGCTGATTAAAGAGCTGGGCCCACAAACCACATGCTCTGTAGATGCTCTATCATGTGCTCAGTGCCACTGGGCTGTGCTCATGGCCATCAGGCCTCAAGGGGAAACATCACATCTGATGAACTTGTGGTGAAATCCCATGCTAAATATACTCATATTTCTTTGGGAACTGAAGCTTGTGTTCCTGTAGGGAACTGATGGTGTTAGGTTGTGGAGGTGCTGAATGTGTTTGGAGCAGAAAGTGGCTTTTTCTGAGACAGTGCTGGAGTCTGCACTGTTAATAGGCTCTTAAAGTATTTATGAGCCATCTCCTGCCCACTGTCAATCTGTGAATAATCATGTAGAATAAAATTGAAACTGGCTGTGAGATCATTCTCTCTTCCACTGCCAAATCTTACATTCCGCTTTGGATTTGCAAGTCTCATCCAAGCAAGTCTCATCCAAGCAACAGCATGCAACTTGCAGCCTTTTGGCACCAGAAAAGTTGCTGGTAAAACAGGTAAAATGCATCTTCCTGCACCACAATCCAAAGCTCTACTTTTCTATTAGGAATCATCCAGCTCGACCAAGTGATCCTGGTGCTTCTCACCACTGGCATGTTTGTGGGTGGACTTCTGGGCTTTATCCTGGATAATACCATTCCAGGTAGGACTTGCTGAAATGAGCTGCTGGTTTGTGCCTGTCCTAGGGTTTGTTCCCTGGTAGTCTTTGTCTTCATGACTCCTGTTCTATGGATAGGAGTTGTGCTAGCAACCATGAAAGACCATGCACTCCTCCTGAGAGAGGTGAGGAACAGGAGACATCACTGAAATGGTCTCTGGCTGGAAAACAATCAGCTTATCAGAAATTAAATAACTTGCCGTGAACAACCCAGGCTGAGGAAAAGGTTTATTTGGCAAATATGTCTTCCAGGGAAAATGCCAGCCTAAACCATGTTGCTAGTTACAAGGAGAGAGGAGAGCAGCTATAAGAAGTGGAAGGAGCCAATGCGTGCCAGTATGGGAGCTGCTAAAATTGAAGCTGAACTAAAATCATGGCAGTGGAAAGCAGTAGGAAAGGCTGGTGATCAAAGACAGGCCACCTGCAGCTGGCCCTCACAGGCAGCAAAGAGCCTAGGATTTTCATCTAGCATGAGGGGGGAGGGAGGGTATAAGAATAGGAGAGGAAGCCCTCTTTTCTGCTGCAGAAGAGCAGGAAGGAAGGACACTCTGTTAACCAGATTCTATAACTGTCTGAGGCTTCATGGAAAGCCAATCTCCCTTTAGCTTATTAATTTTCCTGTAGCCTTCAATCATCAGCTCCTCTGGGCAGAATTAACAGGTGTGCTCATTCCCTTTCCCAAGAGGGACTTTGCTGCCACAGCAGTTACAGGCACTTAGGAATTCCTTTGGCTAGGGTAAATACTTGTGACTGACTAATTACTGCTAGCTAAATTCACTCTGAAGTGTCTGGGCACTTAACATCCAGCCTTGCTTTCCCAGCACTGCATGAACCTTCTCTTTGAACAGTTCTTGGATCACCTTTTCACCAAGGTGAAAACTTCTTGGTATATATGACTCCCATGGCAAGCAGTGAAGAAGGCTGGAAGCTGTTGCAGGAAAAGGGATATTGTCTGGAAGCTTATTAGTGAATATTTGTAGAGCTCTTTGGAGCTGGAAGGGTTTAAGTAGAAGGGATTTGTATTTTGTGCTTGGTCTACTGGGATTTGAGCAGTGGGTGTGAGGCACACAAAGCAGCCCTATGCTTAAACCTGCTGTTTTAAACACAACAATCTCACTTTGCTGTTGCAGGAACACAGGAGGAGCGGGGGCTCCTGGCATGGAAGCAAAGCCATGAAGGAGGGATGGAGAGCTCTCAGCTTGTTTCCAAGGTCTATGATCTTCCATTTGGCATAGGCACTAAATATTGCAATGTCTCTTGGTTTCGCTATCTCCCTGCTTGCCCCAAAAGACTGTCTTGTGACAAGAGAATGGATGAACTGAAGGCTGCTGGGCAGAAAAACAGTGTTAAAACAACCTTAGAAAGAAACTCTGAGATTAGTGCTGATACAAGGATATAAGCACCTGGCCTGCAACTGAACTCACCTCAGAAGCAGAGGTTTGAAAGTGTGTCTGCAGCCCCCATCATGTGAGCATGAGCTGGCAGCTGTTATAGGGGGAGCAGGAGAAGGATAATGTCTTCCCAGCTCTGCTGACTGCACCACTGATGGCCTTGAGGAAGTACTTTTTCTTTCTTTCTTCCTGCTTGCTCACTTCTAGGAAGAATCTAATCCCTCCTCGGGGAACACCGAAGCCCAAGAAATGCCTAGGAAAGATGTTCTGTTTCCTTCCTTGCACTGACCCTTGGGCACCCTAAGGGGCAGCTGTTCAGCTGAAGCAGAAGGGCTTCCTCTCACCTGATCTGGCAGCTGAAGGAGCCAATGACGTGGGCACTATACCACTCTCGGGCATCCCTTGGGCTGAGGTTAATCCCCAGCACCTTAAAGCAACACTCACCTCTCACCTTGTGTTTTATACCTCATCCTGGCCAAGGGGATGGAGCTGGTACCTCTAGGTCATGATTCATCTCATTCCATATTCCGTAATTTAGTGAGCCAAATTAATGTTTTTGTAAGAGAGGCATCTAAAGTTAATGGGATGGATTGTCTTCTGAACCTGTCTCTCCTGCCTCAGGCCACAAAGGGACTCTAGAGACCTTAGTTAGGTTCTTCAGCTAACAGAAAAAAGCAGCTTCACTGAAATGTATCCCATCTTTGGAGTGCTGGGAGGAATCTCAGGCGAACCAGTTTCCTTTAAGGCACCCAACCCTACAACGATGAAGGAATCCTCATCAAGTATAAAGGAGAAGACACTTCTGCTCACAATCTTATGCATCCCTATGCTACTGCTATGTCCTGTGTACCCTTGCTGTACCTGTTTGGTCTGGTGTGGTGATTGTATGGTGATAAGCACTTCTCTGGAGAACAGGTATGCAGGTTATTGCTCCATTAGCTTCAACCTGCAAGGCCACATGCAATGTGATCACATGTGGTCCTTGTTGCTGGTGGTGTGCAATAACAATGTTGCTGTAGCATAAGCTTGTGTTTCCTTCACTGAGATTAATACTTGCTTTTTTTTTTTGTAAGTATAATTAAAAAAAATTAAATGTACACTGTAATGGTATTTCTCAGGGTGGTTGCTGTAGCAAGTGGCAGGTGCTATTCAAAGGATCGCTTGCAGGGCTGCACCCTTGTGAACTATGATCATGCAAGAAGAGAGATCAAAGTAATGTGTTCTTCATCTTCTCCTTAGCATCATTACAATGCTTCTAGCTGAAAGCAACGCCAGCATGTGTAAATGTAGCACACTGGAAAGGCCAGGGAATGACAAGGCTGCACCCTGGAGAACTCTGAAGAGCTCTTAAACCCAAACAGGACCCCTGCAGCCCCACTTTCAAACACAGCAGAGTGGCAAACATTCATCTGGGGGTGCTACTACAGCTTCAGCTGCAGGGACAGAAAGGTCTCTGTGGTGTTTATTCTTCCCTTGTACTTCAGTACTCAGCTCCACATGTTTTTGCCTGAATGTGTCATGCTTTTATGCACCAAGGCAAATGCTGGGCCACAGTCCAGACCTTTTGAACTCAGTCTAAAAGCTGGCTGCTGAAGTTGGACAGCTAGGCACGCCAGCTTTAGTTTAGGTTTTAAAATAAAACTTCCATCCTTTCTCTTTGTGATGACTGGTAGCATGACCTCAACATAACCACTATCAGAACACAGTTTGTTCAAGTCTGCAGAGCCTTTAATGAGAACTCAGAGATATGAAGGACTTTATTCAATTTCACAGCATTTTAATTCCAAGACACTATCTGAGCAGCACTATTCATCCAAGAATTAGGTGTGGAAGAAGAGCACAGGGCTGATCACTTGGCTTTACACATTTCACAAAAGTAAATAATTCAAAGTGTATTACTGTGTCTACACTTTTCTGGGTGACTGGGGAGTGGGTGCTCACTGCTGCTGTCCTCATAAAGAGATAGAAGAGCCTCATCCCAGTCTGTGAGGAAATCCTTCTTTCCTTGTCAGCTCAAGATTAAAAAATGCATAAAAAAAGTAATCACTGGCAGGAGGTGACTTTTGCAGGTTGCAGTTTGAGACCTGCATCCTGTGGGAGCGTGCAGACCGCCTCTGATCCGGCCTCCCTGCTGCTCTTCACACACCTTATGCTAGGCAAGGTCACTTAACTGTACATGCCTCAGTTTCTTTGTGAAGCAAGGCTAAACATTAAATAGCAATGGATAAAAACATTTATTAATACATAGCTAAGACCTTTAAAACCTTTAAAAAGTATAAATTACTCAACTGATATATCAAGAAGTACTAATGAGGGAAGGAGAAGTCAATGGTAACAAAACCGCTTCAACACAGTGTCTCCACACTCTGCTTAGGGAGGTGGCTCACTGAAAGAGGTGAAGCCTCCTCACATGCCCGGTGTACCTGGCAGTGCTGGGCAAAACAATAGTGGAGGTACTGTTTAGAAATCTTCATCATCGAAGGTCTCAGTGCACCGCAGCATCACAGTCTCATGATCATAGTGAAGATCTTCTTCCTGAAAGCCCCCCCAAAGTCAAGCAGGATTAAAAACCAGAGGAGTTCATTGAATTTCGAATATACATGAGTTGGTCAAGAGCTGATGTACCAGTAAATGCAGCATAAGCCCTCCCTCCTCTCTGATTCACCCACCAGCACATGATGAGTTCCTGAGGTGCCTGATGAAGAATGGCTCAAATTTTCTGCCAATTTCCTTCTAAAATCACAGGGCTCCACCCTGTGTCTATGTACATCATCTAGACAGCTGTTACTGACTGTGGTAGCAAGTATGTCACATAACAGGCTCTGAAGGTATGAGAGCTTCTTTGAGGCCTTAACTTCTACCAACTTCAGGCTTTGCTCCACTTTTAGCAACAGAAGAAAATAGTCTTCTCTTTCACCAGTTTACAGAGAACAAGTGGCTCTTGAGAAATCAAAGTCTGGAAGATAAAAGTGTTCATGCCTGCAGTCCATCTAGTTCACCTTCTGCATTGATGAAAGACTCTTCAGTGAAATACTGCTTTTAAAAATAAGTGCTGTTTAAAAATGTATAGCTTAAGGAGCACTAAATACCATTTTCTTGTCAAGTGACTCATCTAAAATCCATAATTTTAAAAGAAAGTGTGCCTTTGAAGACACAAAGGTGCTCAGTACTATTTAGAAAAAAACCCCCACTGAGTTTCATTTAGGTAAAACCTTTGGATCGCAGTCTAAATTAACTCTTTATTGCCTGTGCTGCTAAGCTTCTCATGATGTGACCTTAGGACAACAACTCTTGAAAAATTACAAGATTGCTTAACTAATCTCATGCTCAGAAATATTTCTCTATCATATACTGTAGAAGCATGCTCCTGTTCTCATTTTGGGGTCCCTGCCCTTTTAAGAACTCTCCCTTTCCTTGTCCAAATTATTTCCCCCCTCTTGTGTGAGTCTTTCTGAAGCTTTTTATTCCAGTGGGGTGCATGCCCTCGGCAGCCTTGAGAGCCAGGGCAGCAGCCCAAGAGGAGCTGTGCTCAGTAGGTGACCCTAACAGTCACCATCCACAATCTAACACAATCTAACAGCAGTTCATCAAGTTTGTACCTGGACAGTTAACCAGAAATGTCAGGACATGGCAGTGGCATGAATGACCAGCAATAAAATCCATCACCTCATCAGCTCTGCAGATGAAAGCAACCACACCACACCTTTTTGTATTTCAGTGGGGTGCACATCACATGCCTTACCTTAGTACTTACTGTACTTGCTACCCACCTCTGTATCTTCTACAAGGTGTGTGCACAGTGTACTGGGACACTGTTTTATCCTTGAGATAATTTATGCCAGCACTGCCCAAACTCCTGTGCTAGCATAGCGCCAGCACAGGTCCCACATCAAGGGAAGTGGAACAGTCTGCAGAGGTTCAGTCATACCCATAAGGTAAGCAGGATGGGTTCCTTTCCCTGTCAAGTCCAGGAGTCTCTGATGCTCTGAGTAGCCCAATTTCTGGGGTAAGGTGAGTAGCCTATACTGATCTCTCTGCTGCTGCCTGAGTTGGTGTGTTTCAAGCTAGCTGGAACATCTTCTATCCCTGCTCTGCAACCACTTTCATAACTGTCTCAATCTGTTTGCTTTGAGATGGATCCGAATTTCTGCTCTCAAAACAAAAAATATCTTGTCAGTCATATTTTCTTTTTTCTCCTTTTTTGCCTCTTGGCAGTACTGTCTAGATGTACTGTTCTGCACTCTAAACCAAAACAGATTGTGACCCTCATATTATCTAGCCTGATAATATCTAGGTGATTTCTGCTCAAACTCCCTTTTTATTGTCTTATCACAGATACCTAGAAGTTCCTATGTAAAAGAAGCCTATGCAGCTTTTTATTTCCTTTTGGATTCACACAGTACAGTCAACTGCCAATTTGCAGTACTTTGGGCTCTTTTGCTGCTTGTCTTCCCATCACTCCCATTCTCTGAGTCTTATTTTAATGTGCCTCTTTAAACCTTGAAAGAGACACTATCTCTTCCCATACCACCTCATCTGGGAGCTGTGAGATGGACTTGAGCTCACATAAAACAAGGCAGCCCCAAGCAGAAGGACAAGATGAGACCATGCCAGGCATGACACTCACAAAAGAAATCTAAAACCAGAAAATGCAATATCTTGCCTAAAGCTTTTATTTCTTTTCTAGGCCTGCTGAGTTCATAGTAATTAACTTAAACACAAGAAGAGCTCTGCTCTTACACAGAACATAGCTATCCACAGACACACAAAGGGCTGTGTATCAGTGTCTGGTCTCTGATAACAGTCAGCAGGGCAAGTTTAGAAAAAAGTGCAAGAATTGGGCACACATTGTACTTTGTTTTACAATCAATGCCTGTACATTATAGAAAACTGTGCTGTGAGACCCACCTGCACCGGGAATTGAATGTGGACCTTCAGATTTAATAATTGCCCATGGATTGATGACCCTGGAATCTAAATGTGGCAATTTGTACATGCAAATATTTTTAATATGTTGTTTGTTCATTTTATTTAGTGCTTTATAGTTCTTCTGGTATTAGATACGAGTAATCATTCCATGTACCAAATCCACACCACGTACAAATAAAATGGTCTTGCAGTACCCCTCAGTCATTTTTTTGTAGAAAAGTCCTACTCTTAACAGTTTCTATTCAATGACTTTTCCTGTGCTTCTGTGCTTGCTGCCGTTCCCTGCTCCTTCTCTAGTGCTACTGTCTCCAGGATGGGGGAACCAAATGGCACACAGCAGTCTCTCTGTGATAGATTCAGATAGTGGTGCAACTCTAGTTTCTGCTTTGTTTCCTGTCGCAACTGCCCCTCATCACAAACCTTCTATTTTCCGTCAAAGGGGCATCTGCTCAAGTACCAAAGACCAGGAAGGAGCTAGGAAATATAAACCAGCAAACCAATGGCTACTGTGGAGGTACCACTGACTCTGAACCAAAACAAGCACGCTCTGCCTGAGGAGCCCTTTTGGTTCTTCACCCACGTGCAAGCTCTGAGCCACCTCCATGGCAGGGAGACAAGAAGGGGAGGAAAAACAACGCAAACGCAAAGACTTTTGGCTCAGCAAACCTGCAAGAGTAGGCTGAAGTTAAGGGGAAGCTCAGGAACTTTTCATCAGCTCTTTCAAGAACACAAATGTCCTGCTTCTACGGCCTGCCAGTGGAGGGCTCAGGGCAGGGAGCCTGGCACCCAGACAAGCAGAAGGTGGTTCTAAATGAGCTCAGAGTGAAGCAGCTAGGGGTTGATGGAGAACTGGAAAGTGAGCTTTACCTGCTCATAGGAGATCACCCAAGCTTTTCCACAAGGAAATTTAATGTAAATAATAATAATAATAATAATAATAATAATAATAATAATTACAATTCCTCATGTCATTTGCCATTTTGCATAATATTCAAAGCAATGTTCACTCACACTCAGCCTCTTACAAAGGCAATCCTACTGGCCTTTTGGAATGATGCATCTAAAATGAACCCTGAGTTCTTATTTGTAATCATTCTGGAAAATATGATCAGAAGCATTGAATAGAAAAATCCCTTTCTGACATTGGTCCTGAAATACATTGCACCTTCTATAAGCAATTCTTTGGCAAGGCTTACCTGGCAAAACTGTGTATTAGTGAAGAAGAGGTGTTTTAGGAAGTCAGTGACCTGCAGATAGAGTCTCTGGTGATCCTCTGGATTTTCAGAAGTGGAGCTTGCAAATGCTGAACTGAAAATGGAATCAGATACTGTATTTAATTTTTTGTTCTGTTTTCCTTACTTTCTCTCCTCCATATTTTACTCATAAATTAAAAAAAATATATATTTTTAAGATGGTTCTGATATTAAAGACAACAGCCAAGCAAGATAGGGAGGAGTTGTGATGGATGTATTGATGAGATACTGCTTGCCAAATGCAAGGTAGATATGTAAGAACAGAGAACAGAAATACAAGAAACTGGTCTCCCAACAAGATCTGCTGATACATTACAACATAGTAACACTGCTTTGGGGAAAAGTAAATATCCATTAAAACAGACAGCAACAATGGTTACTTGGGAGTGTATTTGGTAAGATTTTTCAGAGGAACAGCTTTGACTTCTCCTGTAAAGTTTTGGAGTGAATGCAGTAACCTGTGGTCATGAAATGATGTGTTGGTTATAACTGGCAGGTTTAATCTCATGTAACTGTTGCACAAAGCTAAGCTTTTCATTCTGGACCTCACCTCTGTATTCTTCGTGGGATTTAAAAAGGTTCTGCCATCACACCTCTGTCCAGAATTACAAAGTGCAGAACAATAAGCAAGAAAGAGAAAACAATAAATGTTGACTATTGAAATACCAAACTGATTTGGGACCTAAAACAGACTTTAAAGATTATAGTAATATTTTGCAGTATTAAGGAATACCTAATCTTTTTTTTTAAGCAAATGGAAATTGTGAGCTAATAAATGTTATTTGTTAAATAAATATTTGTTAAGCTTTTTCATCTATTCAAATATATTCTGATCATCAGCCAAAATAACGTTATTTTAATTTATTCTCTTCTGGAAGTAAAACCTGCAATGGTGGTAAAAGGAAGAGATTCTCATTAAAGAGCACTCTAAATGTTGAAAAATAAGTAGAAAAGGGGATTAAAACCCCACAGATTCAAAACACTATTTGCAAAGAGAAACAATTCTGACAAAGACTAAGTAGAAAGAATATGTAAAAGATGAATCATAATGTGATTTTCCTCTTGAGGAAAACAACACTTTTCTTTCTTTGGTCTATTGGGAAAAAATCAAAGGCAGTGCCGGCTTTGTATCTGACGTGTTCTCTTCTAGGTAACTCATCTGAACTGAAGAGGAAAGAGGTGTTATTATTTAAAAGGTCCCGTGTTTCTTTGGTGTTACTGTTCAGGTCAACCACACTTTAACCTATCACCTCCACGTGACTGCATTAGGGTAAGACAAGGGAGAAAATGTTGAAAGATTATAATTTTTGTCTCATTAAATGAGAGTACGGTTTATGATTAACTGATTTATCAGGGAATGCCTCTTGGTTCTCACAGGCCTGGTAAGTGACAGAGAGAAAAAGAAAACATTATGAGTACTGCAAATTGAAAAGACAGCTGTGCAGAGTGGCAAAGAAAATCAGAAGGACCCCAGTTATCCTGAAGTGATGGGCTGCTCTTAATAAGTGATTCTTACTGATTCTGCTGTAAATGACCATTAGTCATTTTACTTTTTCCCCTTAAAAGGAAGTATTATTGGGAGCACAGTTGCTGGAGGCTGCTATTCTGACCATTTATTTAAAAAGAGAGATGTTTTCTTACTTCACAGAGCACTTGCCTTGGAGTACTAACAGTGGGCTATTAACGTACCGTGTCTACCAAAAGGGGGGAGTTTGTAATTTACCTCTGGCTGGACATTCCCTGAGCCTTGCTTCTGTCAAGGAAACCGGCAGCAACATCAAATGCATCTTCAAACATCACCTATCAGAGAAATCATCTCAGATGTCAGCATATCCAGCCAGCTAAAAGTTTTACCTAGGGCATAATTTTTAATAATGAAGTCTTTAAAAGCATGATATTCTTTCTTTACATTTAACAGGTATAGTAACAATTAGAGTAAACCAAGAGGTTTTGTGGAGACAGGAATAATGTGGAATAACTGTATTTCATGGCTAGGAACACAAGGTCAGTCTATGCCCTTAAGCCTGTGCTTTGACCTCTAGGAATTAGACTTCACATTACATCTCCCAAAAAATCAGTAAAAACCATGAATTGTATCAGTGCTTTAGAGACTTGACTGTGGACTGCTGCTTATGGCAGGAGATCTCAGCTGTACCAGCCAATCTCTCCAAAACTCCTTTACAAAGGAGTTTGGATGCTCCTTGTGCCAGACCACTAAACTCATTAGTTCACTCTCTCATAATGCAGTTCACACATTTTCTGTGCCAGAAATACCATACAGGGAACATTCCTAAGGAAATGAGCAATATGAGTTGTGTCCTGTGACTCAAAAAGAACTTGCCAATGCATTTTACTTGTATGCTAAAGGTAAACATCTGTCCCTTCCTTACAGCTAATGAAATTACACATACCTCTTTGAGCAGCTAGTTACTTCAGCAATTGGTGCTCCAGGAACCATTTATAGAACTGGCTGTTATTTAATCAATCTCTTATTAATAAATGCCCTGGTCTACTCAGTCACTGACTTCACTCTGCAGAGGTGCAGGGTACAGGCAGTCATTGGCCCTGTACTACTGGGACTGGTCTGAAAATACTTTCTCTTTGCTACCAAGTGTTTTGATGAAAAAAACCCATCCAACCCAAAACACAGCAGTCTTTGGCAAACTAGGTATCCCTTCTGGATTTAGATCATCTGTGCTCTTTGGAGTGTCTGCAGAACACAGTAACTGTATAATTCTTGTTCTTGCTCCGTGTCCCTGGAGCAAGGTAAGAGCAAATTTGACTGTTATTAAAGCACAGAAACTCCACAAGTCAGTGGAGGCTAGAGGATTACTACCACTGCATTACTGTAGCTTGCTCAGTATCTGACAATGGGAAAATTTGGTGCAGACATTTACTCCAAGACTCACTTACGCATTCAAGTGATCTTGAGGAAGCTTAGTTACAACTATTGTATGTTTGCAACTAAAAGCTGCAGAACCAATTAGCATCTGAAGGCTTGGAGTTTCAGAGGCAGACTATGAATGTTGCTGAGCACTTACTTCCTCTGGTGTGGAGACTGAGGAACCACTGGCTTCCTCACTGTTACCTCCGCTGTCCCTCACACTACCTTCAGTGCAAGCAGGCTCTGGGCAAGCAGCCTTGGGTTCCATGAGGAAATCTCTCTGGCTACAGTACTGCAAGATGCTGTCCCTGCTCTCTTCAGAAAGCTCTTGCCAGAAATGGGAAATAGCTGTTGAGACCTCAGGAAGAGGCACCTCTCCAGTGCAAATAATTCCATGCTCTATCAGCAGGTCCACTGTGTGCTTATAAAAATACAGGTATCTGGAAGGAAAGGAAAGGGAGTATCTCTTAAGAGCAGGCTATAAGGCAGCCATCTACTGAAAATTAGCAGGACACTGAGGGGTAGCTCTGATCTGTAACTACTTCACTGACTCTGCCTCCCAGACTTCATACAATTACTGAATGACACCCAACACTGAAGATTTCACCTGCAAAAAGCAGGCTCCAGCCTCAGCAGGACTGCCTCACAACAGAAGCTCCAGACACTGCAGTTTGTAAGAGTTGCATGGGCAAACCTCATTCTGGAATTCAATAAATTTTCAGTTACTTGCCTTTGTATCCTGAACCTTTTGCACTGCAAGTCACTTTTTATACATTCACTGGCATCGCACTACATTTGAAACACTACACACCACACCACACCTGGCTGACGTCATATCCTGATGCATTAAGTACTGTACATGTAGACAGAAAGACACTACCTCAGGTCTGAATGCTCTGACTTAAGCATAGGAGCTCCATTTCCTCCATTTTACATCTAAGGAAACACATCCCTAAGACTGACTTCTATGCAGTCTGTAGTGAAACTGGTGGTGGAACATAAGGGTCATAATTTTAACCCAGTGACTAAATCTCAGAACAAGCCTGCTTCTTCTGTTAGCACTGTGTGGCACAGTGAACCAAGGATAATAATGTCTACTTCAGAAAGCACCACTAAAGGTTATTTTACATTAATTAAATGCTTAGAGAGTCTCAGATGAAAATGAAAAGATCAAAGGAGTACAAACCCAGAGTTCTATAAACAGCAGTCATTGTTACTATGTTTGGGCTCAGAATGATTCCCTGGAAGATGTCCCAAATGAGCATATTTCCTGATTAACGGAACAATATTGCATGAGAAAGTAACTCAAAAGAGATCATTCTTTTCTTTTTCATTTGTAAATATTTGTTCCAGCAAACCAATATTGAAAATATAATTTTGCAGGCAAGCATAGACCTGTTTAAATCCCAGTTTCCACACTCTGGAGTATTTTCCGCGACTGCTGGAGACAAAATACCAGAAGGGGAATAAGCATTCTCATGTAAGGTGTTGCAGTCACTAAAGTTTCTGGATGTCCAGCTCCAAACAAAGGACCTGGAATTTCCCAAGCAGAAGAACATGAACCACCATTAGACTGCTCTGCTAAAGAAATTAAGCTTGAAGCATGACTCAATTGTTTCCTTCCCAGCTGGAAGGAGAAAACCACATTTTGCATCGGACAGAGTACTACCAATGTGAAGTCCTACCAATTTATCTCCTGCTACCCAACATGGGAAAAAACCCCAGCCAGTTGAAGCTCAAAGCATTTCTTATGCTTCCCAAATAAGGTGATCAAATGATCACCAAAAGGCTGTTGTATTCTTTGCTGAAGGGTTCTGGTCGTTTTATGCCTGTTATAAAGGGTCATTTTTTGGACAGGAATTAGCTATAAACCAAATGCAATCTGCCCTAGGACTACAGGATAAGTGCCAGAGTCTACACAGTACAGGCCCTGGTCTACCTCGTCAGCAAGGAACATGAAAGTCAGGTGTTTATGGCTCTGTCGTGCAGTCTTTGATGAAGCAGATTTTTCTAATCCTGAAAATCTTGATTCAGCACATTTCAAGGTCTTCTAAATGATAGCTTAACAACAGCCACCTCCAATTCTAACAGGAGCAAAAGCAGGAGCAGGTGCGGAAAGCTGCTGCCATCTGCTGGTCCAGCTGCAGTCTCCTTTTGAGGAAAAACCCGGTGATCGAAGAGGTTTTTAGAAATACACAGCAGTTCAAAGCAAAAGAGAAGAAGCAACTGCAGAAGTTTTTGGTTACAGTGGTGATGCCACGGAAGAGGATGCCAGCTGCAGCTCTGGATTCTCCTGCACTGCATGTTGTTAACTGTGGGATAGGTTAGGGTAAAATTGACTGCTTGATGGTACAGGATAGATTACACATGCATCTATTTCTCATATCCTGGGAATCAATCGTTTATCCTGTTGGAAATGCAGAATAAAACCTCTAAGTACCTCCTAGTGTTGTCTGACAGGAAGGGGAAGAACATGGAGTATAATACTCACTGTTAAGGTGTCAGTAACTTTGGAAAAAAACCAGTAATTTTACCATTACGACTTCCAAATAAAATACATGGACAACTGACATGAGAACACTGGTCTTTGACTTTTAAGTCCTGCATCAGGCATGCAGCAGTTTAAAGGGTTTACAGACTCACATCCACTAGCTCTAAGTGTAACACAGAAGTGTTTAGGTTCCTCCCCTCCCCAGTGATGCAAACAATTTTGCATTGTTGCAGAATGCCTTCTGGTATCTTCCAGACAACTGCTATTCTGCAGCCCAGAGGCTGAGGACTACAAGATCTTCTTTGGTTGAACCCAGCCTTACCCTACTCTGATCCCACTAAAAAAGTACTCCAAGCTGGCAGGAGCTAAGGGTCTGTTTCTGGAACAGTTCGGTGTTCAAGCTCCTCATAACAAAGCCACTGGAGGAAGGATGAGTATCACTGTGAGGAAAAGAATGTGCCTACCTCTGGTTCCTGCCCTTCCCTGGAACACACACAGATAGACTCTTGGCAAATTTGTCTGGTGCATCAATTCTTACCCTCCTAAAATCTACCCCTGTGGCAGGGATACAGTGGTAAAGTGTGGCAACACAGGGACTGACACACTTGAAAGAAATGTTCCTCTTCTTAAGGGGTGAAAAAGGCCTGAAAAGCTGGGGACTGCTACAACTCTAAGAGTCCACTCATGTGCAAGTTGCAGGGACTTAGGAAGTGATCAGCTTCATCACCAGCAGGGCCAAAGTTGCTGGCACAAGGCTACTGTGAGGCAGATGCAGGCTCCAGCACGGCTGCATGGATGGCAGTGCCTGGATGCACAGTGATAATGCAAACAAGTTAAAAAAACCAAAGGTAATGCGGGATGCACCTACCGTTCAAATTCCACTAGATCTGGGGATAAAGTGTCTGAAAACTGGATCAATTCTGGCTTCCCATATTCTTCCAGTGTTTGTTTTTCACATTCTTGAAGCAAATACCAGATGGCAGAGTTACATTCACTCATGTCTTCTGAGGCTGATGTAGTGCTGGAAAGAACACAAGGGAAAAAAAGCCACATGAATAATTTCATAACTGGATTAATAACACCTTTGTCATGGTCACTCCAGAGCCTAGGGCCATTCTTCCCAAGCCATGTTTTCCTCTTTCCTTTGCTTTTCAGGCAATGGGAAATCCTTGCCAGAGATCAGCTACATAGAAGGGAAAAAAAAAATATAAGCACTGACTGGATGTGAGACCAACAACACGCTTAGAATGTTTGTGCACTGCATGGGATTACAGTGGTCCAGGTGAAATCTTTTTGTCCTCTCCTCATGATGAAAACCTCTCCTTGGAAACACAGTAGCAATGACAGAGTTTCAGAGATGCTGGGATGGAAGCAAGTGAAAAATATTATCATCTTTTCTTGACTGGTATAAGCCCTTACCTGTGACTGCCAAATTGCCTCCTGACATATTCCTCCCTGACTTCCTCCAAGCTGGATGGGCTCCCATCCTCCAGACTGCAGCTCGCTGTTTTCAGCAGAAAGGTTATTGTCACATCAGTTGCACTTTTGGCTTCTCTCTCACCCTCAGCCCCAACCAAGCAGAATACTGTCAACAACGGGTTCTTCACAAGCCAGAGCTTTTCATCAGGCAAAAATTATGTGAAAGAAGAAATATCTGCCTCTCCTAGCACTACTGGGAGTTTATGAACACTGAGGAACTTAGAATCAATGCCTTCTTCCTAACATAGATTTTACAGAACTGATGGTGAAAACAACCTGCAAATCAAATTCTGGGCATGCACTAGTCAATACAGTAATTTTTTGATTACCTTGTAATGAACAAATTGCATGTGAAAAACCCTGACACCCAACCTGTGATTCACAAGCAGTACAGATTTTACACATATGCAAGTACATACAAGGGGAAGCTTGCCTCAAACTTCCCTCAACCAGCCTCACTTCTTGTGATCCTTGCAATTTTGTTCAGTCAAAGTATTCTTTCTACCTGTGACTTGCTTTTATGGGTTATCCAAGGATGTGGGGTCAGATGAGGTTGTTCATTTTAAGCACTGAGACTTCTAACTGATGCAAATTATTGGAGGTGCAGGTCACATGAATAGCAAATTTTCTTCTAGCTGACAGGAATCTGGACACTTGAAGGGACAAAAAAATATGTCCAAAGCCTCTATCCTATCAGCCCCTAGTCCTGCTTGCTGCCAGCAGAGGCAGTGGCCAGCAGCACTATACAGAAGGCACGTTTTTGGGGGTGTGAGGCCCCGCAGCAGCAGCTGCCACAAGTGCAGACAGTGCCTGCTGACCAGTGTGACTGACGTGTCACAGGCTGTAACAGTGCAGGGCATAAGGATGGCCTGCCAAGCTGAAAGAAAACAAAACTGTACCACCTCTCTTAACCATTTATATCAGAGTACAGTCTTAACCAGAGGGTTCCATTTCCTACCCATGGGAATCCTTTTACTTCACACCACCGCATGCTGTTGTGCAGTTTAAACTCTGGCAGGGCTGGGTGCTGGTGACAGCTGTGACTTGCACTGTGCCACACTGCTGCAGCCAGGAGCACACAGCTCCTGCAGGCTCCGAGGGGGAGCCCAAGGATCCAGCCTTGGGACCCATGCCAGCACCACGCCTACTGGGATACTCAGCCTGAATGGCCTGCTGCCATGGGATAGCAGGAATTGCTTGTTTCCTTTCTTCACCTAGGCTGGGGAGGGGTAGGAAAGACTGGGTCAGAGGGAGGTTTCTGAGATACAGTGCTCAGTGGATTGACAGACTTCTCACTATCCGTTACTTTTTGCTACAACTAAAGCCACAGTTGGCTTCAATGCTTTAATGGGCTCGGCTGTGTACCTCTGACTCTATTTAACAAATACATAAAAACCAAGTCCAGGCATTTTGTCCAAGCAAATACTTGCAAACAGTTACCTTTCATCTTCAGCAAAGAACACAAGGTTTGCTCCAGCTTCTGGATAGATGTCTTAGCCTTATGCAAAACCTGATACTAAACATAAGAAGAAAACAGAACTGATTGTTCTCTGCTCTAACTAGATTAATGTTTTAACATGCCTTCGTTGCTTTGCTTTTCCTTCATTTTTACCTTCAGTAATTTCCATGTCTCTGTGAAAACAACTGTGTTGTTTCACTAGCTACCCTTATACATATGAAAAGGGGAAAGAATTAATATGATAATAAACTGCAATATGGAATGTAAATATTTGGGTATATATTATGCAATACATACACATAACACCCAGTCACACAGACATTTGCTACTTAACTCTGATCTTTTTTCATCAGCAAATGGTCTTGTTTGGATCGTTCTCTTCTTGGAGCATGTCCAGAAATACCATGCTGTGAAGTCTTGGATGCCTACCAACTTAAGGCATAAGATTTTACTAATGATTTACCATGAGACTTTTGCTAGGAGAAGCCTTTTCCGTGTTCTACATTGCTGTAATCTGGATTACGGCAGTGTAAAACACAGCAAAGGCTTCTCCTAGCAAAAGTCTGGATTAACAGGATTAACTTCAGTGCTGCACATCATTCCTTCATCATCTGTACTAAGCACAACTGAAAACATGGCCAGTGCATTTAAACATATGCATCTCCAAAATATTTCGAGATTTTTGTGCGTGGTGATACCATCCACATCTACCTTGTAGAGCTTTCACACTGGATATTTCAGCCAGACACCAAGCACTAGGATTACAAGCAATCTTCTGTAGTAAGGCTTTTTAAGATATCAAACTTCCTTGGCTCCCAAGAGTCACAAGACACTATGGAAAAACAATTTCAAGAACTGGCATGTGAACACAGTCCCCTTAGACCAGGCAAAGGAGGTGGTTGTTTAGTCTTGGCTTCTGAGATTGTGCTGACTTCAGGTGAGCTTGAATCTTCCTCAGAACATGGCAAACTGAACTCTTACCTCAAATTACATGAGGGCTAAGGGACTCAGCAGGCACAAGCCACATAAAGTGGTATTTAGCATATTCGGGGGACAATTCCTACTAAACAATCATTACTCCTTCCAAGTTACAAACTGAAAAATTGAAGGTAACCAATGCAACTAAATAAATCAGTGGCAGAATTGAGAAAATACTCCTGATGTTTACTCCTCTGCCCTAAACATGGTAATTTCAGTCTTTTCAGTAGTATTTTGAGTAAATTTCACCTTTATAAACAATTTTACTTAAATAGTTTCTTCCTTTAGTAGAGACCAAGAAACAGTACTGGTGCTTATTTTTATTCCTGAACTTATTTTTCCAGTGTCTTGAAGACAAAGTGCACTTCATAAAGCTGAATTAATTACTCCTTCCCCTCTAACTCCTTCTGTCCCTAAACTCACTGTTCTGATTTCAAAACAAAATGCTGTGACATCAGCTTCATCATGGGATCCCTTGGTTTGCTTCCAAAATATTATAAAAGAAAAGCAAAGCCATAAAAATGCTGCAAAAAGTCTGTAAGAAAAGTACAGATAAGGCACATGATAAACCCATGACCCAGCAACTACAAACTGGACAACTCGCTTAGGCTGAGTTGGCAGCTTTAAAGAGATCCAGGAAAGGTGCATACAGTGAAATTACACACACCATGGCACCCATAAAGACACAGTGATAATCCTCATAGACTGAACCTAAAGCTGGTTAAATTTGAACATACTCCTGTGCTATAATGATGCAGAGAAATAAGCACTGTTGCGCACCTTTGAGGCACAGTTGTCTGACTGGGATAAAACTCTTCCCCGCAAGCTGCTGAAGAGTCTTGCCAGAGGAACCCAGTGGTGTGCCTGTGGCAAGTGCTGCTTTGCCATGCAGTGTTCTACCTCTTGCAGGTGTCTCAGGGGATTGAGACTCACTTTGGCATGTGTCTTCCTACAATCTCCAGCTGTGCCTGTTGAAAGCTGCAATGCAACATTTATTTATACTGAATAAATATTTAAATGAAGAGAAAGAAATCTCACAGCCTGAATAGTGGATAGACAAAAAGCTGGCTGACTGACAAGAGCTATCTCTCTGTAGAAAATCATGGAGTTTGAAATATTCTCTTTGCCTGACAGATACCTGCCTCTTAAGTACTTACTAAAACCTAATTCACCACTAACAATTAACAGCAACCCAGCTGAAACCAGCCTCCCATCTCCTGCACCCTTCCCTATAATGATTTATGTTTCATTTCCATGGAATATCAAGGGTTTGGCTTCACAAAGCACTGAGACTCCTCTGCTCCCACCGATGTTGCTAAATGACAGGCTTCTTTACAACATTGACTTTTTTTTTTTTCCCAATAAACTGTGAA
>VWZU01002407.1:686609-706052 GCA_013397095.1 Sterrhoptilus dennistouni
GGGGGCGCTTTGGGACGCGCAGCTCCTGGCGGAGGCTGCAGCCGCCTGAAGGCTCCCCTCCCTCTCGGCCCCGGAGCTCCGTCAGCGCAGGACGGGGCGCTCCATCCCCTCGCCTGCCCTCCGAACCAGGGGCTGCAGGTCCCAGGGCCAGCCCGGCCCTTTGTGGTCCCCGCGTCAGATCTGTGACCGCCAGCGGATTCTCCGCTTCGAGACGAGAAGAGCAGAGGAGACCTGCTGACCGAGAGGGCAGGGAGACATTCCTTTGCCTGCATCTTTTCTCGGTCATGAGATTTTTATCCAGCGGCTTTACGGCTCCGCTCTTTAGTTTGTATGTCTTGAGTACCAGCTGCGCTGACTAACGTGTGGAGATCGGCACAGAATCTGCCAGTCTCAAAAATACAGTTTCAGTCCTTTGTGTGAGCTTCATATTCCTGTGCTAACAGTTTTGAACACCAAATGTAGTGCTTTGAACAGTCCGATTTTTCTTCGACCAGTGTTTTAAGCACTACTTTTATCATTAATAAAGCATGTTGCTTTTATTTTTTCAAACACCAGCACTTGGGTAATGTTTAGAGGTCGGCAAAGAGCTGACTTAATCAGAATTGTTGTCCAAGAAGGGTCTGCTCGGGCCACAAACTTCAGTTTTCTGTATCTGTAGGAAGCCACAGGAATAAAAGTTGGGTATGTCCTAAGATGCTAACTGATGAGAGGAGAGCAAACCACATATTAAACAATCTTTGATTTTATACAGGATGCAGTTTTTTCTTTTTCTAATGCCTGTCTTGGCCATCAGAAACCACTGAACAAAACATCTATTCCTACCCAAGACCACCATTCTGCCTTATTCATGTCGTGGAAATGATTTCCAAAGAGATAAAATGACAAAAAAAAATCCTTTTGCAAAATTTTATGCCTGCCTTGTTAGTAGATGATGTTATAAAGATAAAGGTGCTTCAAAGGTTGCAATGAAGCAGAACTGACTTGCTCTTTCTGTTGACTAAATGCAATTATTTTTCCTTTTAGTCTAAAAATAATACTTTTTTTAGGTGCACTTGAGTTTTCAACATTAAATCACTTTTTTATTATTATTATCAGCTGACTCTTAAAAGAGGTAGAAAGTTTTGCTTACTTGCAAGAAAACCCATCAATTGGGTTCAACAAAATGTGGTATTTCTGTCAAAATCTGGCTATGCTCTGTCATATATCTTTTTCCTTCATTTGCAAAGTGCTGCAGAGTGGAAGGATGCTAATGCAAAATGCAGAGTGCTTCCAGCATTAGAAAATCACTAATGCATAAGGATTGTACCATACCACTTATGCAGCTAAAGCTTCTCAGCGCTAAGTTACAGAAAGTCTTGTGCCTCGAGAGCCCTCACATGACTGAAGTCTTCCCTGTTTTGCCCTCTCTAGGTGGATAAGATAGTGGAGCAGCTGCAGCAGTTTGTTCAGAGCTATGATCTGGCTGCCCTGCGGGATTACTGGAGTTATCTGGACCGACGCCTTTTCAGCCGTTTGGAGGACGTGTATCGGCCAACAGTGAACAAGCTCAAAACCAGCCTGTTCCGATACTACCTTGTCCACGCTATTCAGGTAGTGTTTGGCTTTTAGGCTTCTACTGTAAAAAGGTCTTGGTCTTTGGAAGCAATGAACTACCCTTGTGAACCTCTGCCAGACCTGCTGGATTAGGAACAAGCAGTTAATGTGTCATGATTAGGAGTGTGGTATGGAG
Organism: Sterrhoptilus dennistouni; assembly: GCA_013397095.1. Lineage (NCBI taxonomy): Eukaryota > Metazoa > Chordata > Aves > Passeriformes > Zosteropidae > Sterrhoptilus > Sterrhoptilus dennistouni. The sequence goes on from VWZU01002407.1 coordinate 688,339, forward strand.
TTTGATGCAGACTCATGTGACAAGCTTGTGTGCAGGATAGGGGAACTTGGGCAAGAGGGAAACATGGTTTGCTGGGTGCAAGATATTTGCACTCACATAAAGACAGGTTTCCCTCAGAAAAGATAACAGTACTGCTAACTCAGTCCTGCTCAGTTAACTTAGATACTGGCAGAGAACACAAGGTTCAAGCCGGAACAAGGAAATGTGGGAGAGAAAATGAATGTCTTTTTGCTTGCTTTGAATAGAACAGAAAATAATGAGCTTAAAATGGAACAGATTTTCTGTTCAAACCTTGGGAAGTCAATGGAGTATATTCTCCCCTTGGTTCTTCTTGGTTCCATTCCCCAACTGAACATCTGGGTATTGGTGGAGGAGGCAAAATCTAATGCATCTTCCTGAAGCGTGTTTTTTCATAGTTTGTTTTACTGTGTGCTTACCCTGAGGCATGACAGCCCTGTCTGAATAATGTGTCAGATGGAAACCTTTTCAAGCAGCATCTGCTGTAGAGTTGAGCAGTTTGAATTATACTTTGGTCCTGCATATGAATGCTCATGTCTCACTGATGTCAGTGCACTCTGCACTGTTTAATCGAAAATCAGTGTGTTTGGTTTGGTTGATCTCAGCCTTTAAACAGGATTGTGGTGACTAGAAAGAAGGTTGGATTAAGTGCATTTGTGAGCTTCTCCTAGTGTATTTGGGATTCTTTTGTTTCCTGGTGAATCTGTAACCAACCACTTGTTGTGTCAGGGTGGTGAAAATAGTTGTTATTGTGTTCATAACAAAAAGCAAATGTTCCTAGACCTAATCTGGTGGCATTAATGGAACTGTGAGCTCTGTTCTTCTTGCTGTGTTTCAGAATGGCCGCAATGACAAGGCACAAGAGTTTTTCCTCAAGCAGGCCTCCGAGCTCCAGAACCAGGCGGAGTGGAAAGATTGGTTTGTCCTGCCCTTCCTCCCTGCTCCAGACTCCAACCCCACCTTTGCTACCTATTTCTCGCGCCAGTGGGCAGATACATTCATCGTGTCTCTGCACAACTTCCTGAGTGTCTTATTTCAGTGCATGCATATCCTTTTTTGCAACTAATAGTTAAATCTCCCTTACTCCAGTGTTATACTTTAAACAATCACGCCAAGGATATAGTACTAATGGAACTTCCTGCTTTCAGGTGATTTTTTACAGCCAAGGCTTGGTAGAAGCTTGGTGTTTACCAGAGGATGTTGGAATAGTTACTGCTCAGTTATCTGATTATATGTTGTATTCCCTGGGCAAAACAGTTGTGGTCGTTATTGATGCTGAATTTTCCTGATGTTAGTGACTAGAAATCTTGTGCATATCTTGTTCTGCAATGGTTTTACTCTTTGCTTAACATAGTACAAAACAGGCATACAACCTTGGGTCATAATCCATAACTGTACTGGCTTCTTCTTTTAGATCCTTCTTTGGGTACATTATGTTCACAACATTGCCTAGTGACAGGTCATTATAGTAGAGCAGTTGATTGTTGGCAGAAATAAATTTTTTGCCCAACGCTACAGAGTACTGTCTTACTTGTTTGGTGATGGGCAGGCTTGTGCTGCAGCTGGAATACAGCTTGTCTTGAACTGTGTCTTCTGTGTACAGTAAAGCAGTAACAGAACCTGTCTTGCCCTCCACTTCTGACTCTAAAAAGAAATAATCTAAAAAGCCTTGCAAAGTCCACGTGAAATAGTTTGTGCAACAGCAAAGTAAAAAGTTGACTTAAGTAGTTCAGCTGTTGCTAATCTTCTGGTCATGGACATACTTTTTGCTTATTGTAGGGACTGGGGAGCTTTGTTTTTACAGATAAATGGCCGGTATGGAGGGCTGGCTTTTAGAATTAAGCCAGGTGCACACAAGTTACTGCCTTGATTTTCTTTAATGTTGCTTACCAGTCCCAGTCATACTGAACTTTGAAGCTGAATGTCTCAGGAGCAGTCTCATACAAGAAGAAAATGAATCGTTGCGGCATAAGGTCAGAACTGAGGTCACTCTTTAGCTGCTGACTGTGTAATGTGAGTTTTGTAAAATTGATTCCATTCATTTGAGAATATTGTAACAGCTCAGTTTGGTGCGGTTATTCTAAAGCAGATTCTTTTAGTCTTTTGTTTTATTTTGATTTATCTTTCAGTTGTCTCCAGCAGACTTAGGGTTGTGATCATATTGTGAAATGTGTGTTTAGGATATTCCTGTCCCTCTGCTGGAGGTGATTATCTCCCCTCCTTGTGCTGTCTGACAGGTGACTGAATACTATACAAACTCCTTTTCAGTTACACTGCAAAGTCAAAACAAGGTGAAACTAGTGGCAGGTTAAGGGTATATGTCGTAGAGTTATAGAATGGGTTGGAAGGGAGGTATGGCTGATTTTGTGAATAGTATTCAGTCACTTCCAGATTTTAGCTGATAGAGCACTAAATTCTGGCAAAGAGACAGAAACTGTTACTTCTGAGATGGCCCCTTCACCATGTTTGATGTGCTCTTAAAACAATTTAGACCAACTAACGGAAATGTGGATGTCTGTTTCCCAGCTCTAGATCTTACAGTAAACTGTAAGAAGGGTATATTGGTTCAGACAAAATGTTGCCCAGCTTCATGTCTTGTGTTTGACAGTATCATAAGCAGATACTTAGGAAAAGGGTGTAATAAGGGTCAGTCATTTCCAAGTATAACTTCCGTTAGAGAAATCTGTGAAATCTGCAGCTTAAGAACTTTCTAAACTGTAGATCACATGTGGATGATCACATACAAGTAGGACAGCCTGTTCATCTAAGGAGAACTTTAATTTCACTTCCTCAACTGTATCAGGAAAAGCTCTTTCTATATGAATAGTTCAGTAAAGTTTGTTACAAAACATTGTTGTATGTTGTGTTTCCCGTTTGTACTGTTTTAATAGCTGTTCAACACTGTCCTAAATATTGAAGTAAAATAGAAAAATTGATTTCAAAAGGGAGGCAATTTTTGGGGAGAAACGCCAAGATTTGTTACTGTATATGGTATGGAGTTAGTAGGTCAATCAAACATTGACAGGAGAGTTCTGCAAAGATGGTCAGTGAATAGAGACAGAGGATAAAGTATGTTTTGAAATAGAGCTCTTTTATTTCCTCAAATTTTGTATTCTTTACTTTTAGTCAAATTAAAGCTATGGTTTGTGTTGCATGTTGGCTGATATCATTTGCAGTCTGGATAAGATTTTTCTGGCAAATCGAGAGAAGTAAAACTAGACTTCCCCATTTAGTCAACTATTCAGGTCAGAGGGGGAGCCAGCTACCTCTAGAATACAGGTTTTAAGAAAAGATGTCAATAAATAGCTAGCTGAAATTAAGTAGTGATTCTGTTTTATGCTACTGAAACAATGCAAATACAGAAATAGCAAGATAGATTTCTAAAGCTCATTTTTCTTCCTGTATTTTCTTTCCTTAAATACTATGTTAAAAAAAAAAAGAAATATATCTGAAAAATAAATGTACAGTAACAGAAAAGCTGGAGGAACTCTTCGTATGGGTAAGAGTCACAAGCATAAACCTCATCTGTTCCAGAAAGCTGTGTCCTGAGGTTCCTCTCTGCTACAGGGAAAAAGAGATGGCTTCTTTCTCCATAATGTGGGAAAAAATCTCACTGTCATGCTTGGGAAGGGGTTGCACAGGGTATGGAGCTGGAATTCAGGGTGACCTGGTTGCACTGACCTTGGTGCACCCTGCCAGTTCAGCAAACCCTTGGCTGTGGGAAGAAAATTACCTTCTAGGCTCCATGCCTGCATTGCCCTGGCCTCAATCTGCCTTCACAGAGAGGGACTGGTAAGCTCTGCCCTGCCCAGCTCTTGTTTTCCCAGCACCACTTATGTCCCCACAGGGACAGCCTGAGGAGAGAAGGGTTTTAAGTAGGCTCCAGTTTCATGTGAGTGAAGTACTGATTGTTTTGAGTAATTGGACTAATGTGGTGCTCAGCCAGTCCACAACGTTTTTTGTTCCCCACCCTTCTAGAGCTGTTGAAATAAAAGGAGTAAACCACTTCAGTGAGTGGGAAGGAGGTAAATATCAGTGACCTTGTGTTTACTTGGCTCTTTTCTCTTGTGGTAGCTGTTTGCTCTGCAGGCTGAATCCTCCCGCATGAAGAAAGAGGAACTGGAGATGGAACAAACAGTTATGCATCACAAGTTGCCTGCATATGTGGCCAACATGGATCGACTAGGGGACTCTGAACTGTGAGTGCCTGCAAAAGAGCTGGGGACAGGCTATGCTGCTTTTGTTGGGTCAGGGTGGTTCCTGGAGGGTCATTTTCATGTTCTCTGTCCTGGGATTCAATGCAGAAGGACATCCAGGTAGAAATTACCTAAATAAGTTTAATGGAATTCATGACAGGTGTCTCTGCCATCATTTGGGAGGTTCTTGCAAACCAGTGAGACCCCAAGCACACATGGAAGTGATTCTGCTCTGCTGTCAGCATTGCACCAAGGTGTTCTAGGCATCTAGGGCATGGGTAGCAGTATACCTGCAGTATTGCTCCACTGAAATGGATTGTCTCTTGATTCCAATTTACTTAAGCGCCTGCAGTGCCATAGGTGAATGCCCTGTGTTGTTTTGTAGATACTGTTACTGTATGACCCTAAGGGATTGTTACACAAGGATGTTTTCTTGCTCTTGTGAAGTTAAGGGAAAAGGAACTTCCCTTCTGTGAGGCTCAGTTATGTGCGGAATTCCCCATGAACTTGCTGCAGTTAAAAGTGCATTTTTTTTGGCTACATCTATTTTATTCCTATCTCCAGAAATTAGGCAACATACACAGTGATACAGCTTCTTTAATTGTTATTTTTTTACCCCAGTACAGGATAGGAATAGGATTGATTAAATTATCCTGTTACCAGTGCCAGATAGAAGTTGTACTAGGTACTACACACAACATATTTTAATCTGAAATTTGTCTGATTAAATAGACTTAAGTGTCTATTGAACTGTCTTGATAACTGCTCTGCAATCTTTGCACAGGACAGGCTACAGAGTTTAGTTTGTGATACGTTTTTTTTTTAACTATGTGGAAAGCCCTGATGCTATCTGCATGTATAGAGGAGTGTGACATGAGGGATGGGGTAATTTATTCCTGTATTTATTTTTGTCCATTTGAATTAGAAAAACATGCCTAAGAAGTGGCATTTCTTGTATGTGCAACTTTTCTCTTAGTCTGTGGGCCAGTTCTGGTGGCTTATTTTCATGTCTCTGCTTAACACAAAGCCCAGCTTTGGTAGAACTTTTGAAGAGTGGATAGAGACAGTGAAGATTATTGTATTCCCCTTGCCCTTACTGCCACTCTGCTCTCAGAGGAAGCTGTAGCAAAGTGAGGTCACACAGTTATGTTCTGGGAAGCAGCTGCTGCTCTTGTCATTGTGGACTGAGAAGGGAGGTGTTTATAATCACAGAAATGGGCTGTACCTCTTTTAGTTTCTTTTGTACTGGATTTTGATATATTGAGGGCCTGTGCTGTAAAATTGTTACACATAACTTGCTCATTATAAAAGGGTGTTCTGTGAAACATTGGATGCTGAATGTCTCTCAGAGTAGGTCTGTTTTATTCTTTGAATTGGGAACCTCATCTGAGTAAGTTCTACAGAAATCTGACTTCCCCTTAGGGTTTTTCTAAACAAACCAGATGGAGTGGAAGGAGTTTTAGGTGGCCCTACAGGGGATTTAGCAGCAGTTTGAGCTCACTGTCTCAGTGGCATCTCTGAGAAGTGAGCTTTTGGTTACAGTAACTATAATGACTTGCTCCAGGCACTAACAGGGTATTTTCAAATAGTTTTTGAGTGCATAGTGGTTCACTGGCTTGGAAATGAGCATCTGTCTTCCAGTGGTTCAAACAGCTGCCACTTCACTTAACTGGGTGGTCTTTGATCAGGTTGCCTTGCTACACTTTCATACTCTGGTGGTGTTTTGTTTTTCTCACTAGTGATATGACCTGCAATCAGAGGAGTACAGCACATTCTCTTCAGTCCCGGGGAGGCTTTCTGTCCTCTTTTCTCTCCCAAAGCAAAAAGGGCCCTTCCAGACCAACCCATTCAAGTGGGGCTTCTCCACTGCAGACTGGCAGTATGCTGCTGGGGAAGAAAGAACCAACAAATCACCAGGTAATTCTCAACTGAAAGTTGCTCAGTCTCCAAGGAGTTAACTTGCAGCATGGCACTGCTCCAAGCTTTTACTTCCACCTGGAAAATTAAATGTCCTTTCCTGCCTTGCAAATGTATCCTGCGCCTGAATGCAGCATAAGAACAGCTGTTGTTTTCTAAGAGCTTGTGGAGCCCTTGCAGGTGCTTGGTTGCTTTGCTGCTTCTTTTGCTCTTTGTTCTATGGCCTACTAGGAGCATGACTTTTCCCAGTCACTTCTCTGCCTTCCAGAGTGCCAAAGGAAAAGAAGGAACAGTGAGCTGTAAGGATGGGAAGAGCCACTTCAGTGGTTTAGCGGCAGGCGAGTCCAGTTCCCTGCAGCAGCGGCAGAAGCGCCTGCAAGAGCATGGGAAAGAAAGGAGGGAACTGTTGTCGAAAGGGACCTTCCAGGTACTGCACTGCAAGGCTGGGAAGCAGAAGGCTTGTATTTCTGTAAAACTAAGTGGTAAAACACGTGCAAGTGTTTAGTTTAAGCTTTAGAATTGCTAGTCAGAAATAACTGTATCAAAGGTTAATGTCTGTATTTAATCAACTCCTTCTGCACTTGGTTTATTTATGTCCCTGGAAGTTAATCAGTATTGGTATTTCAAATGGAGGAAGAGTTATCTTTTGTCTTCATGTTTTTCAACGGCCTAGTCCTGAGGCTTCATTAAGGTTTCATTCACTTTTAATGGTTGTGTTCAAATACCCTGTTAAAATCCCCATTCCTCAGTGGTAAGGAACTTGGCTCACTCATCCAGCCGAAGTGAGTTCTCTTCCTGTAGGTTCTTATGCTGATTTATGCAGGCTCTGTGTGGGGCAATGATAACTAATAGAAAATTTTCCTGGATAAGGAATGGGAATTGCTTTCCTAGCAAGATTTGCTCTTGGGAGTGTTTTGTACTTATTGTTGCAGTTTTGCCTGGGGGTGTGCCCTGCTTTAAAGTCTAATAAAATAATAAAACTGTCCTGGATTTTAACTGCTGAAGGTCAGCACACTACTTCTGTTCACCAGTGTGTTGTCCTGCTTTCAGCAGCCATGTTGTCAAAAAATACATAGCACAGGCAGCATCTCAGCCATTGTTGTTTTGTCTGTACGAGACATTCTGCCCCGTGGAGAGACAGTGCTGAGGGACTGTTGCCTGTTGGCCAGTGTGTGGCTGTTCTGTGTGTGGGAGCGCTGGTTAAAGAGATGTTACTCTATCACTGCGCATTTAAGGCCTTGAGAGAACATTTTTATTCATGGTTCATCTAAAACACTTTCAGCATTGATTGGAAAATTGCAAAGCCTGATTTCCCAGTAAGTTTCCTTCGACTTTTCCTTTTTCTGTGAGGTTCCAGGTTAAGGCAGTGATTTTTGGGCTGTGTAAAGATTGGTCCTTATGCTCTTGGGGGAGCTTCATACTCTAACTTTCTCTTGTACTCAAAGAATGTGAGCAAAAAGGAAGCTGAAAGGTGGCACTGTTCCTTTCACATAGTGTCACTGGTTGTTACCTCCCCACATTAACTAGCAGAATAATTCTTGGATTTATATCCCAATCTTTTCCAGCTCTGTAAGTTCAGATGATTTGATTATGCAGTTCTTGATCCATTGGTCCTGATGAGAAGCTACTATAAATTAGGCAAGCATGTGTTACAGAACAGGAATTCATAACCATCAATACCAATACCATTTTGGGGATATTTAATTTTCACAGGGTGGTTTATTAAAAAAATGCTAGCAAATGATTTACCACCTTATGTGCTGTATCTGCTTCTTGTTCAACTTCTGGTGGCAAGGGAAGACTAAGCTGCTTCCAAATATTTCTGCAGTGCAGATCTTGTCTCATCCAGATACTGTCACCTTCTAAAACTGCATTTGTCCTGTCTGCCCTGTCAAATTAGATTGTCAGCTTTTGGACTAATGTGTTGGCTCTATTGTTGTCATCAGTCAGTTCGCTGCAGTGGTAGCTCCAGTGTGCACAGTCTAAATCTCTGGCAGATGAAGATAATCCATCCACTGGGGTTTGAGAGCCAAGCTTTTGTGCAGGTTTGCTGAACTGCATATTATACAGGCTTAACTTATATTGCTGAATGCAAGAATTCTTGAAATATGTTGATTTACTTGTGAACTTGTGCTCTAATGGCATGTAAATGGGCCTCTGATGTTGGCTGAGGTATGCTAGAAATGTTGCCATACTTTTAATTCTTAGAGGAAATTGTATAGCTGGGCACGTGGAGGGGGATACAAGGGACTCAACAAGTAAGCATGTCATATTAAATAGCGCATTTGTGCAACACAAGATCCTTGTACTCAGAAAGGTCCCTGGCAGGAGTGTTGGTCTGACAATGTTTCTGTTTTGTTGCAGTTTCTTTTGTTTTTCTCCTAGCAGGCTGGAGTAGCTGAGGAGCTTGATATGGAGCTGCTTCCTTGTATTTCACACATGATTTCTTCCTTCAGGGGCAAAGTGCTGAGAAGAAAACAGATACTAGCATAGCTGAGGCAGAACCATGCTCAGAGCTGCACGCTGAGCAAACAGAGACTTCAACCAGAATGCCTGGCAGCAGTGCAGAGGCTGTGGGGGTTCGGCAGGAGCAGCCTTTCATCGTCCTGAGCCAGGAGGAGTATGGGGAGCACCATTCATCCATCATGTACTGCAGGTAATGCACTGGCAGAAGAGGGCTGTCTTGTAGAAGCCTCTGCAGAAGGATTAGCTGTGTCTGGCCTCTTTCTCCCAATATCCGTTCTGTCCAGCACGTTGGATGTGCACTCTCAGTTGCAGGGCAGTCAAGTTGGTGTGACTGAAAATAGCGTGTAGCTTGTGCAGTGAGAATGGACAGAGATTTTTGGACAGACATTTTTGTGATTGGGCAGTGCTAGCCAGGAAGAAACTCCCTTGGAAACCAGGTATTGCTTAAGGGTATTATGCTTTGCATCTGAAGCTTAGTGTGCTTCATTGTGCCAGTTACTGTGAAGCAAGCAGGAAGTAGTGCAAGAAGTTCTAATTCCTGCAGAACGAACTGGTGTGTGGCCAGGACAGGAAGGATTAGTGAGTTGCGTCTAAGAATTTGAGGGAGAAAAATATCCCATCAGTTTCATTCTACACCCAGGGTTGATTGTTCTGGACGGAGGGTGGCCAGCTTGGATGTGGATGGGGTCATCAAGATTTGGTCTTTTAACCCCATAATGCAAACGAAAGCTTCCTCCATTTCCAAATCTCCACTGCTGTCCCTGGAATGGGCCACCAAGCGTGATCGGCTGGTGAGTAGTCTGCGTGTGGAAGAACAGAAAAGATTTGGGGCTGTGTTGCTACATGTTGCATGTTCACTTTTAGACAGCTGCACTGTGGATAAAACTGGGGCAGCAGTTAGTTTCCAGTTTTAGTGGGACACAGGGAACCAAAGCCTCTAAGGTCTAAGAAGAACTAGAGTGGGGAGTGTATGCTTTGTATTGAGCAAGGACATCACCACCACTTGCCCTGAAACAGAAATTCCCAAGCTGCAGTGTGGGTACAGCTGCAGGATAGAAGTAGTGCCTTTGTGGTAAATGCCCATCTTCACACAGATCACACAGCAACTTGTGAAAACAGGCAGAGAAACAGCCTGTGGGAGGCCTGCAACAGAGTGCTGTGGAGCTTTACTCATACACTGAGCCAGCAGCAGAGAAGAGGTTGTGGGGGTGGCATTTTACTTGTGTAGGTGTGAAAAAAGCTCCACAGCCAGTTTTAGGCTGGACTCTTAAGAGCTGAGGGTCTGTGTGTACATAATGAGATTGGAGCTTTTTTAAATAACATGCCAGTTTAAATGTTTCCTATATCCCTTTTTCTCTAGTTCTGGTATTGGAGAGGAGCCTTAAACTATATGCATTGCTCTGAGTCCTAGAACTGTTGCTAGTGTTTCATGCCCTCCCTTGGCAGATACAGGGTTGTGTGAAGAGGCTGGCCTGCAAATGAGGCAGTATTTTTCACATTTTGGCACTGACAATGTGTGGCTTGCTAACCCCAAAATGCCACCTGTGAAAAGCTGGTGCTACAGCTTGTCTTTTGCTTTTAGAAAGCAAGTTGTAGATCCAGTTGTAGTGCTTTGCTTATTGTGATGATGTTTCCTTTGCTTTGTGGAATTTATTTACCTCTCGCTAACAGAAAGATTCTTCATTCCCAAGTACATGTAGAATTTCACCAGCAAATTAAGCACTGAAGTGACAAAGATCTGGCTTGGTCAATTTTCTTTTATAATGCATCTCTCCATAACTTAAATTTTAATTAAAACTGTAACACCTCTGATAAAGCATGTGTGAGCTCTTCTTGATGATTTCATCCTCCAGTGGGTGAAAGGAGTTGGCTTCTGTTTGATTTTCTCTTTAGTACACAGTTAGCAATCTTCAGCTTCTCTTTCCTTGGACCCCTAGATACTGAGACTCCATACATATTTTGCATCCTATAGGGTTTGAACCATGTTCTAGAAAGCAGTGTTTATGCCACCTTGGTGCCTATTAGATCTTTTTCTCACTGGGAAGCAGGGTTTTCACTCTGTCTTCTATGGCTTTGGGGTAGTCCTACTCAGTGTGATTGCACAGGAAGACAGGATGTACCATAATGGAATAGTATTTAGTCCGAATGCATAAATAGAAAAAAATTACCAAGTCTTGGTGGCTGTTGGCCAGCATCGTTATACTGCTCACTCACACTCTTTCCATCTACTTCCTTGCTGGTTTCAAGCTATTGCTTGGCAGTGGGGTTGGAACAGTTCGTCTTTATGACACAGAAGCAAAGAAGAATCTCTGTGAAATCAGCATTGATGAAGACATGCCCAGGTAACTCTGGAATACTGATTTCTGTATATAAATATGAATAAATGTTGTTGGTTTTAATAGTGAACATCTCAATGTTCCTTCTGCTTTTCTGCAACTGGACTATCCAGCCTTCATCTAGAGGGCAGTCTCTGCCTGAGCAGCATAAAACTGCTCAGTTAAATGGGAGACACTCAAAAACTAAGCACATGAATCCTGCCCTCCTTTAGAGTGCACTGTGTCTTGCAGGGTCTTAATAGGAGAGCTCATATGTGAGTGTTTTGCTTGAGGCAGCTGCAGGAGAGAGGTGATTCAGACCATGTGCCTGTGTTTCAGGATCCTCTCGCTTGCCTGCAGCCCAAGTGGTGCCTCCTTTGTCTGCTCTGCAGCAGCCCAGAACCTCGTCTCCCACATTGACTTCTCAGTTATCAACTCCGGGGGCAAAAGCATGAACCAAGTTCCTGGGAAGCTGCTACTGTGGGACACTAAGACAATGAAACAGCAGGTACTTGCTGGGTTTCTTTCCTTTCTCAGTCTGCTTGCTAAGAATGAGTGTATTCTGTTTCAATGTGTATGAGCCCTCTTTCTAAATTATGCTGACTTTCTTTCCAACACCTTTCTTTATCCTCTTTCCTCCTTTCCCCTCTGTCACATTCAGGATAAAAATAATGTAAGTAGCTGCTGGATTGGGTGAAGTTTTTTTTGTTTTATTGGTGTGTTGGGGTTTTTCTGAGGCATTCTTCACAATAGTCCACAACCTTGTTTGTATCCTGGCTGCACAGTTTGTGACTGGAAGTATCCCAAGTGGATTGAATGATGCTTTGCTCAGACTTTTTCCAGTTGAACTGTACTGAAAGGTTTTCATTGCTGCTCTTTCCCTTGCCTTCCCTGTTTTTAAGTGAAGTGCTGTCCCTGACATGTAGGAGAAAGCAACGTACTCAAGCTAATGCCTGCCAGAGGCTGGTTTTGCAACCTTGAGGCCATGGCCAAGAAAGCTGTGGCTTGGCTGAGGTGAATTGCTGGTTTAGTGTCACAGTAAAATGCTGCTGCCAGACCTTGAAGTCTGTAGTCATTAGAGGTGTAGGGCTCCAAACCAGAATTCTTGTTAGTAAATACAATCTTTCTTTCTTCCTTCCTTCCCCTGGAGTTCAGCTCTTCAGCACCCCCATCTCCATTTCTTAGCATTAATGCAGATTTTCCCTTCCAGCTGCAGTTCTCCCTGGAGCCTGAGCCGATCGCTATTAACTGCACAGCCTTCAACCATAATGGCAACCTTCTGGTCACCGGGGCTGCAGATGGGATTGTTCGTCTCTTTGGTACGGTGGAAGGGGACCTGAGGGTATTGGTGGATAACCATTGGTGAGGCCAGATGGACAAGACTGGCATCTGGGCTCGTATCACAAATAGTGTGGCCAGCAGGATGAGGGAAGTGATTGTCCCCCTGCACCTGGCACTGCTGAGGTTCCACCCACCTCAAACAGCATGTTCAGTTGTGGGCCCCTCACTACATGAAAGACATTGTGGGGCTGGAGCATGTCAAAAGAGCGAAACCAAAGCTGGTGAAAGGTCTGGAGCTGCAGGAGCTGGTGTTCTTTAGCTCATGGAAAAGGAGACTGAGGGGGCACCTTACTGCATTCTACAACTACCTGAAAGGAGTTTGCAGCCAGGTGGGGGTCAATCTCTTCTCTCAGGTAACAAAGATAGGAGGAAACAGTCTCAAGCTGCATCAGGGTGCGTTTAGATAGGATATTAGGAAAGCTTCTGTCACCAAAGGGATTGTCAAGCACTGGAGCAGGCTGCCCAGGAAAGTACTGCAGTCACCACCACTGGAAGCATTTAAAAGATGTTACAGATGTGGCACCTAAGGGTATAGTTTAGTTGGCAGTATTAAAGTAGTTGGGCTTGATTATTTTGGAGGTCTTTTCTAACATAAATGTTTCTGTGAAACTGAGTAGTGAGGTTGCCCCTAGCAGGGAGAACCTGGCTGGCTGCCCCTAGCAGGGAAAAGGCTGTAGAATATGCTTGGAGACGAAGGTGGAAGCCACTGTCTTCATAGGAGCTCTCAGGAGTGAATTGACATAGGCTTTTTCTGGAGGACATTAGCTGGAGTGGTAGTGCTGCTGAATTTGTTGTTTCTCTCCTGCTGAAGAGGAGAGTGAATTTGCCCTTAAGCCACGTGGTCTTATGCTGTGCCAGATAGCAGTACCACTAGAGGCTGAGTCGTGAGGAAAACAATTAATGTGAGACCTTCCATTTAAGTGCAAGGGCTTCATATCAGTCCTCCTTCTGGGAGCAATTTCTGTTTCTCAGGTTTTTGTTCTCTTCAGCCTGTTCTTGCAATAAAGGCAGTTCAGGCCTCCTACCTTTGAATGGGGAATCTGCTTCTGGCACAGGCGAAGGCTGCAGTCCCAGGTCTTTGGGAGGACAGAGCTGTCAGCAGCTGGGAGGACGGGCAGGATAACAAGAGGAGGAGGAGTGCCAGTGGTGCTTGGATGCAGAATGCCTGCAGTTGACAGTGGAGTGTGTGAGCAGGCCTGTAAAGTTGAGTAGTTACAGAGAATGATTTTTGTGGCCCAAGTGGAAGCAGGAGTATAGGCACGAGGTGCTGGGACAGGATTGGCTCTCCCAGGCTGGTTTGGAGGGCTATCAAGGAGACCTCAGGAACATAAAAGGTCTCTTTTATGTCTTTTTATGAAGACATAAAGAGACCTTTTATGTTCCTGAGGTCTCTGTGTGAGTACAAGGAGTGTTCAGTACTGGTTCTCCCCTCAGATATGCAGCAGCATGAGTGCGCCATGAGCTGGAAGGCACATGATGGGGAAGTCTACTCCGTCGAGTTCAGCTATGATGAGAACACAGTCTACAGCATAGGTGAAGATGGCAAGGTAGGCTATAGGTGACCTCCTACTGGTCAACTGGCAGAGAGATCACTTCTGGAATCTTCTCCATATGGTGGGGACAATTGTAAAAATACGCTCAGATTCTGGATGAAATGTGGGCTGCTAATTGCAGTCTTAGGTGTGCAGTACCATCCTGCTTCATGCAATTTGCAGAGAGAGTGGCTGAAAATGTGTTAATAGTTGGAGCTGTCTTGGACCTTGTGTGCAAATCCTACTGTTGGTGACATCCCTGTCTTAGATAGTCCATGTGAGGGTGGACTTTCTCTGCCCCTGACATCACCACATTTGAGATCTGGGATTCACAGGGAAGCATATCCTTGACCACTTTGCATAAATCTCATTAGCAGCTTCCTGTTGTTTATAATAAACACTCAATTTCTGCAGTTCCTCAGTCTTCAGCAGTAGAGGTGTGGCTCAGGGAAGGACCTTGGCTGAGGAGTTAAGTAATTCTCACCAGAGTTCTGCATGCAGTGTGGAAGGACACATAGGCAGTAGTGCTTGAGGAAGACAGGGCATATCTTTACCTGGATAGAAGGCACTCTTACAGCCTTTGCAGCCTGTGTTTTATTAATATAGCCACTTAGATATAGATACCAAAATGCCATCTTCTGTTTGTGAGGAATACCCACTATTTTGCTTAAGAGCAAAAAAAGGCAACTCTACTTGCATCGCAATTAATTTCATTATATGCTTTTGTCATCTGTTTTTCTCATTCTAGTTTATTCAGTGGAATATCCATAAAAGTGGCTTGAAGGTGTCTGAGTATGACCTTCCCAGGGAAGCAACAGGTCCTTTTATTCTGTCTGGGTACAGTGGCTACAAGCAAGTCCAGTTTCCACGTGGACGGCTTTTTGCTTTTGACTCTGAGGGCAATTACATGTTGACATGTTCTTCTACTGGGGGAGTAATTTTTAAGGTAAGTCTGAGAAGTGATGGGGAGTACTCTTAAGTATGTATACAAGCTCCTGTTAATTACAAGGGTGCAACAGCAGCCACTGGAAATTCTTAAGCAGCATGTACCCATCCTTGCTCTGTCAAAGTTGCTGCTCAGTTTCACACACTGTGTATTTTAGCAGTGTATGGTGTACAGCAAGTGTTTGAGTCCTATGTATGTAGCTGGAGTATTTGTGCTCCTTCTTAAAGTTTAGTTTTTAGTGTCCAAGTGCATAAGACAAAGTTTTAATTACATTTTTAATATATGGATGCATGCCAGTTCAGTGCAAAATGACTGGTGCTTATGTTCAGTCTGCCTTTTGTGCTTGCTGATTCTATGTTAGACCCTGCCTGATTCTCTTCCCTTACCGTGTACTGAAATTAAACAAAGGGTAAGGCTGAATGGTCCTGAGTGCCCAAATTTCTGTGCTTCAGTAACAAATTTTACTGATCACATGCCTATGCTCTTGCAAGGCAGATTAGATGGAATTTTTGCTTTGTATCTAGGGCACTCAGAACACCTGAACTAACCTGAGCTATAGCTTAGGCTTATGTAATTCCCATCAGTGTATGCTCTTAGCCTGCCTTGTTTAATTACTGCAGTTCAGCTAATGTCAGAAGTTGAGCTGCTTGAAAACACATGCTTCTGTAGTGAGACTGGAAGCTTCCTTTCATGTATGTGCTACACACGTGTCAGTATCTCCCTGATTTTCTGTGTACTTATGCATGCTCTTAGAGATACAGAGTCTCTATCAGGCTTTTGGTTGTCTTGTCGGGTGCATTGCCCCCCACTAGAAACTTACCTCCTTAAAATCTTATGCTTTCCCTTTTTTTAGTTAAATGGTGAGGAAAAGGTTCTGGAGAGCTGCCTTTCCCTGGGAGGACACCGAGCTCCAGTTGTCACTGTGGATTGGAGCACAGCCATGGACTGCGGGACATGCCTCACTGCTTCTATGGATGGGAAAATTAAATTAACAACCTTACTGGCTCAAAAGTCTTAACCTGGACAGTACTGAAGGGGGAAAGAGCAATAGATTTGACAAAACCAGTGTTAACTCACAGGAACAAACTGCATGGGAGAGAAGGCTTTTGCCTCTTGATAAATACATTTGCCAAACCACTGTGCAACAGAATGCCAGTATGGGACTGGAGCAGTGGCAGCACTGAAAAATAAGTCTCCACTAATCCATTGTGGCAGCTGGACTTCCCTCTGTTAGGGACTCTTGAGTAGCACGTGGCTAAAAGGCTGTGGTCACGTCAGGCTTCTGCAGAAGAAGGTGAGGCTGAAGGAAGCCAACATGAGGCAGCACAGTGCATGACCATAAGATGACTTGAACTGGAAAGGCTGGTGAGAAAACAGAGTATTCTTTGGGTATAACATTTGTTGTTATGATTTTGTTAGTTTGTTTTTATTTGGTTTTTTTTTCCATGAAAAGAAAATATTCCCTTGCATTTGAACTCTATGCTTTGTTCAGCAATTGCTGCAAAACATGTAGGGTGGTGAAGGCACCCTCATGTGCCAAGTCTCTTGCATGCAAAAAAGCCCTTGTGTTTTTACCAGGTGGTTCCACCACACCTGCCCACCAGGGTGAACCCAGACATCCAGGAACAAAAGCAACTGTCTTTGCTTGGATGTATTTTGTTACCTTGCCATATGTATCTGGCTATCAACCAGAGCAGAAATCCTGAGTCAGACTTTGAAATGCTCGTGCTGGAGTTCAGAAGCTATGTAATGCCTAGCAGCTGGTGGATAGGGGGAGGGAGGCCAAGACTAGTCTGGCCCTGCTGTATAGGGCTCTCTATCACTGGAGCTGTCTCTCCCCCTAAGCCTCCCAACATCAGGCAAGTGCTGTGCTCATAGTCTTTCAATGGACTAAGCAGATACATTTCACCTGTTTACACATTGCCATGGAGCTTTCTCCTGCTTATGTCCTTGGCCTGTATTGGGAGATTATGGTACTGTTGTTCCTTGGCAGAGCATACGCTGCTGGAAAATGAACAGCCATTCAGGAGCTGTATGGGTAGCCATACACACAGACAGCTGTTAAAGGGCAACACTGCTGGATACTGAAATCCTCACTACAGGCATATTCATGCTACAGGTACCTGTTGTCCATGGAGTAACTTGCTCCTGCTGACTACACTCATCAGATAACCTCACCTTCCATTTCAGGGGCCTCCAAGGTTGACAAGTCCCCTGCCAGACTGACATCAAAGTACAGGGTTTCCACCTCAGTGGGATGTGATACTAAATGGTGCAGCTGTTCTTCATGCCAGGCTCAGCTAAAGTCTCCTCAAATCCAGTGCTGACTTTGAACTGGCTTCAGGAATTCCCAGGGTTAGTCTGTGAGTTTAGAGAGCTCTCAAATGGGAGCCTTTGTTGGCCTCTCAAAAGGCCAAGAAAGATTGTGGCTGTATTCCAAGCCCGGCAGGGTTGACTACATTGCATAGGTGTTTTAGAATTTAAAATCACAAAATTGCAGAATGGTGCGGGTTGGAAGGGACCTAAAGCTCTTCTAGTTCCAACTCTCTGCCATGGGCACGGCCACCTTCCACTAGACCAGATTGTCCAAAGCACCATTCAGCCTGGCCATGAACACTAACATGGATGTTACTTTTTTCCACATGTTATCTTCCAGCCCTCACAGAGTGTCGGTTGAGATTTCTGGAGAGAGACTACTTGCAGGTTTGCTTCGTAAGTAGGACTGAAGCAGAACAAAAAAACCCCAAACAGGGGAAGTATAAAAAACGTGCGCTACCCGAAGGCTGCTAAATTATCCATTAGCACAACATTGATACCGTGCCAGAAGCCTGGAGGGAAGGAATGAACATGTTGTTTTGCTAGAACAATGCTCGACATGCAGTATTCCCGGAGGGGCTTCTCCTCCATCCTTGGCCCGGGCTCCTCTCTCTCCTCGCTCCCCGGCACAGTCCCCGCGGCTCCGGCAGAGGGCGCTGCCCTGCGC
>VWZU01002408.1:20484-38044 GCA_013397095.1 Sterrhoptilus dennistouni
GGTCAGTGTGACCTACTAGTCACTGACAATCACACACAATAATAAAAACCAATAATAATAATAATAATAGTATAAAAAACACATTTGTGTGTGTGATTTTCTTCCATTTTACTAAAAAAAAAAAAAGAAAAAAAATTAGTGTTTAATAATTTTTATCAATTACAGATCAAATCTGACCTCCCATGATGGGGAATTGTGTGGTTACCTTCTACATTTTTCAAAACCAATAAAAATTCCCTATCACTGTTTGGAGTAAGAAAAAAAATTTTTTTTTTGTGCTGAGATGGGCAGTTTTAACTGGACAAAGATTTATTCCAGACACCGTGTTCTGCTGGAATCTCGGACTCCCAAGTCGTTATTTAATATTGAAGCAGTTCCGTGTCATTTTTGGAAGCAGCAATTTGGTGTAAAGTGGAGTCAGAGAAGGGCTCGACCCCAAATTTCTGGTTCTGATTCCCGTTTTGGTGGCGTTGCCTCTCCCAGTTGTGACAACAAGTGCCAGGCAGGGAAAGGAGCCACTCAGGGGAATTTTTGGGATGAGTTAATACTCACTTCCTACAAGAAAAAAAGAAGATAGATGTGCAAATTAATATGGGAAACAGGAGGGGGTTTTATGTTCCTGGAATCCTCAAATCTCCTTATCCCGGTGGGGAGGAGGAAGAGGATGTTTTAATGCTTTTTGTCACAAATTCCCCAAATCCTGGTTGAACAGGGAGAATCAGGCTGGGAGTTGGATGTTTGTTGTGTTTGTCCTTCAGGGGGGACATTGGAGAGGAGCTGACAGGACAACAGGGGCTGAGGAATCCTCCATGGGGTGAGGAATTCCAGGGTGTGAAGTTGGTTCTGGCACCTTTTCTGAGCACTAAAATCAAGTTAATCCCTCTCCCTTAGAGCAATAAACATTTACAGGGACCTGTCCTGGTTTGGAAAGTCTGGTGTCTGCCAGGAAAAGCTGGAGCCTCCCTTGGAATGGAGAATGTAACCCCCTCCCACCTCTGAATTATTGTAATTCTGAAATTAAGGGGCTTTCAGGCAAAGATATGGGAATAGGAATAACAGTTCTTTACTAGGAATAATAAAAATAAAAATGTAATAGTACCAAAAAAAAAAAGGCAAAAAAAGAAAGAAAACCCTGCCAGAGTCAGAACATGACCCTGTTGGTTCGGGGTGTTGGTGTCAGTGCAAATAAACCCTCCTGCCGTGCCAGATGTGGTTCTGGTGGAGCAGAGATGATCCTGTAGAAGGGCCCAGTGGTGCTGAGCTGGGTCTGGTCTCCCTCTGGGAATCCAAACAGGCTGTGCTGCTGTTCTCAATGCCAGCTTTGATCCAGGTGAGAATTCCGGGCTCCTCCCCCTGGGTGGAGCATCTCCCCATGGGATGATGGAATTGGATCAGCCCTGCAGTGAGCCTGGATGGGCCATGGACAGCAGAGATCCCCTGGGGGGAGGATGGGGCCTGGAAGGGATAAAGAACTCTGCCCCAGCTGGTTTAACAGCAGATATCTCCCCAAAGTGATGAGGCATAGGTTCTGGAAGGGATAAGAACACTGCCCCACCTGGTTTTAACAGAATATATCCCCCCAGAGTGACGAGGGATAGGTCCTGGAAGGGTAAAGCACACTGCCCCAGCTGGTTTAACAGTTGCCCATGAACAGCAGATGAGGGATGGGTCATGGAAGAGATAAAGAAAACACTGTCCCAACTGCTTTCAACAGATGGTAACAGAATTAATATTTTGGTTACATCTTGCATTGCAACCCAAGACAGGACCCTCTGGGAGAGGAAAGTTTGGATAAATCTCCCTCCTGTCCTTTCTCTGAGGACAAATTCCCTGGTTTTGTGTCCGCAGGGGAAGCTGCACGACCCCCAGCTGATGGGAATCATCCCCAGGATTGCACACGACATCTTCGATCACATCTACTCCATGGACGAGAACCTGGAGTTCCACATCAAGGTAAACCTGGAGTGACACGTTATGCAATGGGCTGGGGGGGAGGGAAATCCATGGGAAATCTGCCTTGGAATGTTCTGTGGTGTGGATTGTTGGGTTTTTTTTTACCCTCCATCCCTTTTTACAATGCAAATTCCAATGTTTATTACTGATGATGCTTCCCGGAAATCACCTCTTGCAGCTTCTGAGATTTTTTTTTTCCAGAGTGTGTGTCCAGCTCAGGTTTGCTGGAATCACCCTCTGGGCAGGCAAATCTTGATTTACTGCAGCTCCTCCAGAGATTGGAGGTTGGTTCTGACCATAAATTTTCCCAAAGGACATTTGGGAAAATAATGCCAATCCTATCTCAAGGATGTGAGGAAGGGTTGGGCAATCCATGGATGTTTAGAAGTGATTTTTGAATTCCTGGTTTACTTCACTTAGAAAAAAAAAAAATCACTTAATATTGATTTTTGAATTCCTGAGCTCCTTTTGATGGTGTTTTTCCACGTCCTTTCCATGTGATGTCCCAAATGTTTGGGAGTGACCTTTAATTCCCACTGCCCATCCGAAGTCCTGGGGAGCTCTCAGCCATGGGGGGCTCTGCTCCATCTGGCAGAGCTTCTTTCCAAGCAGACGCCAGTAACATTGCCATGGATTGCAGGGAAAAGGAGTTTTCTGTGTCATCCCTGCCCCAAAACTAAACCAGCCCCCAATACTTCAGTAGCTGAGCTCAGGTGGATGTGAAGCCACTGCCCCTTCTCCTGCTGCTCGTTGAGAGTGGAGCTCTCTGACCTTTTTGTGCCTCAAAGTTAGAAATAAGTGACTTTTTAGTGCTGTTTGCATTAAACCCCTTGAAGTACTCCTGGGAGGAATATTTGTGTATTTATTTTAATCATTTTATACCTCTGAAGCAGCTGCTGGAAGGGCTCAGTCGTGTATTGGGAATGAGGTGCAGACAGAAAAAATACCACAAAATCAATCTTGAGAGACTTTCAGAGACCTATAAAATGTGGAGAGAGCCCCTTATAAAATGTGGAGAGAATTTCCACACTGATTTTTTTTCATTCCCCACAACATCCCAACAGATGGGGAGCCCCAGCTGGAGGAAATTCCTGACCTGTCACGTCGTCAATCCCGGAATTGTTCCAGTGGTTTTCCCACCAGAGCTGCTGAATCTCTCCCAGAAAAGCTGCTGGACAAGGAGCTGTCAGGGAGAGAAATGTTCTGTCAGCAGCAGCCAGGGTTTAACCAAACTGTCACACTCTTCTAAGAACTGAACCAGCACTGAAAATTAATGTTTTTTTGGGTTTTTTTTCCTCTGTAATAAGGGATCTATTTGGAATTTGGTCTCTCCTCTCTAGGAATGTTGGTTTTCAATGGAAAATAAGGGAAGTAAAGTCAAAAAAGCAGAATATATCTGTATTTAACAGCAGATTTACGTGGAAAGTTCAGCTCGTCTGTGTAAAAAGCCCAGATATTATTCTTCAGATGAGAGAAAATGAGACTTTATTAAACACCAGGAGTTTATTGATACCTACAATGCAGCCATGTGTATTCCAGCTAAATAATCCAGACAAACCTTAATTAGGGAAGGGTTACTCCCCTCACATATTTCTATTTCCTTCTGTGAGTCAAATCCCCTTTTATTAAGAAACTCATTCATTCAATCATTCTCCTTCTCCCTATTTTTTTTTTTTTTGAGGACAATTGTCTCTCTTTGTTAAAGCAAAGCTCATTTTCATTTCCTCCTTTGGATTTGATTCAAGGCAGAGCGGTCACATCTGCTTCATTTAAAAGTTTAATTTAATATATATTGCTGAGGCTTATGGAAGTTGAATGGAAAAGGTGCTCTCTGCTTTTTTTTCTTTGGGAGGGGGTGAAAATCAATGTACAATTTTTACAATCCTCAAAGCTTCTCCTGATGCAGCTGCACAGATGTGGCAGCAACTGGATTGCTTTGATTCAGTTCAATATTTTTTGTCAATTTTGCCCATGTTACAAGAAAAAAAGAAAAAAAAAATAATGTTTGCCTGCAGGTTTGATTTTTTTTTGTGTGTGTGTGTATTTTTCTGATGAATCATTGATAAATGGAGGAAGATCAATGGCTTGTAAATCACTCAAGGTACAAATGTGTTTCCCCCCTGAAAGATGGAATTCAAACTGTGTGGGAGGTGGGCTTTTATTTTTAGTTTGGTGCCTTGACAGGGCTGGAAACACAGAGGCAGCAAAACATTAAATCAGCAACGTTTAAATCTGTGATGTTTGTGATTATTTAATTAGGTTTCCTACTTTGAGATATATTTGGACAAAATAAGGGACCTACTTGATGGTGAGTTCTGCTTTTCTTCAGTGACTGAGCGCCTTGGCTTCATCCAGAG
The DNA here is from genome assembly GCA_013397095.1 of Sterrhoptilus dennistouni. Lineage (NCBI taxonomy): Eukaryota > Metazoa > Chordata > Aves > Passeriformes > Zosteropidae > Sterrhoptilus > Sterrhoptilus dennistouni. Next base: position 24,795 of record VWZU01002408.1, read on the forward strand.
CTTGGGGGGAAACAGGGGCTTCATTTGGGAAGGGATTAAATGGAAACTGGAGGAGTTTCTGCAGTTTTAATCATCTGAGCTGTGTGCTGTGCTCCTGCTCTCACAGCCTGCAGGGCAGGGCTGGGCCTCCTTGGCAGTGGGTGTTCCTCCAGGAAAAATGACTTAAAATTCAAAAATTCCGGGATTTAAAACTGATTTCAAAATGCAGGGAGTGTTTCAGAGTTATCCCTTGCTTCTGTCAGGCAGCCTGGTGGGGAGGATGTGTTTTTTCCACAGCTCATGTCTCTATCTCTGCATGTTGTGTGTTAATAAAAGTGAGTTTTGTCAATCAGTGTGAGGACAGAGCTGACTGTAAATGTAGAACTGTCTGTAAATGTAGAACTGTCTGTAAATGTAGAAATATCAGCAAATGTGGCTCTGAGGCTGTTCTGAGTTCCCACCTGCTCTCCTGTCTCCTCTGCTTTGCCAAAACCCAGCTTAGTCTGGGTTTATTTAATTCACCCAGGCAATAAACAAAAAGCTTTTGTGCCCTAAAGTTAAATTTAAATAAACGGGTACAAGGCTGGCAGAGCAGGAAACAATTTTTTTATGTGTCAGGAATGTTGGAGGTTGAATGGGGAATGACTGCAGATCTCATTTACAAATTGCCATCCCCAAAATGTGTCTGTCATGCCTGGAGCTGACATTTGTTCATTACCTCTGGAATATTCCTAATGATCTCCACGTCTTCCTGCAGTGTCAAAGACAAACCTCGCTGTACATGAAGATAAAAACAGAGTTCCCTATGTCAAGGTAAAAGGATCACTCAATCCTCAGCTTTTCATTCTTTTCCCCACAAATACGTTTCTTTGCACGTTTCCCATTTGCATCCAGGGTGTTCTGCTGAAATAATTCCACTCCACTGTTTGAAGCCTTGAGTGTTCAGGTTGTGTTGCTTCCTGGGTTTAAACAAGTTTCCTGAAATATTAATGGGCTTGAATCATGTTTGTCTTATTTCCCTGACTTTGAACGTTGCCATTTTGTTAGGATGCTGTTAAATTTTAAGCATTCACATTTCCCCTTTCATGTCAGAAATGAAAGAGAACAACTTGAGGAATTTTGTTCTTTAATATTTCGCTGCGTGGCTGCTGTCATCTCAGGACAGATTGGTTGGGTTAGGAATTTGTTTTACGACTTTCTGGGCCCTCACTCAAATGCAATATGCTTGATACGAACATATGTGAGCCTAAATAATGTATATATAGTATTTTTTCTGTTTATTCTCAGCTTTATTCTCAGAGGAGCAAAAAGAAATTGATAAAATAATTTATTCGGTAAAATCGCATTGAGAGAGAAGGACTTGACTTGTAGTTTGAGGGAGAAAAATTCACTTGGGTGTGAAATCTAACCCAAATTAGGACTAGATGTTGTGTCATTCCATGTTTTCTGTGGGAAAACTTCATGCTGTGGGTCTGGATTTCACTGAACCTTTAATCCTGTGGAAAAAAAAAATTGACTCCCAAGATTCCCCCAAAAGTCACCCCAAGGCGGCTCCGGCTCCACTGCCTCACCAACCACCCCGTGGCATGTTGATATTCTCCTAATTATTTTCTTCATTAGTGCTAATTGAACATCCCTGATCCTCCACTTTGCCTGTCCCCAGGGTTGTACAGAAAGATTCGTGTCCAGTCCTGAGGAAGTCCTGGATGTCATCGACGAAGGCAAAGCCAACCGGCACGTGGCCGTGACAAGTGAGTGTCCCCGGAATTCTCTCCACGGGGGCTGCTGCTGCTTCCAGGGGATTTGGTTGATCCCTCTTGTCCCCACAAGGACTTGGAGTTACTCTGTGGATTATTTTGTGCTGCTGAAATTAGAACTTTTTCAGTTCATTGAGTGTGGTTTTGTATAGGAAGATCCGCTGACTTTCGGCGTTGAAATTGGGATTTAAGGCCCGGCAAAAAAAATGGAATTTCTCCATAAAAAATGGAATTTCTCCGTAAAAAGTGGAATTTCTCCATCAAACACCCCAGCAGGGCTTGGTGCTCAGAGTGGAGATATTTGGGAGTGATAAAAGAGCTGGAATGATGTAGTTACATTTTCCTTTGGGCTGTAATTCCCCTGGTCAAACAGCAGCCACAAAGGGCAGGGCAGTTTTCAACCTCTGCCTGTTTATCCCTTGGGTTGGGACCCAGAGATGGCAAGAAACCCCAGATCTTCAGGAATTAAACCCCGTAATAATCCAGATTTGTTGCATGAATGGGGATAAAAGGATCTCATCCCAAATTTATACTGGAAGATGTCACCGATCCAAGCAATGGATTTGGCAGAACCTCAGTTTATAAAATAAAATACATAAAATAAATAAAAAATATATAAAATATAGAATATAAAAATATATAGGTAATATATGCATATAATATTATATATATAATATAGAAAATATTATATATATATAATAATAAATTCTTGGTTGTGGGATGGTATTTTGGCTATATTTGGGGAGGTTTTTTTGTGTTTTTCTATTTTTAATTTTAATTGAATTTGGTTTCTTTTGATGCCCTTGGTAACTCCTTTCTGTTCTCTGTCTCTGCCTTCTTGCTGTGGTGAATATTACATTCCTTTTTTGCCCTCATACTGGTACAAATTTTTTCTGAGTAGCATTTCCTCCTGCTGTTCCTGCTGTTTTCTTTAGCAAAAAAATGCCCAAATGCACCTTTTGCCTGTTGCTTTTGGTGCTCACTGAGAAGTTTTGATAAATGTATTTTACTGGGTTGAAATGGCAAGGAGAAAATTGGAGAAAAACAAACCCCTGGGTTTCAAGATAAAGGGAATCCAGATAAATATGAATATTGATGGGAAAAGGTGGGATCGTGGTAACAAAGAAAAGGGAGAAAGATGAAAAAGTGGTTTGTTGATTCTTAGTGTTTTCTTTTTGCTACTTTCTGAAATTCCAGCGTAAGGTGGTTATAATCCAACTTCAAATAAGTGGAAGACAAAACTGTGGCTGTGTCTTACCTGTAACCTGGGCAAAGGGGGATTTTGTACCTGCACAAACAATAAAAATGTGAAATTTGAATTTAAATAACTTGGTTTGGATGAAAACTTTTGCTAAAATGTCAGATCCCCTCCCAGAGTTACACTGAGACCTGCCCAGCTTCTCTGGGATTTGGGAATTTGGGATTTGGGAATTTGGTGGCACCAGCTCCAATGGGATTTGGGAATTTGGGATTTGAGAATTTGGTGGCACCAGCTCCAATGGGGTTTGGGAATCTGGGAATTTGGGATTTGGGAATTTGGTGGCACCAGCTCCAATGGGATTTGGGAATTTGAGATTTGAGAATTTGGTGGCACCAGCTCCAATGGGATTTGGGAATTTGGGATTTGAGAATTTGGTGGCACCAGCTCCAATGGGATTTGGGAATTTGAGATTTGAGAATTTGGTGGCACCAGCTCCAAAGGGATTTGGGAATTCCTTGCCAGGTTGGAAAGGCATTTCCACCAAAGCTGTGCCCTGTGATTTCAGATATGAATGAGCACAGCTCGAGGAGCCACAGCATCTTCCTCATCAACATCAAGCAGGAGAACGTGGAAACAGAGAAGAAACTCAGTGGGAAGCTTTACCTGGTGGACTTAGCCGGCAGTGAGAAGGTAAATTCTCCTTTTTTTTCCTGCACTGGGATCCCACACTGAGGATCTGAGGGTATCTCACCTTAAATTATCATTAATAAGGCTATTTTAATTTATTTTTTTTTAATGTGGGATGGAGAAAAGGAGCAGATCAGAATTATTGGCCTGAAAGGCAACCTCTCAAAATCATAATTTATAATGGAGTTGAACCAGTGTATTTTTTAAATGCCTTCGCATTTACAGCTGTGTAGCTGAAAAAAAAAAGTAATTTTGATATAATTTATCAAATTAGGCTTATTTTAGCTTGTTTCTATTGTCATGTCCTGTTTATAGGGTTTTTTTTTTGTAATTATTTCACATGTTAAATGAATGGAACACCAGCAGTTAATGCAGTTTTCATGTCTAACTCCCAAAATCATAATTTATAATGGGTAGAGTTGAACCAGTGTATTTTTATATGCCTTCACATTTACAGCTGTGTACCTAAAAAAAGGAATGTAATTTCAATTTCAACATAATTTATAAAATTAGGCATATTTTAGCTTGCTTCTATTGTCATGTCCTATTTCTAGGGTTTTTTTTTTGTAATTATTTCACATGTTAAATGAATGGAACACCAGCAGTTAATGCAGTTTTCAAGTCTGACTCCCAAAATCTGCATTTTCATGTTCTGTTTCTGGTTTTTTTTGTAATTATTTTGCAGTTAATGCAGTTTTCAAGTCCCTGAATCTTGATCGTGGTGACAATTTCTGCTCTCCAATGTAGAAAAATAAACCCCAGACAGTGACTTTTATCTCTTTACCGAAAGAGTAATGGTTTAGAACAGTGCTGCAATGCAAAAATGTTTCCCAGTTCTCCTCCTGGTGTCTCCTGGAGTGTTCAAAATCAGCTTTACTGGGATTTTGGGTCTCTCATTGATAACCCACGGGTACAATGCAGAAGTGATTTGTCAGAGTAATTAGTTATGTTAATGTCCATGATTGCATAGAGATGTTCAATTAAAAGCTCTTGATGATGTTTACAAAATGAGGGCCTGCTTAGGCACTCCTCTCCTCTGAAAAATCAACTTTCTGTGGTTTGTTACGTCTGGACATGGCACAGAAAACCTGAAATATGAATTTCTTGGGTTGATTGTCTTCTGAAAAGTCTCAATTGCTTTTCCTTCATGTCGTGGGACATTTCCAGGTAAAAGTACAGATAGTTTTAATGTAGAGAAAAAAAATTATGGATTTATCCTGTATTTGGATACTTCAGAAAATCCAAATGTTGTTTGCTTTATGTAGTAGCAGAAAGGAAAAACACCAGCAAATCAAGAATGTGTAAAACAGAATTTAGCAGTTGTAGGACACAATACATTTGTCTTGGTGTGAAAATAAGTTATTTTCCACCGCATGTTGTTTTTTACCTGCAAAAGGAGGAGAGTGGCCATGAGCAAAATCTGTGATTTTTGATGGTTTTGGTCCATGCAAGCCAAACACAAAGGAAAGATGCTCATTTTGGGGCCACTGAGAGTCTCCCTGTCTGTATGGACAGATTGGAAGTGGTTCCCAAATGTCTTCAGGTGAGCACAGACTTCTCCCTGAATAAAATTCAGGACAACTTGCTCCTGGCGTGGGAGAAAAGTGGAATTATTACAGGCTTGCACTAATAAAAAAAAGTTATAAAAGTCAAGATAAAAAATTGATATAAAAATTGACATGAAATTCTCCTTGCCCACAGTGAGTTAAGCTGAGCTTTGCTCCTCCAGGAGCATCTTTAGGCTCAGCTCTGCAGGGCTGGAGCTCTGTGACTCTCCCCTGCTCTCTTTGGCAGGTCAGCAAAACTGGAGCAGAGGGGGCTGTTCTGGATGAAGCTAAAAATATCAATAAGTCTTTGTCTGCTCTGGGCAATGTGATCTCGGCCTTGGCAGAGGGAACTGTAAGTAATCCTGGCTGTGGGGAGTGAGCAGGGCTTGTTATTTATCTCTTTTCTTTGCCATCCACTGGGGAAAATAAAAAGGAGTAAAAGGAGCTAAGGTTTCAGCTCTGGAGGGAGGAAATATTGGCTGGGCAGGTACAAAGCAGTGACACTTTGGCTGTTGTGAGATGAGGAATTAACTCTCAGTGATGCCACTGGAGCGCTTGGCAAATCTTGGCACGGGCAGAACGAATTGTGTCGCTGAGGACTCACCTCCTCTCTTATTGCACTGGTTAAAAGAGTTGTCCTTGTGTTTGGATTAGAAAACCCACGTTCCCTACCGAGACAGCAAAATGACCCGGATCCTCCAGGACTCCCTGGGTGGGAACTGCAGGACCACCATCGTCATCTGCTGCTCCCCCTCCGTGTTCAACGAGGCGGAGACCAAATCCACCCTGATGTTTGGCCAGAGGTGAGTCCCACCGGGGTCATCCCCGGGGCTCCTCCAGCCCTTTGGCATCCAGAGCCTGTGGTGTGGCTGCAGGACACAAAACAAAGAGGAAAGACTCCAAATATCTCAGAAGGCAAAGCCTTTATAGTCTAATTCTTACTACCTTTTATAAGGTGTTCCCATACAGACTTAACAGGGTTGGTGAATAAAAACAGCACCTCTCCAGTCTCATTGGTTAAACAGCAAAACACCACCTGCAGAAAAATTGTTTTGAGAGTTGTTTGTCGAGATTGTTCCGAGAAGAAACTTTTTTGAGATTTTTTTTTTTCCTTGGGGAAAAAGTCAGCAGCTGCCAGCAGGCTAAAATCCTTCAGACCCAGAAATATCAGGCCCACCCTGTGGTTCCTGGAGTTGGTCAAAAAACTGGGGAGTTTCAAGGAGATGTCTCTTTATTCCCTAAATAAAATCAATGTTAATATTGGCCAGCAGCTGCTTTGCCCTGGTTGAAAAGTGGGGAAGGATTGGGCAATCCGTGGAAAGATGTTTAAAAGGAATTTTTGAATTCCTTCCTGGTTGCTTTTCCTGCAGGAAGCACAAAGTGTCCTCTTAATTCCTGGAAATTTTATGGGAAAGATAAAGGCACTGGGCGGTTTTCTGTGGAAAAATTCAGTTTTGCTTTATCTCACAGTGCTGTTGATGCTTTTAAGTGTCTTCTCCTGGAATTCCACCTCAGGGGTCATTGTTATGGTTGTAAAAAATACCTTTAAAAATCAGGAAGATTAAAGAGCTTGGACTCAGTAATATTGACAGCTTTGAGAGCCTGCCCTGGTAACTCATGGAGGATTGGACAAATTAGGAATAAAAGGAGGATTGGACAATTTAGGAACAAAAAGAATGGAAGGATCCAGAAGGAACATTTATTTTCCTTGTGTGTTTATTGGCAAGAACGATGTGAAATGCTTTGGGAAAGTTTGCAGAAATAGGTCAGGCTCATTATGTAATTACTGCTTTGGTGGTAATTGGGGGAGAACTCAGATCCTTTGGAAAATTACTCATTTGGTTTGATTTGTGTAGTAGCAGAAAGGAAAAATACTGGCAAGTTAAGGAGGGTTTGAAAGAGAGCTGGTCAGTTTGAGGATACAATACCTTTGTTTAAAATTGGGTTGTTTTCCACCACATGGAGTTTCTGAACTGCAAAAAGAGGCAGAGACCATGAACAAAATCAGGTTAAAGAGTTGCTTTGTGGGGTTTTTTTCCCCATTGTGAGCAGAACATGATTTTCAGCCTTTGAAGATCTAAACTTCTACTGATCATATCATGTATTGAGCATAAAAAAGCATCCTGAGATGCAGGAATTAAATAAAGAGCGTGAACAGCTCTGAACTCCAGCTCCAAGTTCAATTTCACTTTACATTCCTCCTGGTTTCATTCCTCACTCCAGTAACCTGTAAAATTTGCCTTTCTCTTTGGGCCAGAGAAGTTTTCTGACTGACTCTCCACGTCCTGCCTAAATATTCAACAGTTTCCTGGGAGGAGGAATATTTTGAGGGTGATCCTCAGTGAGGACCAGTGAGGAAAACAGGGAAATATTTGTGAGGATTTTCTCATGGAATGAGCATTGAATGGTCAGGAAGGGAATAACTTGTATTTCCCTGCGTGTTGGAATTTGGGCACTGAGAATTCCAGACTCTCTGTGCTGACCCCCAGCAAACACTGCACTGACCTGAGGCCGTGGAAAAGGCTCCCAAAATTGAGTGACAGCCCTGGGATTGTGGGTGTGGGGTTTGGATAGAAGTGTGTGATAGCACAGAGTGGAAACTCAGAGTTTAAGGGTTTAGAATAGAGTAATATAGATATAAAGCAAGGTGGAGGTTTTAGGGTGGAGGTTAATCCTTCTTTGTCACCTTCTCCTTCCTGGGTGTTTTGTAATTGGGTAGAAAAATCCCCATTGTGGGCCAGGGGTGGTTGGTTATTGGGTTAAAAGTAAAAATAATTCAGGTGTCATTTCATAATTGGACAATTTGTGCTTAAAAGGCCTTGGAAAGAGTTAAAGACAGAGCCATTTTTGACTTTGTTAGCCAGAACTCACAACTTAGGAGACTGTAAGGTAGATAAGAATTAATAAATATCTGAGTCTGAACACAAAACACCATCTCTTGAGCATTTAATCATAACTCTAAAGACAGAAAAGAAGCTAAAACCCCCCCCACCTGGGTGCTCTGTGCAGAACAGCCCATGGATTATCAGAGTTCTCTGGCAGGGTTTTGGGTGGGAATGCTGCTGTCCCACAGGGATTCTTCTCCAGGCTCTGGAGTTGCTGTGTCTCATTTTTGGGATGTGACACAGCTGAGGAGCTCAGCAGCACTGGAGGGAAGGTCTGTGACTCACGGCTGATCGCTGAGTCCTCCGTTCCTCCTGGGAAAAGGGAGAATTATGTCGCCATTAAAATAAATGTCAGGAATCAAATCCATCTTCAGAGGAGCTCTTGTACCAGTCAAAGTGCACAAGTGCTCCTCTGATAGTAGTGAATCAGCTTTTCCTTGTTCTGCTCCATCTTTTCTTGTGTTTTTAATCTCATTTTTTATTTTAGTTGTCAGTGAGGGCTTCATCCATCATCAGGAGGAACTTCCTGATGTGGTGGTGTTTTTTTTTCCCTGGTACAGTTAAATGAGTGGAAACTTGAGCTGTGCTTTTAGCAGAGACAAAGTCTAAACCCTGACCAACAGGAATTATTTTAAAAGCACAAGGTTATTTAAAAAAACCAACTTTCCAGGTAATAAAAATCCTGCTTGCCACAGAGTGCAAATCATGGAGCTTTATAAACTGCTGGGGGGGTTTATCTGTTGTTCTTTTCCTCATCCTCTGCTTTATTCAACAACGCTGGAGGCATTTGAAGGGGCTCAGTGTCTGAGCAGTGAAGGGCAAAGATCTGAGGCTTCCTTAATTCACAGTGATGGGTTTGGTTTCCCTTTTCAGCGTGGATTTGCTGGAGTAGGTGCTGGGCATTGTTTTCTGCTGCCTTTGCATTTCCTGGCACTGTTGTTTGGGTTGGGTTGGAGCTGAGAACTTTCACAGTGATAACGTGGTGGTGGGTGTTGGGAGGGTTGAAATTTGGGATATTTTTGCCTAAGGGGGCAGGAACTCCTGAGCCTGGGTCCAGAGGCTCTGGCAGGAGATTTTTCCTTTTTCCCTTTTCCCTTTTCCCTGCCCTTTTCCTTTTCCTTTTCCCCTTCCTTTCCTTTTCCCTTTTCCTTTTCCTTTTCCTTCCCTTCCCTTTCATTTCCTTCTCTTTTCCCCTCTCTTTTCCCCTCTCTTTTCCCCTCTCTTTTCCTTTTCCTTTTCCTTTTCCTTTTCCTTTTCCTTTTCCTTTTCCTTTTCCTTTTCCTTTTCCTTTTCCTTCCCTTCCCTCCTCCCCTCGGACACTTCCAGGAATGGGGAAATCCACAATCCCTCCATTCCTTTCCCTCTGTCCCACGGGGAAAATTCCCAGTCCCCAGAGTTTCAGTAGGACCCAAATCCCCAAAATAAAACCCCTGGGTTGTGCTGTGCAGGGCCAAGACCATCAAGAACACGGTGTCTGTGAACCTGGAGCTGACAGCAGAGGAGTGGAAGAAGAAATATGAGAAGGAGAAGGACAAAAACAAGAGTTTAAAGAACGTCATCCAGCACCTGGAGCTGGAGCTGAACAGGTGGAGGAACGGTAGGTGCCCAAAAAAATTGGGGAGCTGGATGTGGCTGAGTTGAAACCTGACCCTAAATCACAATTTTTAATTAATTTGTGTCTGATCACTAAGTCCTAACTCACATTATCACTCACACTTTGGAATAATAATGAGAGGCGAACCAGCAGCTTTTGTAGGAGAGAACAATGAAAATGCCAAAATTGGTGATTTCAGGGCAGGGAACACAGGAGGCATCACTAATTTTAATATTACATTAAGATATTATCATTAATGAGTAATAATAAAAAAGGAAAAATGTCATTATATTTGGGTTTTTCCTTTTTAAATAACTCTGCTCCTCAGGCATGAGGATCCTTGCGCTTTATGGCAATTGGGCTTTGGGTTTGGGGTTTTTTTTAATAAATAAATTTCACATTAGAATAATTAGTCCTTCAGTGCAGTGACAGGGAGTGGCATCTGCTTAGAAGAATCACCATTTTTCTGCTGCCATTTGGCTTCTAAATGAAATTTTTGTTGGGAACAGCCACTTTTCTGCTGAGAAATGTGGGGAATTTCTGTTCAGAGCAGGTTGTAACATCAGCTGTAGGAGGCAAAATACGGATACACACAAATGAAAGAATTTTTGTTGAATAATTCCAAATTAAATTAAAAAAAAATTAATTTAATTTAGAATGCTGGCAAATAATTTTAGCAAACCAGCCTTAGTTTGAATTGTTTATTTCACATTTTAAAAATCAACCCCCAACCTCCAAACCAACTAAAAAAATCCAATCCAAAGCCCATTTTTATTTTTTATTTTTTTTTTAAGACAAGCCTGGATGGATCTTTTTGTTTCAATATCCTCCTCCCCCTCCCCTCAGTGCTGCTTTTCCATCAGTGTTACCCAGCAAGACATTCAAAAGATTATTGATTTCTTGTCTGACCTTCCATGGAGGTTTCTGACAAAGGGAACTGTCACAGCAATCACATCTTGGATAATATTCCAGGAAAATGAGGGATTTATTCTACAAAAGAAAAGGGAAGCAGGAAATGGATGAGCTCAGTTCTCACTGAGGATTTCACCTCCCAGGTGAAATTTTTCTGTGTTCTCCATTCACCCAGTGAATAAGAAATTAAAAATTCCTCTTTGGGAAGCTGTTGGTGGATCCTCCACAGCCTGAGGAGGATTTTTTGTGTGAATTCTACCCAAACCCACCTTTCCTTCTCTGCTCTAGTGAAACCCAACAGGGAAAAATCAATTCACATTTCCCTCATGAATAATCTAAAACACCATCAAGGCCTTCAGAAACAGGGCAGAAAATATTTGGAGTGAAGTACCTTGATAGAGGTGATGATGCTTGATTTCAAATTCCACTTTTTTCCTGCTTTAAGCTGGGGGAAAGACAAAAAAAAAAAAATCATCTGTTTAGTTGGTTTTGGTTTTTTCTTGCCCTTTTTGTTTTGTTTTGGGGCTTTGGGGTTTGATAAGTTGGTTCTGTTGACCTGTTCCCCTGCCAGGGAGGTAAATTGGCAAGAGGAAGGGCTGGTGAAGCTTTCAGGAGCTCAAATATTGGAGTTTTTCCTGAAAAAAGGAGAAAATCTGTAACTTTCCCACCCCTTGAGCAACCTGTGCAGCATCCAGGGGCTCCCAGAGCTTTCCCAGCCCTTTTTAGGGGTGGATTTAATTTAATTTAATCCCTGAGGCTGTAATTGGGGTAATTAGGGCTGTTCCTGAAGGAAATATTCCTCAGGGACAGGGATTTTGTAGGAAATGTGTCTGCAGTGCACAGGCAACCTCTGGAAGTTGATGTTTGTGCTGGAATTTACAAGGCAAAAATTAAATATTGTTTTAAACACTGGCTGTGCTGGGGCTCTCCTGGAAATCCCTGGAGGAAGGGATATTTAAATTGCAGCAGATTTTAGGCTGGAATTTGGGGGGTTTTCCCTCCTTTTTTACACCTCTGTTAATCCATGGAGCCAATTCTTGCTATCAAGGGAGTAAAAGCAGAGCCAGGAGTTCTCAGGAGTTTTTGTAGGAAATGTGTCTGCAGTGCACAGGCAACCTCTGGAAGTTGGTGTTTGTGCTGGAATTTGCAAGGCAAAAGTTAAATATTGTTTTAAACACTGGCTATGCTGGCGTTCTCCTGCTCCATCCTGGAGCTGGAAATCCCTGGAGGAAGAGATATTTAAATTGCAGCAGATTTTAGGCTGGAATTTGGGGGGTTTTCCCTCCTTTTTTACACCTCTGTTAATCCATGGAGCCAATTCTTGCTATCAAGGGAGTAAAAGCAGAGCCAGGAGTTCTCAGGAGTTTTTGTAGGAAATGTGTCTGCAGTGCACAGGCAACCTCTGGAAGTTGGTGTTTGTGCTGGAATTTGCAAGGCAAAAGTTAAATATTGTTTTAAACACTGGCTATGCTGGCGTTCTCCTGCTCCATCCTGGAGCTGGAAATCCCTGGAGGAAGAGATATTTAAATTGCAGCACCCTCCAAGATCCATTTGGGGAGTTTCCCTCCTTTTTTACGCCTCTCTTAATCCATGGAGCCAATCCTGACTATCAAGGGAGTAAAAGCAGATCTGGGACTTCTGTGCTTTTGACGTTCCATCTATTGCTGGTTTTTCTGGGATCAATGAGGTTGGAAAAGCCCTCCAAGATCCCACAGAGTTTTCATTTCCATGGATCATCACCCACACCTTTTCCTGGTCATTCATATCCCTGGAAGTGGCACAAAACCTTTTTTTTTTTCTTTTTGGCTCCACCGAGTCACTCAGTGACTGGGAACAACCATCCATTTGGGATTTGGGATTGATTTGGGATTGATTTGGGATTGTGGGATTTTGAAACGAGGTGTGTCCCTGCAGGAGAAGCTGTTCCTGAGGAGGAGCAGATCAGTGCCAAGGACCAGAAGAACCTGGAGCCTTGTGATAACACCCCAATAATTGATAACATCACCCCGGTGGTGGCCACCATCTCCACGGAGGAGAAGCAGAAATACGACGAGGAGATCGCCAGCCTCTACCGGCAGCTGGATGATAAGGTGGGGATGGTTCATTCTCCAGGTGGAAATCCAAAATTATTGCCAAAATTGGTGGGTTTTTAACCCCTCAATTCCTCGAGCGTTTTGGGAAATTCCAACTAGTGCATCAAAGCAGTTCTTCCGCCCCCTTTTTTCCCTGTGCAGGCAGTGTTTGGGAGCATTCTCTCCTAATCTCTCCAGGTTTGGCTGTGATTTTAATTCCTTTAATTTTAATTCCTTTAATTTAATTCCTTTAAATTTTAATTATTTAATTTTAACTCCTTTCCTTCAGTGATTTGTGTAAAATACCCCTCAGCAAACTGGAACAACACCTTGGGGAAAAAAAAAAAAATCTTTAATGTCTTTAATAATCTTAGCTATAACATTTTTAAGGAAATACATCCCCATCCCCTTTTTATTTGTGTGGTTGGAGCTGCAGACACAGCCCCAAAGTGCAGGTGGCTCATTTATTTATTTCTCTGCACATCAGTGGCACTTAAAAGCTCTCAGCAATTCCCTTCCCCAGCCATTAAAAGCTTTGGCTTGTGGGAAGATGAAAAAAAAAAAAAAAAAAAAAAAAAAAAGGCCCAGAAAAAAGCCATTCAGCACCATGGATGAG
>VWZU01002408.1:41416-66273 GCA_013397095.1 Sterrhoptilus dennistouni
ATTTAATTTTCCACTCTGAGCTAAAATATTAATAATAATAATAAACCATTTCTTCTGGGATTATTCTGCTTTTTGGGTGGTCTGCTTGGGAGAGATGGGTTGGGTTTTTTGTTTTGTTTTGTTTTTTTTGCTGGGGGTCTCACTCAGCTGCTTGGTGGGCAGATCAGGAGAAATCCACCCAAAACACTTCAGCAGGGAAGGTTTTTTTCCAGTATTCTGTCGATATTTCCTGGGGAGGAGTGAATTCTATGAATGAATGTCCAGCCTTTGCTGTCAGGATGAGCATGAGGCTCTCTCAGATCTCCTGCCCTGGTTTTATCTGTTCTAATTCCCTGTTTGATGTTTTTTATGCCATGTCAAGACCTGGTTTTGTTATTACTCCTGAAAGTGCAGTATTAGCAGTAAATGTTAGGTGTCACTTTTATTTATTTTCACATCATCCTGCAGTGCAGGGCTGAGCTGAGGACACCACAGTTGAATTTTTAAGGCTTTACCAAATCATTGGTTCAAGGACAAGGGATAGAACTAAACCAGTGACCTCCCGCAATCACTGAAACCTCAAAATCACTGAAAGAGGAAATTCAATAAGTTTTTCCAGCTTGGAAACACTTTAGAGTGTTTGTGTGTGAAGTCAGTATTTTCTTCTGAGATTAAATATTTTTCCCTCAGCAAACAGCAGCAGCTGATCTGTCCTCAGCATCATCATCCTTCAGATGATAACTGGGAATAATCGTCTTAGGTTTGCTTATCAAAATATTTCTGTCAAAGCCACGAGCTCTTTGAGGCTGCCTCAGAGAGTCTTTTTTTTTCCCCCAGCTCGATTCAAAGCCCTGAGCCTCTGCTCAAACATTTTACTTTGTGGCATTTTTTTTGGGGGCTGAGCTGGATTGAGGGCAGGAAAAGTCTTTGGAGCTCTGATGCTGTTTAAAATCAGTTTCTCTGCCTCAGTCTTGGGTCATAATAGGATTTGGTGAAGATTTTTCTTGTTGTTTAAGTCCAGAGCTTTTTTTCTTCTTTTTTTTTGTCCTTCCTTCAAATTCTTTATGCTGGAACTGGTGATGGTTTTAGGATTTCTCCTCTCCTGCAGACACGATTTGTGCTCAATCTTTTTTCCCCCTCTTTGCCTGTTTTTGTCCTTTTCAATATTATCTTTTGAAGGAGTTTTTGGGTCACTTAGTGTCCTTGTAGACACACAGAATGACACAGTATCAAGTTTTCAGAAGTCTCTCCTTTATTTTGGCCTTATGCTGTCTTTTATACAGTTTTTACAAACCTTGTGGGCAACTTTAATTGTTTTGTTTTTTTTTGTTAATTATTCTATTGGTTAGCAAAAGCTATTTTACTTGTCCATCAAATCTCTCTATTTTTGGATTGTTTACATATTTTCTTTACTCATTCTCACTGGACAAATCCCTTGTTGCTATTACAGGTGGCACTTATTTTTCACCCTCAGAACAGATCGTTACGTGAAGTTATTCCCAAAATAACTTCACGTGGCAACTTGAAAATTGTTTGTTAACTTATGGCAAATTGCAAGTTCCTTGTTAGAAGAAATGAGGGGCCAGCTATGACTCTCTCCACACCTTAGCTCTGCTGTGGTTATTTCTCCCCAGCTTTTGGCCTCCACGAGGAGGGATTATGAGAAGATCCAGGAGGAGCTGACCCGACTCCAGATCGAGAATGAGGCAGCCAAGGATGAGGTGAAGGAGGTGCTCCAAGCCCTGGAAGAGCTGGCTGTCAACTATGACCAGAAATCCCAGGAAGTGGAGGACAAAACCAGGACCAACGAGCAGCTGGCGGATGAGCTGGCACAGAAAAGTGTAAGAGCAACTTGTTCATCATATTGGTTCTCTCCAAACCTTCCCAAAAACCTGCTGGTGTCACCCTCTCTTCCCTGCCTTAATTAATGAAATTAAGGCAATGCAGAAGCTGCTCTGTAGAAGTTGGTGGCAGATTGTGGCTCTTGCAGCAAGGAATGGGCTGTGAGAAGTGGCCATCCTGTGTTTTGGATATTTAAAACCTGTATTTTGCCAAGAAAAGCTGTGAAAAATCTGCCTCGTGCAAATGGCAGCAGTTTGTGGTTTCCTGGACTGTGGGATTTTACAGGCAGCCAGGGGATCTCAAGGAAGGAATCAGGAAAAAAAAAATTAATCGGCTTTTTCAGCTGATGTGTCCTGATCTTAAGGGAAAAAAGGAAAATCAAGATTGGTTTAGTAGCTTAAAGCATCTCCTTTTCCCTTAATTCATTACAGCAACTTAAGGAGCTGTTGTTAACAGATCTGTTTCATTAAAGACTTTGTTATCTCCCCCAGTAAAACAGATTACCACAAAATCCATTGGAAAAAAATTGAATTTTCCATCCCTCCCTACCTATTTCTCTGCGATTAACCTCCTTTGATGTATTATGCAAATCAGACTCTTAGAGGATTTGCTACATTTAATAGATCCAAAGTAGCCTTTGGTGGCAAGTGAGTTGTGAAAGTGGATTATGCCAAGGTGGAACTGGATGTGTCACTACATTGTGCCAGCAGTTACAAGGAAAACACCCCGTGGAAACTGCCCAGCCCGCAGAGAGGGGAGGGTAATTCTTGTTTTCAAACCTTTCCAGAGTGCCCTGACAGCCACCCAGAGGGAGCTGGGCCAGCTGCAGGAGCTCAGCAACCACCAGAAGAAGAGAGCCACAGAAATCCTGAACCTGCTGCTAAAGGATCTGGGGGAGATCGGGGGAATCATCGGCACCAACGACGTGAAAACCGTGCGTGGGCTTTGTGCTTTCTTCCCCCAGCTCCTCCTGCAGGGAAAACACTCCAGAAAATCAGGGAATCCCAGAGAAGTTTGGCTTGGAAGGGACTTAAAGCTCTTCTGGTTCCAAATCCCCTGACAATAGCAGGGGCAGCTCCCACTGTCCCAGGGTGATCCAAGCCCCGATGTCCAACCTGGCCTTGGACACTTCCAGGGATCCAGGGGCAGCCACAGCAAATCTGGGAATTCCATTCCAGCTCCTCCCCACCCTCCCAGCAGGAATTCCTTCCCAATATCCCACCCGAATCTCATGTTTCCCAGTGGGAAGCCATTCCCTGTGTCCTGTCCCTCCAGCCCTTGTCCCCAGTCCCTCTCCAGCTCTCCTGGAGCCCCTTCAGGCCCTGCCAGGGGCTCTGAGCTCTGCCTGGAGCCTTCCCTTCTCCAGGGGAACATTCCCAGCTCTCCCAGCCTGGCTCCAGCCCTGGCAGCATCAGTAGATGTGGATCCAGCAGCCCTTCTCCCAGGAGAATTTATACATTCTGTGTAAATCCTGGCTGAGCACACAGGAAGACACTGGAGAGCTCTTTGTCAGGCTGGGAGAGGCTCCGTGTCTGGGCTCACAATTATT
This sequence comes from Sterrhoptilus dennistouni, assembly GCA_013397095.1. Classification (NCBI taxonomy): domain Eukaryota; kingdom Metazoa; phylum Chordata; class Aves; order Passeriformes; family Zosteropidae; genus Sterrhoptilus; species Sterrhoptilus dennistouni. The sequence continues at coordinate 44,787 of VWZU01002408.1, forward strand.
CCCAGCTCAGTTTTTGGGGCCAAAAACCATCTGGAAGTGACTGAACTGATTAATGGGTGGTCTGAGTTCCCCCAAAACAATACACAGGTGGCCCAACTCCTTCCTTAGCTGGCATGACTCAGAATTCCCAGAATATGAAAATTTTGGTATCTGAGGTGGCCAATTTTTGATCTGAAGTTCGGTGCAAATTTTGGTCAGCCCTGCTTTGAGGTTTGCCTTTGTGTGGTTCTTGGGGTTTGGGGATACAGGAGAGGAGGTGGCTGCTCACTTTGTCACATTTGCAGAAGAACAAAATGCTGGTTTCAGAGAAAATATTTGGATGGTCGTTGCTAAATGGCAGAGACGGAAACTTTCCATGGTCTGGAAAATCTCCTTGGTGGTGTCAACACCATCTCTGTCAATTTAAAACCACAGGGAAAACAGCAGTGGTTAAAACTGGCTAAATTCATTTTTGAGCTGTGTGAAAATTCCGTGCAACATATTCTTGTTACTTTTAGTTCACTTTTTGTTGATGTCCTGCCAAGGCTCTCTCAGGTCAGCAGGAGCTGCAGCCTGTCCTGCTGCAGAGGACACAGCCCCTGCTGTCCCTGTGCTGCTGCAGATTGCAGCCTTTGGAGATGTCACAGCAGCCTCTGGTGGCCGGAGGAGCAGGGACTGGGAGAGGAGATCTTTGCAAATGGAGGCAGAGACAGTTTGGTACAAGTTTTTGGTGGGAACTGAGATGTCAGCACTTCAGGGGACAGCTGTCAGTGGAAATAAGGCCAGACTGAGGGGAATAGTTTCAAATTTGTTGGCAATCAGTGTTTTCTCCAAGTGTGTCTGATCTCAGAGCAGACTGAAAATTTTGGAAGAGGTCTCATCTTTCAGGATTTTTGGGAGGAGGAGCCGCACATATTCTCTTCCCCTTGGCAGTGCTGGGAAAAAAGGAGAAGCTGATGAAGTTGAGCTGTGTTTTTGCTCAGGGAGAACCTGCACAGCTCCTCAGTGGAATTTCCTGAGCTGGAGATCCACAGGATCATGGACCCAGCTCCTGGCCCTGCACAGACACCCCAAAAATTCCACCCTGGCCATCCCTGGGAGTGTTGTCCAAAAACTCCTGGAGCTTTTGGGAATGTCACCATTCCCTGGGGAGCCTGGGCAGTGCCCATCACCCTCTGGGGGAAGAGCCTTTCCCTGAGATCCAGCCTAATACCTGGATATGATATCCCTGTATGATATCCTTTCACACAAATGTGAAACATACAAGATAAACAAAAATAAAATGTACAGGATAAATAAAAAAAGCCCCAACATACAAGACAAATAAAATATACAAGATGAAAGGACAAATCCACCCATAACTTCTGAAGGAAGATGTCTCCTTAATATAATAAGGAGGCATCTTTTTGCTTTGTGAAAAGATCCCAATTCCGATTTCTTTTGTCCTCCAAATATGAGTTTAAATTTTTCAGAAATAATTCATATTCTTCTCCAGCCTCGCTTTCTAAAATGACCCCTGGCCTGTAAACCCACCCCAAACCCCAAAGAGCAGCGTGGGTCCCAGAGCAGAAGCTCTGGGGCCATCCCTGTGTGCAATCCCCGTGTGCTCAGCTGGCAGATGTGAACGGGGTGATCGAGGAGGAGTTCACCATGGCCAGGCTCTACATCAGCAAGATGAAGTCAGAGGTGAAGTCGCTGGTGAACCGGAGCAAGCAGCTGGAGAGCGCCCAGATGGACTCCAACAGGAAGATGAACGCCAGCGAGAGGGAGCTCGCCGCCTGCCAGCTCCTCATCTCCCAGGTGGGTCTGCTCCTCTCAGCTTGGGTTTCCTCACCCCAGATTCAGGTTGTTTAAAGTCCTTGGCCCTCTAAAAGCCCTGCAAGAAAGAAGCAGAGTCTTTGAGGTCTCGTTTTCAGGTTTCTCGTGTTGTTTATTGTTTGATGTCTCAGAATTTTCTCTGCTCCCAGCTGAGGTCTGGACAGTGGCCAGGACACGAGGTGATTGGCCACTGATGGGGCATCACCTCACATTTATGCAGATAACTACATGTTGGTTATTTACAATTTTATACCAATACCTAGTGCTCACACTAAAAGGGTCATTTCTACTTTGACCCAAGCCACTCTAACTACCTTGTGTCATCACCACCTCAGAAGGTGGCGGACAAGGAAGAAGGAAAGGAACTCAAGGCACCACCCAAATTCCTCCATTTTGTCCCCCCACTTACTTCTATGAACCCCAAAGCTACTGAATTTTTCATCTTGTGTTGTGCTAAGCTACTGTTTTCACACCTTGGTGGTTTGTAATTCCTCTCTCAGTGTTGGAAGCCTCTCCCATGGACTAAAATCAAACCCAGTGTTTTCCTGGGCTCTGTGCCGGGGCCTCCAGACCCCCTGGACCAGCTCCACACCCCCTGTCCAGGGCTCAAACTCCCTTCCTTGGGACCCAGGTCATTCGAGGGGATGCCCTGGACTCCGACACTCCTGCCTCCTCCCAGCCTTTGCTGGCCTTCCCAACCTTGTAAGAATGCGTCTTTTTTAACTGAGATGCAAAAAATCCAGACAGCATCTTAATTTTTCTCCTCAGCTTAGAATATTTAAATTCCATTTTGAGTGTTTTTGCTACAAACTTCACTGTTTTTCTTTCAAGAACAAACTCCTTGTTGGCAAGAACCAAAGCATCAGGATGGCTGGGGAAAGCCCAGCTGAGCTTCTGCAGGTTGGAGATCCCAAAGCCACCACCTCAAGGCTGGTGTCCAGCTGCTTTTGAAAAGCTGCTGCTGTTCGGTTTAACACCAAGTCAGGAGGTGTTTCACACCATTCCAGGGATGTTTTGGGATTACTGCCTGAATTCCAAATTGGGCTGCTAAGTGCGACCTCTAAAAACACAGCCTGCTTTGACCTCTCAGCTCCTTCCCAGATATTCTGCTGTGAGTTCTCCGAGTCATCACCTCCGGATGTGGAAATTCTTTCAGTTTTCCCTCCTTTATTGAGGGACAGTTTTCCCTGAATTCCTCCTCCCACCTCACTGCTGTTCCTTGCCTTTCTAGCACGAAGCAAAGATCAAATCCCTGACAGACTACATGCAGAACATGGAGCAGAAGAGGAGGCAGCTGGAGGAGTCCCAGGACTCCCTCAATGAAGAGCTGGCCAAGTTACGCGCTCAAGGTAAAATTCTGAGTCTGGTTCTCCTCATTTCTGTCCTAGAAGACTCAGTTTTGTCTTTTGATGATGTGAAAAATTATAAAAAACCCCACACAGATCCTTTGCCAAACAGCACTGATCAGTCTTGCTAAATATTCTATAAAATTCTGGGATTTAATAAAGATTTATCTAAATTTCAGTTGCCCCTCTGCAAAATCCCTCATTACAAACAAAGCTGCTTCCCTTAGATGTGCACAAGTTGTGTCTTTCCCAGCTGACTTCATTTTCAAGGTTTTCTTGGTTTTCCCCTTCCAATTTAAAGTGGAAAATATGTAGGTATCAAAAGAAATTCTTGTAGCTTTGCTAAGCTCCTAGGTTATATAAATTTATAACCTTGCAGCCTTAAAATCATTCAGGATTTCTTCCCAAGGGAATTTCCCTCTCTGAGGTGGGGACAAGACTTTTTTGGGGTTTTTTTTTATTTTAAATTTTTTTTAGCATCTCCTGCATTGTTAGAACAGAATCTTTATGGCATCTCCTGGAATAAATTAATTTTATTTTAAAATTTGAATTTTAAATTTAAAGTTAAAACTGTCTCCACCTCTAAACAGAAAAAATGCATGAAGTCAGCTTCAAGGACAAGGAGAAGGAGCACCTGACACGACTCCAGGATGCAGAAGAGATGAAGGTACAGTTGGGCACAGTGGAAAATTTTGAGGGAATTTTTTGGTGAGATTGTTCATTGGGGTGGAATTTTGCCTTCCTGTTCACATGGCCAAAAATTACGTTGATTCACCTCTGTGTTACACTAATTTTTTGCTGCTGGAGCTCTGCTGAAAGTCAATTTGCTCAGTGGCAAAGGAGGTTGCTGGGGGTTGATATAATTTAGGTACTTATAAATTTGATTTGAAAAGAGGCCACTTCCCCAAAGTTTGGCTGGAATTCTGATTATCTCCTGGAAATAATAATAAAAAGATACAAACCTGTTTTCTGGTATTTTTCCTTTGGAATGCCAAGAAATGTTTGCAATCGTGAGTTGTTCTGATGGGGTTGCAAATTGCAGACAAGGAAGAATTCTATTTTACAAGGATAGTGATAGAGGTCTGCAAGCTGCAGAACTTTCCCCTCCATTTATAAAAAATTTAAGTGATAAAAGCAGTTGTAAAGTTATTAAAGCAGTTGTAATTAAAGTGGTTGTACCTTACAGCTCCAAGAAAGGAAAGAATATCTTTTGTTAGCAATCTAAAGAGATAAATGGAGTTTTTCTTGCTGTTCAAGGCATGTTTACTCCTAGAATTTAAATTTAAATAACAATTTCAGTAGCAGGGCTGTGGATAAACAATTCTCAAGAGGTTTGGTGTTTATTTCTGTCACAGGTAGAGTTGTACAAGTATTTCCTGGGTGAATAAACAGGGGAAATAAGAGATGATTGGTGCAAAATCAGTGTCATTTGTGGCCAAGCCCTGGGTTTTCATGTGCTACTTTTTGCAAGAAAACGAGTCAAAATTGTTATACATCTGTCACTAAAAACTCTTAAATTACTCTAATTAACTCTTAAACAAATTAAACTCTTGGATGAGCAGGCAGAGAATTTTGTGGGTTTTGTGACTCCAGAAGGAAAGGCCAGGCAGATTCCTGACTGGATTTGGTAGTTTTCCCTCAAATTTAGAGGTTGTTGAGAGGGAGCTGTGTGTCCCTGGACTGCTCTGATTCCCGACTCTGGTGTTTGCAGAAGGCTCTGGAGCAGCAGATGGAGACTCACAGGGAAGCCCACCAGAAGCAGCTGTCCAGGCTGAGGGATGAAATCGAAGAGAAGCAGAAAATCATCGATGAAATCAGGGAGTGAGTTCACTCTCTCCATCCTTTCCTCAGTCCTGGCGTGGTTTGGGGTTGGTTTTGGGAGGTTTGATTGATGTTTCTTTGCAAGTTCTGTCCTTACACGCAGCAGCCAAGCCTGTAATTATTTTGCAGGGTGGATTACAGTGCCTAATTCTTTATTGGGGAGCTTTAACAAGACCGTAAAATTAGAGAGTTTATAAAAGAAAAGGGGTAATGTTGCACCTGCAGGTCTGTAGGTGAGAGGAGCTTGGAGGAGAGCAGGTTTTAAAGGATCATGGAATAATTTGGGTTCAAAATGCCTGTAAGGTCATCGAGTTCAGCCACCACTGAACCCAAGAAGATTTTGGGATTGTCTCACAGCAGCCAGACCTTCTGAGAGTCTGGGTGACTCCAACAGCTCCTATTTTCTTATATTTTTGTGTTTTTTTTCTTTACACACCAACATGAATCTGTTATGTTTTGTTCTTGTATTCTCCTTTTTCTAAAATCTAGGCACTCTTTTATTGTATTTACTGTCTGGCCAAAGATTAATTGTAGGGAAATGAGGAAGCAAGGCAGAAAGATGCCAACAACAATTTGTGTCCTCCTTTAAAGCATACGAAACCAACCACTAAATTTAGCTCTCCTATATTTTAAAATTATGTCCTTTAGGTTCTTTATGCTTAATTTCTTCCAGAATTTTTTCAGAGAGTTACAGCTTTACTTTTTCTCTGTCAATCCCATTTTTTTCATGGAGATTTACCCCCCCACTTCCTCCTGGGGTTCAGGCTGAGCTGTGCTGACTTTTCCTTTACCATTTCCAGCATGAATCAGAAGCTGCAGCTGGAACAGGAGAAGCTGAGTGCTGATTATGATAAATTAAAAATTGAGGACCAGGAAAGAGAAATGAAGCTGGAAAAGCTCATGTAAGTGCACAGTTTCCTCACTTGGTACCCCTGAACCTCTTCATGTGCTCATGGAAAATGTGTTAGGGAGAGGGATTTGTGTTGGAATATTCACATTTCAGTAGCAAAGCCAGCAGGAACAACTAATAATTAATTACCAATTACTCTTTGTTTTTATACCACAGGCTTTTCAACAGTGGCTTTGCTAATTGCCAAGGAGAGTTTATTAGAGCTCTGATTTTATAAAATATCCCAGGAAGTGTTAAATGTCTCATTCCTTAATGAGAATCAAGCATGAAAGAAGTTGGGAATTTTTTTGTGGGATTTGTTGTTTTTTTCGGGGAGGGGTTTAAATCAGATGTATGAGTGGAAGCCTTTCCTGGAAAGGAGAGAGAAAAATCCCGTGTGTGGACACAAAGATGGAGGTGGTGACTCTGCCCTTCTACATGATAAAATTGGATATTTGGGGCAATCAAAAGCACAATTAGAGATGTACAATTTGCTGCCACCTGCAGATGTGCTGCTCCAGGTTGGTTGATTCTCCTCTGTTAATTATGATTGATTTGTGTTCCATGTTTGTGATCTTCCCAGACTCCTTAATGATAAAAGGGAGCAAGCAAGAGAAGACCTTAAAGGGCTGGAGGAAACAGTGGTAGGTCTTAATTACACTTTAAATACACTTTATTTCCCCCTCTATCTGTATTCCCTGGTGATATATATTTTAATTTTTCAGCAAACAGCTTTGAACTATCTAAATTAAAATTAGAAAGGGTTTTTTGACCAATTTTGGAGAAATTGTTCACTTCAGTGTGGTTTTGGGGCTGGATGGGGTTTATTTTGTGGCATTCAGAGTGGGCCAATGTGATTCCTAGAGAGAGAATCCAGATTTTTTTCTCCTGTTACCAACTCAAATCCAAGGAGAAAATTTGAATCAGAGCATCTGCTATGTACTAGTAATTTGTGGGGTTTTTAAAATTATTGTTTTGTTATTTTTATTCCAGGCAAGGGAGCTTCAGACTCTTCACAATCTGCGCAAACTGTTTGTCCAGGATCTTACCACCCGTGTTAAAAAAGTAAAACTCTGCTCTTTTAAACCCAAATCTTCTCCTTTTTTTTGCAGAATTCTTGTGATTTGCTAGAAACCTTTAATGCATGTAGTCATAAATGGGATAATGTCTTGTTCAGTAGCAGTGAGAAACAAGATTAAAACTGTTCTGATGTTTATCAGCTTTTATTTGGTCCTAATTTGATAAGGAAAATGTTGGTGGTTGAGGCAAATGAACTTATCCAGTGCAGCTCAGCTACAAAATTCTCAAAGATGATGGGTTTTAGAAATTATTTAGTATATAATTAGTATATATTTAGTACTATAACCTGATTTTCCTATTCAGGATTCCCCCATAATTACTCAGTAAAAATAGTTTGGGTTTTTTGTGTATAAGGGGAAATGCGATTCCTAAATACCAAACATAGAGTTAAGATAATTTCTCTTAAATTTGGGGCTCTCTAAGACTTTTCTGCCTTTGGGGAGCTCAAATTTGCCAAAGAGCTGAGCTTCCCCTCGAGTCTGTGCCTAGCTTTGCTGAGTGCTGCAGTTTTGTGTGCAGAGTGTTGAGCTGGACAGTGATGATGGAGGTGGAAGCGCTGCGCAGAAGCAGAAAATTTCCTTTCTTGAGAACAACCTGGAGCAACTTACAAAGGTTCACAAACAGGTAAAGGCTCCCTCTCCCTGATTTCCCTCCTCTCCCTCCTTCCCTTCATCCAAAAATGCACTTTGCTGATATTTACAAGGGTAATTTTGGAAGGTAACCTGTGCCGTCTGAGGAAAAGGTATCCACTAAACTCCTTGGCATTAGGAGTTAGAGCTGCTCTTCCCACTCCCTGTACTTCTAGGAATATGGTAAATAAGGCTTTTTTTTTTTTTTCCCCTGTGAAAAAAGATCTGTTTTGGCACTAGGAAATATATAAAAACGGCTGTTTTCAGGATGGGTTGTGCATCCCCAATTTGACTCCTCTGAAGCTGCTCTGAGGCACCTTGGAGGTGACTGGAGTGGATTCAGCCACTGGAGTTTTCAATGAAAACAATGGAATTGGGGTTTTCTGTGCAGCTGAAGGGCTGGTGCCTCCCTGGGCTGCTAAGGTTGGCTTGACCATTTCCGGGCTTGACCATTTTTATGTCCTCCCTCCTTCACCGAATTCCAGTTTCCTACAGTCCCACATTTGGAATTAAAGCCCATCCAGTCCCATCTCTGCCACTTTCCACTATCCCAGGCTGCTCCAAGCCCTGTCCAACCTGGCCGTGGACACTCCCAGGCATCCAGGGGCAGCCACAGCTTCTCTGTCTCCCCAGATTTTAGGGAGAAATTCTTTCCCAGGCCAGGGCCTCCCCACCATCACAGGGAAGAATTTCTCCCTAAAATCTCCCCTCCCATTACGCTAGAGCTGTGTCCCATTGTTCAGGCACACAGCACAAAACACAAAAGCTGTTTTGATTTATTTTTTGAGCAGTGATATAACACTGTGCACTGCACTCTCCTGAAGCTGTACCAGTGACCCACACTCCCAAATTTGCTTGAATTATTCCTGTGGAAGTGCCAAAAGAGCAGGAAGTGCTGGACTGTGACAAGTGTCCGCTAAGGTTTGGGGGTTTGAGATTCCCAGGGAACAGATGGTTTAAAGACCTACTTTCTAAATGTGGAAACTGGGACATGTTCAGAGTGGTTTTTCTTTTACCATTTTGCTTTTTTTTTTTTTTTTTTTTTTTTTTTTCTCTTTTTTTTTTGCACTTGTTTCATGCATCTGCTGGGTTTCAAGTATGGATTTTTATAGCTCTCATTAGAGTGTATTTACTCCAAATCAACTTGGAATTCACATCTTGTAGGAAACTTAGAGAGAAAAGTGACATTGGACTTGATACCATCCTGCTTGGATTTTGTATGATAACTGTTTCACACAACAAGGGTTCACCGCTTGCAGAAAAAAGCACATTGTGACAATGTTTTTTTTAGCTTGTTTGTGTTTTTCTCCAGCACTAAGCCCGGCCCAGCAGGTTTCAAATGCCCTGATTGTTAAACAACGTGTGAATGTCAGGACATGCTGTTGCTTTGCTGAATTATTAATGTGGTTGTTAATCCACTTTTCACTCCGGAAAGGGGAGAGCCACTCCTTGGGAGTAGATTTCTGTTGACTTCCAGCAGTGGTGTAATCTGTTCAGAAGAAATTGTGCTGGATTTTCTGCCCTTTTGCATCAGTTTTGTGTTTATTAAAAATCAGTCCTCTCCTGACTGTTGCTGCATGGGAAGTCAGATATGATAATTGATAGACCTCGCTCAGGTTCACATTAAACTGAGGAAATGCATGAATTTAAAGCTGAATTTAATCATTATATTAATAGTTACAGGCCTAAAAGTGATTTATTAGTGAAGTTCCCAGTTTTCCTACATGGCTAAATAGGGAACACACAGGTTGAACACATCAGAACCACTGGAAGTGATGAATTTGGGGTGATCCCCAGTGCTGTCTGTAAGAGATATTCAAGTATTATTATTTTAAAATAAGGAGGTTGATCAATCCTGGAGATTTCTGTGTTCTGTTGAGTTTTTGCTGCAGTTTTTGAAGTGTAGAGAAGCAAATCTGGCTCTCAAGTGCTCTGCAGTGGCAGGGTTGGTCCTGGAGTCCTCATCTTTCAGGATCAGCTCTGTGGAGTCTTGCTGAATGGAATAAACTCTATTTTTCTTTGATCTTTTTGGACAATTTAAATGACTATCACTCCTCAGCCAGACAAGTGAATTTTATGAGTGAAACTGAGCTTGGACAATGCTCTCAGGCCCAGGGTGGGATTGTTGGGGTGCCCTGTGTGGGCTAAGGAGCTGGACTTGATCCTTGTGGGTCCATTCCAGATCAGGACATTCTAAATTTCTCATTAAACTCAGCTTTTCACATTAATTTCTGGAAGAAAGCAGTTTCATTTTACTACATGATACATAGAGAGTATGGTGATGTTTCCTTTCTCCTTGTGAGGCGATACTTTTCCTGCCATTTCTCTGAGGAGATTTTTCCACTTTCTTTTGACCTCGTGAGTCCATTCCAGCTCAGGACGTTCTAAATTTCTTTTTAAACTAAAATTTTTATATTAATTTCTGGAAGAAACCTGTTTAATTTTAGCACCTGACATTTGGAGAGCATGGTGGTGTTTCCTCCCTCCTTGTGAGGCGACTTTTCCCGCCATTTCTCTGAGGAGATTTTTGCTGCTTTCTTTTCACCTTGTGAGTCCATTCCAGCTCAGGACATTCTAAATTTCTCTTTAAACTAAAATTTTAATATTAATTTCTGGAAGAAACCTGTTTAATTTTAGTACCTGACATCTGGAGAGCATGGTGGTGTTTCCTCCCTCCTCGTGAGGTGACACTTTTCCCGCCATTTCTCTGAGGAGATTTTTCCACTTGCTTTTGATCTTGTAGGTCCATTCCAGCTCAGGACATTCTAAATTTCTCTTTAAACTAAGATTTTTACATTAATTTCTGGAAGAAACACGTTTAATTTTAATACCTGACATTTGGAGAGAATGGTGGTGTTTCCTCCCTCCTTGTGAGGCGACTTTTCCCACCATTTCTCTGAGGAGATTTTTACTACTTGCTTTTGACCTTGTGGGTCCATTCCAGCTTAGGATATTTGAAATTTTTCTTTAACCTAAGCGTTTTTATATTAATTTCTGGAAGAAATCTATATAATTTTACTACCTGACATTTGGAGAGAATGGTGGCGTTTCCTCCCTCCTTGTGAGGCGACTTTTCCCGCCATTTCTCTGAGGAGATTTTTACTACTTGCTTTTGACCTTGTGGGTCCATTCCAGCTTAGGATATTTGAAATTTTTCTTTAACCTAAGCGTTTTTATATTAATTTCTGGAAGAAATCTATTTAATTTTAATGCATTTAAAAATTGTGGCATTTCCTCCCTCCTCGTCAGGCACCTTTTCCCACCATTTCTCCAAGGACATTTTTTTTTTTGCCACTTTCTTTTGACCTCCTTTCATTCTGAACCCCTTTCCCCCCGCAGCTGGTACGTGATAATGCAGATCTTCGTTGCGAGCTTCCTAAGCTGGAGAAACGCCTTCGAGCTACGGCAGAGAGAGTTAAGGCCCTGGAGAGTGCACTGAAGGAGGCCAAGGAGAACGCCATGCGCGACCGCAAGCGCTACCAGCAGGAGGTGGATCGCATTAAAGAGGCTGTGAGAGCCAAAAACATGGCCCGGAGAGCACACTCTGCCCAAATTGGTGAGGACATGGAGCTAAAAGGGTTGCCCCGCGTGCTCCAGGCGCTCGGGCTGGTTGCTGGGGGTTGAGTGTAGGGAGTAGAACACAGGGGGTGCTTCTCCTCTGCTGCACAGGAATCTTCAAAGGTCTTGCTTTTTCCCGTGGAATCTGCCCCACCTCGAGTTTAAAGAGGCTCTGCCGTTCCACTGGGTAAATAAAGGGCATAATGGGTCTTGTGTGCCCTTCTAGTGACCTGAAAACTTGTCTCCTTAAATTAGTCGCTCACTTTCTTCCTCCTCCTCCCCCCACACGCTTTCCCTCTCTCTGCTTTTATTCTTCTTTTGCCTTTCAGGACTTTCTCCCTTTCTCTTTTTTTCTCCTGATTACTCCTCTATGTGATTTATTTCCAAAGAATCTTCCTTTGTAAATTCAGATATTGATATATCTCTGAGTCACAATGTAATAATACGTGCACACAACAGAGGAGTGGGGCAATTCCTGGAATGCTTTGTTGGGATTGCTAAAGGAGAATGGTTTAGTTGGAGATGACAATATTGGGGTACTCAATCCTGAGGGAGAATCACGAACACAAAGTGTCACCTCCTGGATGATTCTTCTTGTAGGGAGCCATCCAAGCTTTGTCTTGACATCTTTTGGAATGATGTAAATTGGAAATAAAAAGTGCCTCACTGCCCCACCAAGTCACTTCTCTCTGTTGTTAGACAGTCCATAATCTCTGCAGATCCAATGCATGGGAAGGTGGAAGGGCTTTGCCAGCAGGAAAAAGGATCTGCCAGCAGGAAAATGGGTGTATTTGTTGTTGGCCAAGGCAAGGGAGTGCTGTGTTCAGCACAGCTGGATTAGAAACCACTCTGCCAAGCACAGCTCTGAGTTGGGAAACAACGAGGTCTCCCTTGGAGGAGAAGGAGAGGTGAAAAGCTAAAATGTGAAAGCTAAAATGTCTTGTTTGGTCCCTCCTTTCCCTGTGCAGCCAAGCCCATCCGCCCTGGTCACTACCCAGCGTCTTCTCCGACGGCTGTCCACGCCATCCGAGGGGGAGGGATGTCCAACTCCAGCTACTACCACAACACCAAATAAACAAGAGGTAAGGCCAGAGTAACTTACTCACAGCCTCTTCTCCCACTGATCACTCAGTTCCCTTAGATCTTGTCTTGCTTTTAGGAGACCCAGAGCAATTTTTTTTCTATTTTTAGCAGTTGTTTGCTGATAGTTAAAATACTCGTTAATTGAGTGCCTGTTAAGAGGCTTTGCCAGCTGCTGAGGAGAGGTTTTATTTTAATGACTTAGCACTTAAAAGTTTTTTAAGAACTGCTCTGGTAAATCTGGACCGAAATGCACACGTAGAGGTATGAAATTCATGCAGTAATAATACAGTTCCAGAGGTTCCTTCTGCCAGCATCATCTGCTTTCTGTCCCATGGATGTGTTTCCATGTTGGGATATTCCAGGCTGGGATAGGGGTAGAGCAGCTGTCAGTGGCAGCAAGAGACAGCTTTGAATTTGAGTGTCACCATTTGGCACGCTTTGCACTCTTAGCTCTCCTCATGAAAAAAAAAAATCCCTAAATATTTTATTTTTGTTTCCAGGCCTTGAGGTTTTCTCCTAAGCAAAAGATGAGCAGCATGTTCCCAGGAGATTGTTCCATGGAACTCCATCCTCCTATTTCTTTCTTTAAATGCTCATGATTGGAGAGATTTTATATCTGCATTATTTTAGACGATCACTTTATGCCACAGACATGCCAAGAGCCTGATGGCAGCGAGTGGCTGTGAAAAGCAGCCTGGGGACAGCAAACTTGTCCCTCCAAGTCTGGCTTTTTGCCCTCCTTGAGGTTCATTCTGTCTCACGACTCTCTTCATGGTCTGTGATCTCCTCAAGGCATTCTTGGGTGTTTTCAGCATTTTTTTGGGCATGTTTCATGTCAGGCTTGCATGCCAAGCATCCATCAAGCCACACTCAAGCTGTTATTGTGCTGGGGGATTGTTCCTGCTCATTGTGTTTGCCATGAGCTTCCAGCAACAAATATTTCCTCTGTTGATAAATTAGGGCAAAGGCTTTGCTGAGTGGTTTTGTCCATTCTGGTCTGAAATTGGCTTTTCCACCTCATGAGTCAGGTGCCTGTGTCCATCTGCTTCATTGCATTCCCACCTCTGTGACCTGGCAAAGAGTGGGACACAGAGAGCCTTGTCAAAGATTTCTAAACATTTCTTGGAACAGCTACTCTGAGGAGGGGAAAAAAGCCACCACCTGCCTCAAAAAAATGCACCTTTACTTTACCAGCTGCAGCGAAATGAAGAGTCAGACTCAAACAGGCCACACATCAAGTGAACAACTGTAGATTAATAAGAGTTATTAATAAAATAACCACACTCCAAATTAGATGGGTTTATAATAACAAGACAAGAGTGTGGAAATCAACAAAACGCAATCAGAAGGCATAAAATACCAGATATTTCAGATGTCGAGGTTTATATTTGAGGGCTTTGGAAATGAGCAGGTTGCAGAGGAGCACCAGGGAAAATGAGGCTGGAGGAAAAGAAGGTGGAAGGTCTCAGGAGAAACTGGATAAAGTTACAGACTTGGGGTTTCTGGAAAAAAATTAGGTAAAATCTGAAAACCAAATGGAAGCCCTACAGGTTGGAGTGAAACCATTTCAACAGTGTGCTCTAGATTTTTTGCTCACATCCAGAAGTAAGTGTGGGAAGTGTAAGTTTGGGAAGGCTGGGAAGTGATTGGAGAAGATCAGTTTTTCTCAGTTTTGGTCCTTTGGTTAAGAACTTTATTGGTAAATTCCAACTATTTGGCTGCCAAAATTGGGAATATCTGAGTAACCTGAATTCTGTGCTTGAATGGAAACCCAGGGGTCTGAGTAAGAGTGTTAGTAAAGTAAAGGTGCTGCCAGTGCAGGGAAAACTTAATCCAGATTATTTCCTGATTATTGTTGAGACATTCCCGTGCTCTGCAGAAAGTGCTTTGGAATGGTGCAGCTCTACCCAGCTGGAATTAGAACAAAACTCTCTTTTATAGTCATTTAATGGCAGAGAAATAAAACTGAGTTCCTATTTCAGCATTTGCTGAGGAGAGATTTATCTTGTGTTCATTCATTATTCACCATAAAGATAAAAGACACTTAGTGCTGTTAGACTGGTCAGAGTTATGATTGATTAACCCACCAGATGGAAGAGAAAGAAATGTGAGTTTTAATAAAATGTGCTTGTCTAGTGTGCATATATAACATAATAAAGTATATTTTTATAATATTATCATATATAAAAATATTTTAGATATTTCTGTAAATACTTACTTTATATATGTGTGTATATATATCAAGGAAAGATCTCTGTCAGGAGACAGAGAACAGAAGGATTGGTTTGAATTTGTATTTTTGTATTTTTTCATCCTTTTGATTTATAATTTTCAAACTCTGCTGCTGTTACTTCCCCCACTTATTCCATGAGATAAACACACACCAGCTCTTCAGCACATCCATCACTGTGGGACACAAAAGAAAGATGAGAGACTCCAAATATTTCAGAAGGCAAAGAGCATAGAAAAAAAGCTTTTATAGTCTAATTCTTACTACCTTTTATAAGGTGTTCCCATACAGACTTAATATGGTTGGTGAATATGAATGACACCTCTCTAATCCCATTGGTTAAACAGCAAAACACCACCTGGAGAAAGACTGGTTAGAGAAAGGAGAGTTGTTTGCCAAGATTGTTTTGAGAAGAAACTTCCTTGAGAAATTTTTCCTTGGGAAAAAGTCAGCAGCTGCCAGCAGGCTGAAACCTCTCAGACCCAGGAGTATCAGGCCCACACACATCCAATGAGCCAAGAGAAAAATCCCATTAAAGGAACAGAAAATTAAAGGGGGGAGGAAGAAGTTAGACCTTTAGATAGTGTTTGGGTGAGATAATTCCAAGCTAGAGGTGGCAGAGAGTGAATTCCATCAGAACTGGTTCAGTTTGTGAGACCCAAATTCCATCATTTTTTAAATGTGAATTTCCATAATTTTTTTTAACGTGACCGCGGATTCATCTTTTTGCTTGCTGCCCATCCCACGTGGGTGCTCTCCTTCCTGATCCCTCCAACTCCACTGATTTTCCTTCCTTTTCTCTCTCTTTCTCTCTCTGGCAGGTCAGTTCCACTTTTAGCATGTTAAGGACTGTCATTAAGTCACATTAGTTTCTTTTTTTGCCCCTCTCCGAGGCGCTCCACGTCCCGCCCATCCCGCGCTCCCCACGGCCGTCGGCGATGCCCCGCTCCAGGTACTCCGAGCTTCGTAGGATCTCCACGTGTACAGAAATGTCCAGCTCAGCTCCTTCCAGATCCTTGTACAAACGTCTGGAACATTCCCACCTCAGTGAAAGGATGAGATAGGGAGTCTGCCACTCCGAATTCCACGAGCCCTTGGCGCTGCTTAGGTTGGGGCTTCTCCACTCAGAGCGATGCTTTTTTTTTTTGTTTGTTTGTTTTGTTATTTTATTTTTTTTCCGAGTCCTCCGTTGGCATCGGTAATTCCCAACTTCTGACATCAAGGAATTAATTATTCAATGACAAAGTGCCATCCAAGGCAGGTGATTGTGCTCTGTCATGACTGATTTCCTGTATAATATACATATTATTTTATATTTTTAGGGGATGAAAACGTGCTGCTATGTGGTTTAATTTTACTGCTTAACATTTTCGGAAGGAAATTTCCCCAAAGAACCATTTGTAATATCCTGATTAAAAAAAAAAAAAAGGAAAAAAAAAAATCTTTGGACTGTATAAAATAACCTTTATTGCAGTACCTGGTAAAGAACAAACGGGATACAGAGAAATCTGTTAGTATAGACTTAGGATTTGAAGTTTGGTAGTTCCATGAATTTATCTGTGTGACCTGTTTTAAAATTAAGCTCCTATTTCCTTGTAGTTCTCCCTACAGTGGTGGGTTTTCCTGGAGTGGGATGGCTTAGCCACATGTTTCGTGAGAGTTGTTCCCTAGGAATTTCATGAAGGAGTTCAGAATGCTGTGGAAATCTTGCCTTGGAAAATCTGACAAGCATCTGCCTCCTCCCCCCTTTCCCCAGACAAGCCCCGATCTGTTCACACTGGAATTCAGATCCTGGAGGGAACAGTCCCCTACCAGAACAAAGGAAAATAAAATCCTCCAAACCCTTCCTTAAAAAGATCCAAAAGGAGGTGAGAGTTGTACACTCAAGCTGTCCTTTGCAGACCAAATCTGGGATTTTTTTTTTTTTTTCTGGGATGTGAGGAGCACATTGCCAAGGCAAAGGGAATGTCTTTCTAAGCCACTATATCCAGCTCATCCTACGGAAGGTCCACTTGTGCTCCAAAGGGAAGGAAAATCCTTCCTTGGATCTCTCAGACAACAAATTTCCATCTTCCCAGCAAGGGGGCACTGGAATTGCTCTGGGAAGGCTCTGCTGGCAGGCAGAAGGTGCTGCTCCTCCTCTTCCTCCCTCCCTCCACATCTCCTGGGGCAGGTGGGACTCCAGGAATCCAGGATTCCAGGAAGGCTCCGGGCAGCTGCAATTCCAGGAAAGCTCTGGCCAAGCGTAGCCCTCTGGTCTTCTTTTGCAGACGTTTGCTCTTCTTTAATTTGAGATTGATTGGGATTTTTTTTTTTTTTAAATTTCTGAATGTGTAGGTGTAGAACCCTCCAGTTCCGTAGAGCGTTTTGGAAGATTGTGAGTTGACTTTAGATATTTTTTTTTACTACTGAAATTAGGGTGTTGCAAAGTAAGTTGAACTTAATTTAACTGGTTTTGTTTTTTGGTTTTTTTTCAGGTTTTTTTTTAATGTTGCACTATTTTGGGGGGGAGCATTTTGCTAAACATATTTAATGAAGTTGCAGATTTGCATGTATTTAATTTATTTTGTATTTTCCAAAGTTTTATATTTTCTTTCGTTACGTGCATGTGCACTGCCAGAAGAATGAACTGTGAACTTGCCATATGCAATCTTTAATAAAATCACTAACTCAGAACTACTCTGTGCTATCTTACCAGCTGGTCAGAGCTGAGGTTTCTACTAGGAATTAATAATCCTTTTGGGTTTGGTTCTAGGAAAAGACCCCAAGCTTATTTGCTGTCGAAGATTTTTGTACTGTAGGCAAACCTTTTGTTGCGTCTCTCCGAGTTTGGTACAGAATTCTGTTGTAAATGCAGCATTCATGACAACAAAAAGGTCTGGATTCCTCAAGGCATCACCAACCAGGAGTTTTTTGGGGACAGCTCTGCCAGCTCCCTGCAGCTTGAGGGAGAAGTGAACTTGGACATCTCTTCCTCGTGCTGGTGCTGATCAGCCAGTCAGTGCCACCAGCAGCAAAACCAGGAAGTTTCTCCAAGTTCCCTTCTACACCAACGCTGCAGGAGGACTTTCAGCAATGCCCCCAAAGATGCCTTAGGCTAAAACCCTCAAAATTAAATACCTGAGATATTGAATAATTGGAAATGATGAATTCTTAGTTGAACATGCTCTGCTTGTATCGATTTTTATTTTTGAAGCCTATTTTTAATTAGGCAACTTCAGTTTGTATCGCGTGTTGTATATTCGACTTTTGTACCATTTTTAAGGCTTTCACATTTTATATCTGGAAAGGAAAAACCACACATCTGCTCTGCAGAGATCAGAACCTGTCTCTTGCTGTTGCCTGATCCCATCTTCCTTTCTTTGCACTTTGAGTGTTGTGTTCTATTTATTCCAGGCTCATCTTTAAAGTTGTGGTTTGTACAGCGCAAATGAAATTTCACATCTAAAAAATGTCATGCATGGGACAAATTCAGGTGGAAATACCATTCCTGAATGGAAAATGGATTTCAGATGGAACTAAAGTGCATATTGTTCTTTTTTGCTAGTAATTAAAAAGTACTTCTGGCTCACTTGAGCTTCTCTTAATGATATGTTCAAATATCTTGTGTTCGTCCTTGAGTTCATGTTTCACTGACTTGTTTTCTGGAAAGCAAGGAAAGTTTTAAGCTTGGAAAGACCTTGGCTGATGCAGTTTTAAGTTTTGTATTAAACTCAGCAAGGGTGAGATTTAGATTATCCTGAAGACACTGAAAACTTAAAAATAAGTCACCAAAAAAAAATTTTGCTACAGCAATTCCTGCCCACAGAGCCTTGAGTAGCTTTTCAATTTCACTTTATGAAGCCTAATGCACTAAGATGTACATTTGCCTGAAATCTTTATAAATTATGGGTCATGGAATGGTGTGGTTGGAATTTAAAGATCAGCTGTTTCCAGCCCCTGCCATGGGCAGGGACACCTTCCACCATCCCAGGATGCTCCAAGCCCTGTCCAACCTGGTCTTGGACATTCCAGGGGTCCAGGGGCACCCACAGCTTTTCCTGGGCACCTTGTGCCAGGGCCTCACTGCCCTCACAGGATTCCTTCCCCATACCCCATCTAATCGTGCCCTAAGGCTTGAAAATCAACAAAACCAAGAATTTTCATTTGAACGTGGTTTTATTCAAAGAATTGTTTAAATAACTGCCATGAAGGTCCAAAAGCAAAGGACTCATCAGCTTCCTATTGCTGGAGGAGAAATACCTCACATAACCACGACTGAAGTACTCCTCCACAAGGGGAAAAAGGGAGACAGACGGGCAGGATTGCAGGTGGAAATGGGCTACTGAATAATTGAATCAATATGATTCTCATAGAAGTTGTTTATTGTTTACATTACACACTAAGATATAGATTCTAGGTTTGTTTACGTGGGCATGCATCTCTGGGTTGGCCAAGCTGCTTCTTTATGAGGCAGGCACACATCCTTCAGGACATCTAATTGGTCAAGCCTTTATTTTCACAATGTGCTTTTTTTAATTTAGGCTTCATATTTTTTGCAGGCATTTTTTCAGGTTTTTTTCTTTTCGATTTTGTCATTTCCTCCATAACCTCGATGAATTTTCGAGCGCTCTAACCACAAAACTGCTGGTTTGACAATATCACTCACTGGTGCATCAGAATTGGCCTGTTATGCAGACACAGGATAATCTGAATGTCCCCTTGCTGTGACTTTAGTCCTCACCGTGCCTGTAGGAACCATCCGCTGTGCGGGATGGCAGCAGCGCCGCCCCGGCCCCGCTGCCCGTGGGGGAGCCACGGGGGCCTCGAGGCATTCTGTAGATTTTAGCCCTGTCTAGTTTGTAAAGTGTGTAAACGTGTACTGCAGATGTGTATTATTCTCTGGGCTCTATGTATCTTTACAGTAGTGTTCAATTTAGGAGAAAATAAAAACACAAAAAACCAACAACAAACGAAAAAAAAGAAATAAATAGTGGACACGTTTTGCTGATAACAAGGGGAATTTTTTTTTTAAAATTTTTCTTTTTTGCCATTGCATCAGATGATGCTGAACTGTATTAAATTCTTAATAGCAGACCTGAACCCTCCTCCTCCCCCCAGCCCGTGGAGAGAAGTCTTTTATCTTCGTGCTGAAGTTCTGTCGGAGATGGATGGATACACTGGCAGACTGCATGATGTATCATTCGAATACAGTGGAAAATAAAACTGAACTGAACTCTGCCGTGTGGGCCTGGTGTGACACGGGACAGGGCACTCTGTGCAGCAGTGACAGCTCCCTGTGACAGGGACAGGAGCCAGGGAACGCCTGGAGCTGTGACAGGGCGTGTTTAGGGTGGGTTTTAGGACAAGGTTCTTCCCCAAGAGGGTGCTGGGCACTGCCCAGGCTCCCCAGGGAGTGGTGACATTCCCAAGGCTGCCAGAGCTCCAGAAGTACTTGGACACCACTCTCAGGGATGCCCAGATGGGATTTTGGGGTGTCTGTGCAGGGCCAGGAGCTGGATCCATGATCCTTTGGGTCCCTTCCAGCTCAGGAGATTCCCTGATTCCATGAGTGACCCACTCAGTGGAACTGCACTCCAAAGCGGGCCGAGTCCACACTCTGGGTTTTTCAGCTTTCTTCCAAACCTATAGGAAGCCATTCACAAAATGATAAAATCCCAGGCTGGTTTGGGTTGGAAAGGACCTTAAAGCTCATCCCATCCCACTCCTGCCATGGGCAGGGACACCTTCCACCATCCCAGGCTACTCCAAGCCCTGTCCAGCCTGGCTTTGGACACTGCCAGGGATCCAGGGGCACTAATTAAAAAATTTGAGTGACTGGGGAATGAACGCAGCAGAATTTTTGATTTTCTTAATAAATAATTTCACCATCTCTACTGCCTCTCCATGGATATATTCCTTCTTCCTCCTCTTTTTCCTTAGCCTGGGGGACGACAGGGAGACTCTTCCACTTCCCTCGTGTACATATTTCCATTTTTATAGGAATATTACACTCACTTTACGTAATGGAGTAGAAGTTCACGTGTCCTCACCACTTCCCTAAAGTCATACTCGGGAGCTTTAGAAACAGCTTATTTCCAGTAATTATTTCTCAATTAAATCATTCTTTTTCTCCTCAGCAACGCAAATTCCGGGTGCTCCAAGGTTTCTGTAGGAATGGATTGCTCTCTTTTCTTTTTTTTTTTGCTGCTGAGTAGACTCCTAATGAGGATTATGTGGGTTTTGCACCATAAAAACAGAAGCGGACTTAGAAATTAGTCCAGTAAAATTTGGAGCCAATTATTAAAAATCATGGATAAATTTTGGATTGTGATAAATTTGGGGTTCAGTTCAAGTAAGAGGCACTTCCTCACCCTCTGAGAAGCTCCTGAAGGATGAGATTGGCTCCTCACCCAGGAAGAAGAGGCTCTCCAGTGTAGGTGGTTTATTTAAAGGAGAGCAGATGGGAAGTCCAAACATTCCCCAAAAGTCCTGCAGAGGAAGGCAAACACTGCAGGGTGCCAGAGCTTTTTCCATGACTCAAAAAACAATATTCACCCTTCAAGATCTCCTCGATAAAGCTCATGCCTGGAGGATGAGCTCAATTAGAGAGAGCAGACTGGTTGTAAGCGTATCCCTACAATTTCGCTTTCGGAATGTGGGATTGCAGCGGTTAATTAACTCTCTGAAAAACAGCACAAATTACCGTATCCATTTCCAAGATCCACCTTTCGCAAGGGCGCAGGGAAAACAAAGGAACGGGAGTCGCATCCTTAGAAAAACACTCACCGCGAGGCTGCCGCTATTGATTCAAACACTTGTTAGCTCAAACTGAAACACTAAATTTATCTTCCAGCAGAGCCCGTCCCAAGGGAAGCTGTATTTACCCTAAAATCAGGATATTCGGTAGCTCGGCATCAAGGTGGATGCGCTCTGATGGAAATCTGACTCGTGGGTCTCGGGGCAGGGGATGTCGGGGAGGTTTCACTTCCAGGGATGCTCGGGGGATGCCGCAGGTGTCGGGGGTCCCCTCCCTGCCCGCAGGTGCCACCGCCCCGGGGGCGGGCACGGCGTG
>VWZU01002409.1:32807-71001 GCA_013397095.1 Sterrhoptilus dennistouni
AGAGCTGGGACCTCTTCCTGGGTAACCCAATTATGCAGAGATGCTGCCTGGTAGTCTTTGGATTCTGGGCCTGTTTGATACTTTAACATTGTTAATGATAATTCTTTAGTCCGTAATAGTAGGTCATTGCTATGGTTACTCTACAATGGTGCAACACTTCACTTTCCCCTTCAGCTATTCGTTGAGACCTGGCAACCATATTTGTTGCCTAGCAACAGTTCTGCGACAGTATCACAATCTGGGGGTGACAACACTGAGGGACACAGTGGCCATAGCCTGCCGGGTGGAGAGGGATGCAGTCCAGGGTTGGATGATGGTCCCTGTAGGACATAGGGTGTCATCAGTCCCTGGGGATATGAGATGGCTGCTCTGGCAGGGAATTTGTGGCACACTCACCTTCACATCCCTGTCAGGACCCTCTATGTATCCATCCATGGAGTATCTTTGGTGAGTCCACACACACCATCGCCCCCAGAAAGTCTTTGACGGAGGCACGACCTGGCACATTGCATGTCCCTGCTTCCCCAAAGGCAGCCATCATACAAGCAAAATAATCCTCAAAAAAAAAAAACAACTCTCTGGAAAGACACTACTTCCCACACAAAGAGATGTTTTTGTACAAAAAGCATCCACGTCACGTGCACACACAGATTTTCCTCCTCCTCTCTGCATTCATTGTACAGAGACAATTCATGACATCTTCCAGAAATTTCACACTTCTTTTATACAAATGCCTTCCACCTTCAAATTCACTCATCATTGTAGAAATTCTTTGTTGAGAGGCAGTCCATCCTATCAAGTATTGTACTTGGCATTGCTGGGTTGAGTTGGATTCCATGATCTTAAGGAACAAAAGTTTCTATGATTCTATCCTGCAGGTGGCTTTCAATACAGATCACCTATCGCATTCCCTGTAAGACGCCTCATAGCAACACTCACCAAGACTTGTTCCCCACATGGGAAACACAGAAATGGTACAACACACTAGGCAAATAAAGCTTCTCTTCTAGCAAAACCTGCAGCTTAACAGATGTGTCCCTGAGATTATAGCTTGGCTTGGTATACTATGACTGCCCACTGCCACCATGCACACAAAAGTCATCTACCAAAGCTGATTTTACAGAGGGATAGGCTGTCCTAATGCACTGTAAGAACACTCTTGCACAGTGGTTTCACCTTCTTCTCACATGCCTGTGTCACAGCTTTGAGCCCTGAGGGCAAAACATCTTTCCATGAGGCTTTCTGGTCCCTACACAGACATCTCCCACACATACACATCTTTCTCACTTCTTGCATGCCTGTCTACATTCTCTGTCTTGATTGTAATGGTTCTCATTAATATCCACTGGATTAAGATGAAGACATAGGCTGTGAATACTATGTTGTTTTTTCCCCCCTTTCTTCCTTTTTCATCAACAACCTTCTCCCTCTGTGAAAGGGCCATTCAGAAACAAAAAATGTCAGGGAAAAGAAAAAGACAAAAGAAAAAAATTAAGTTTCTGAAACCTCCCTGCATCTTTCTTCATCCTGCCTTCTCCCATGCACTTTTCTCATGTCCTCAAGAGAGATTATGCTCACATTCACTAGTGTTACTGAAACTGATTAACCTACAGCTTTCCTCTGGCAACTCCTCTCAACCCACTCTTCTCAAAAAACAATTCAAGCTTTGAGTCTAGAGGGACTCAATGATTCAGCAGTCTAAAGCAATTTTAACACTCCCTATTTTCTCTTTCCTAGTAACAATCTTACTGGCAGATGAACAATTTCCCTGGTGATAAAATCACTACAATGGATATTTAGTTTCCAAGATTATGATGATTCTTTGCTTGATTAATACTGCAATAAGAAAAGCTTGCTAAGTCTCTGCCTTGGCCCTTTACAGAAATTTTTAAAGGTCAAATTTTGCCTGTATGTATTCATATTCAACTACTACTAAAGGGAGAACCCTAAAAATTTAACATTGCACAAACTGTGCATTTATGATTTATATACCAAAGGCTTGGAAAATTCAGTTGAAGCAAGTGGAATTATGTCCTAAGGGTGACAACAGATTTTGGCCATAAGATTTTTGGCCAGAGGAAAAATACCACTGATGACTGCAATCTCAATTGTGTATTTAGTAGTACACAGGTCTAAATTAAATGCATGAAAAGCCATCTAGTTTTTGTAGAAAGAATAATTTTTAAGAGACAGATGATAAGAAGCAGTTGTTCTAAAGCCAAGGTCCTCTGAGATATATATTCTTAGCGCTCACTAATTTCAACAGCCGTGATGATAAACCACAATTCAATAGATTGAACTAATTGATGGGCTCTTGCACAGCATGCAGTGATTTCAGATATTAATTCTTTGAGAAATCTTAGGAGCATGCTGCACGGAAAAGATATAAAAAACCTGTTAAGTGTGGGAAACAGCTAGAATACTCTAAAATATGCAAAGGCTAGAATTGCAGAACAAAAAAGTACAAATCCCTCCTAGTCCAACCCCACAGAGATAAATGACAGAAATGTCAAAAAGCAAACCAGCCTCCCACTTGCCAACATGGAGAGATGTAGAGAGAAATGAATATATATTTTAACATGTGTGTAACATCATTGGAAAGGAGCTCCAAAGAGATGGTGGAACCAATAATGTGTGAGATGAAATGAATAATGACAGTAAAACAGTGAACAAGTTCCAGAATCAATTTACCAAACACCACAAAGTGATATATAAAAAGAAATAATGAAGCCCTGCCAATACAGTTGTTGATACAAAAAATCAGGTAAGGGAATACTTTTTAAAATTTAATATGCAAATCATCAGGTCTGGATGACATGCATATGTGAGTCTTCAGGGAATCAGTTAATGAACTTGCTGGACTACTGGCAATTATTTCTGAGAATTCATATACAATCAGGTAGGCACCAGAGAACTGGGGTGGGGATGAGAAGAAAAAAAAATTCTAATTTGAGAAAAGGAGGATTAATTGAAACTAACTACCACATATAAAATTCATGTCTGAATACCGGTAAAGAAAGAGATCAACATTATAAAAAATCAAAAGCACATTTAAGATAACAGTAGACACAACAGGCTCAAACTTGACAAGAACAGATAAAACTCAAACTTTAATGAATAACAAAAATCAGCAAGTGAGAGACTTCTCCACTGCTGCATTTTCCACATAAGTCAAGCTGGCAATCTCAGGGCCGTTAGAACCAATGTAATCATTTAAAATGGATTATGACCTTCACTGCTCTAACAGGGCTGTGGTCACTCCTACCTTTCACTTGCAAATCAGTTGCTTGCCAGTCAAGGGGCCACCAAGCACTTGAGATCTACAGTAATGCAGCTCTCAGATGTGTGCTGCCATGCCTGTGCTGGCTCAAGCTGCCAGCAGCATGACTATCTGCAGCTGCAGCACACATCGCATCTTTGCAGGTCCAGACTCAGCATCTCACCTCATATCTCATCTCATCTCATATCTCATCTCACCTCATACCATGCCATGCCATGCCATGCCATCCCATCCCATCCCATCCCACCCCATCCCATCTCACAGATGGAGAGTTATGCCTCTCCCATTGTACATTATCTCAGACTCTAGGAAATGGGTGCTGTCACACTTTTGGTGAAGTGGTTAAATCATTTGAGAAGACAAATGCTATATAATATGGGGTTGAAAATATACCTGTGAAGTTCCAGACGGATTGGTATTTGGGCTCAACTCTTTTAAATGTGGTTATTAGTCATCTGAAAGAATATTGAGGGTATAGATGCTGAATATAGGAATAGCATATTGAATAGGAGGTAGTGCAAACAAAAGAAGAAACAAAGAAATTGTAATTAAAAGGGCAGCCTAAATGGATAGGAAAAATAGGTAAGAGGGAAAGCAAAGAATGAAACTGGGAATGGTGCCTGCAGGGATGGTGATGCAATATGACTGTGTGAGTGATTCTGATGGCCATTTGCACACACGCATGCAAAGGCACTTTCACTGACTTCCCTTTCCACTTCCACTCAGGAAAAGCAGCTCTTCTAGCAAGGCTGACAAACTCTGTCTGAAAGCAGAGTGTCTGGAGAGAGAAGAGCTCTGCAATCACCATAATTCACTCTTGCAGAGCGATTACTGGCTGTGCAGGACAAAGGTGCCCTCCTACAGAGCCTGCCCACTGTGTCAGACAAAAGCCTCCTCCCGCGGTGCTCAGAAGATGCACAGCACAATGGTGGCCCCCCGCCGCGTTTACAAGATGTGTGGGACAAAGGTTTCCTGTGCTGCACAGGAGCTGTGAGAGATCTTCATACATGCCTTAGCACTGAAATATTTCTGCAGAGAAAGGTTTCCAGGCTGAAAAGCTTCTCCACAGATACTAGCCACAGGGCTGACCTCGGGTCTGCTTCTCTAAGTGACAGCTCACCTCTAAATAGGGCTTCAAAATGAATTAAGGGTGTTCCACGCCTTGGGGTTTAGTCCCCATTGGGATGGAGAATTCTGCTGCTCTTCAACAAGGTCCTGCTCAGCAGAGAGTTTGCCCCCTGCAATCACAATCTGCACTGAGACCCTGTCATGCTGCAAAAAGCCAACGTGAGTAGCTTAGCCATCTTGTCTGCAGACAATGGCAGAGGTTGCTTTTACATTTATGATTCAAGCTACGTATCTAAAAGGCACTCAGTCTTATATGAAATCAGTTAAGAGGCTGAAATATAGATTTTTGCAGGCATTTGCAGGAACCTTAAACATTTCTGAACATTAAAACCAACACAATTCGTTTCTCCTTTTCACAAAAAATAACATAAGCCAACTCCATCTGACTGGATAGACAAGTGTGACAGATCTTTCAGAAAGGATTTTTTCTCCTGGAAGTTTTGAATCAATGGAAATTTCTTTTCTTTCTTTCTTTCTGTCTTTCTTTCTTTCTTTCTGTCTTTCTTTCTTTCTTTCTGTCTTTCTTTCTTTCTTTCTGTCTTTCTTTCTTTCTTTCTGTCTTTCTTTCTTTCTTTCTGTCTTTCTTTCTTTCTTTCTGTCTTTCTTTCTTTCTTTCTGTCTTTCTTTCTTTCTTTCTGTCTTTCTTTCTTTCTTTCTGTCTTTCTTTCTTTCTTTCTGTCTTTCTTTCTTTCTTTCTGTCTTTCTTTCTTTCTTTCTTTCTTTCCCTCTCTCTCTCTCTCTCTTTCTCTCTTTCCCTCTTTCCCTCTCTTTCTCACATTATCCACACAAACACTGAAGAACTTCTTTAATTCTTAGGTGTTCAGTTCTGCACTTCTGTAACTTCGTAGCAATATAAAAATACCCCCCAAATATGCACTTAAGTGTGAAGAAGAGATGCTTCCAGCCTGTCCTGCATCCATCCTTCGGTATCCTAACAAATAAATTCTGTGTCACAAAGATATTTCTGAACAGGAATTTAACTTTTTTTTACTCTTGAGTGCATCAGATATTATAAAGTATAACAGAACAACTTTTAATTCATAAGGTTTCTCCATTTACAATTTCTCTATCCTGTTGATTTGCATGGGAAGAAATTATTATTATCTCTTGTGACTATTTTGGTCTACTGACCTAAACATCCTAAACATCAAACTCAAAAAAACTCACAAACTTCTTCAAAACAGAAGCTCTCAGAGCATCTCCAGGAAAGCTAATAAAAAAGGAGATTAAAAAAATACATCTTGCCTAAAATCACTCAACAGCTCTGACTACGAAAATGGGAGCTTCAGGAAAAACTGTGAATGAATCCATAAGCTCAAGAACTTTGAGATCCAATGACTTTAGGAGTTTTTGCATAAGCACTTCTAGATGTCACAATGGTAAAAATAGGTTAAAAACTTCGGCAAAATTAAGAGATAAGCTAAACACCAACCAATGAAATGAAAGAAGTGATTTCTGAGGGGACATAAAAAACCCCAGCCCCAAACTAAACATGTGTTTAGTTTGGCTAAGAAGTAATAGTTTGTGGAGTCATGGACATGATAATAATCTGAAAGTAACTGTATAGGGAAATGAATTCTTTGGAGAAGCCAAAGGAAAAGGAAAGAAACAGAACAATTTGAAGAAATGAAATACAGCTTATTAAGGGGGCTTAGACACACAATAAACTGGTCAAGACTCAACATTCATATGAGAAAAAT
The DNA here is from genome assembly GCA_013397095.1 of Sterrhoptilus dennistouni. Taxonomy (NCBI): domain Eukaryota; kingdom Metazoa; phylum Chordata; class Aves; order Passeriformes; family Zosteropidae; genus Sterrhoptilus; species Sterrhoptilus dennistouni. The sequence continues at coordinate 38,916 of VWZU01002409.1, forward strand.
CATGAAAACTCTATTACGTGCACTAAAGACATTTTTTACTTAGTTATTATCTACCGTGACACAAAACAGTTCTTTTTTTTGTTGGACACGTATTATCTATGATAATCCTTAGTGGGATGATGAAAAAGAACAATAAGCATCCTACCAACCCAGAAAAGAGATCACCTCTGAATTCCCATACTTGCAATAGGTTTTTCTTCCACTTCTTGTTTACCACATACTAACTTCCCACAATAAGCAAGTGGTTCAAAAAAAAGTAAAAGTAAATTCCTCTTGCCCTGTGAGCAACAAGATGCAAAGATTCACACAAAAGCTCATTGCAAGCAAGGTCTGCAAAGTAGGAAAGAGATAGGAGTTTAACATGGCCACCATTATTTTCCCTTACTCTTCATTTAATATTAAGGGCAGTCTCATGAGTACAGGTCATTTGTTTGTTCCTCTATGGTGAACTGGCCAAATAAGTGAAACTTGTGAAGTCAATTTCTCCTGAGCACAGGTTACCAAACTTTTCTGGGTCATCAGAGTCAAGCAATTTTCTTTTGAGTATATACAAAAAAAGGTAAAAATGTTGTCTGAGCACCATTCTCAGAGGCAGCAATTTCCAATGCAACACACTTCTGCGGGAGAGCAAGCCATTTCCTTGAAAAAGGGATTCTGTAAAGATGTACACAACATTATGCAACCATAGATTTTAAAACTCATGTTAAAATGGTGTACCACACAGAGAGAAGCAGGTAGAGCTTGAAATTATATTTATTTTGATATATGTGTTCACATCTCTACTGCTCTTTATCTTTACCTCCATACAACCTTCCCGTATCTATCTCCATCTATATAGTATGTGTATCAACAACAGTCTGTCTGTCTATCTATCTATCTATTCATATCTGTAACTCCACCCTTACCTGTATGTGAAGACAAATATAAAAACTACCTATCTGACAAATGTGAGGTGGGATATTCAGGTTATATCTTACAAAGATATTTTTGGGCTAAGAACATACCTTTGGAAGGTGCAGGATCTCACCAATGGAAATTGAGAATAGGTTAGACAACCATCTGTTAGGAATATTATGGGTCTAGCTGACGTCACTCTAGGCAATATGAACAACTTAAGTAACTTAATGATTTAGTTTTCTTCTATCCAGCCCTGTATTTTCTGTTACTTCACTGGCTTTATTTAAGCAACATCTGAAATTGACTGTATTAGCAAGGTACTTCACAATAGCTCAGAAACATTTGAATAATATGCATTAGTGAGATATAAATGCATGTGTACTTCTTCTATCACAAATTAGGAAAAAAATCCATATAAAATTGCAAGCAAGAGCACAATAAGGTATATAGCATTTGAAAACAATTATTTTCTCAACTAGGAGAAAGGAAAATTGGCTTTTAAATAAAGGGAGTTTCGTCTGCTCAAAACTCAACACTTCATCAGAGAATTTACAACCACAAGACTTCTTGGGTGAGACCACTGAAAACCAAGTGTTCAAACCTCACAGTTTCCACAGGTTATAAACCTGAAAAATACTAATTTACCTGACAGATCTTAGCATGCTGCAGCATGAAGCAAGACGTCAGTTATGCCCACAGCAGCAGCTCTGTTCATGCAGCAATGCTGCCAATGTTAACAAGTACACGGGTTTTATAAAACCTGCATACTTGTTAAAACCTTAAACTCATTAAAAACATTCTGCAACAATTCCTGCAAGTTACTTTAATCTGAAATACTCAAGGGCTGACTATTAAATCTGAGTTTATTCTAAAATCCCACAGGTTTTTACTGTGTATGGGGCAGAGACCTGAGGAGTATACACTCTGCTATCTTGTGAGAACACTACTAATGCAAGAAATTCATCAGTGATACCAGGACAAGGGAAACCACCAGCTGCTTAGAAAATAGCTCCTCTCTGTAATGATATTTTATGATTATTTGTTCCTAAATAGTAATTATGCCATCAAACATCTGGATGTACCAGCAGCACAAGCATAAACAGTTTTGGCACTTTCCAAAAACACTGCAGCCAATGCAACACCATGGAAATGGCAATGATGGCACCAAAGAGGTAGGAAAGGCAGCAGTGCTTTAAAAGAACATGTTACATGACAGTAGAGACACCCCATCCACTAAAGATGTAAAAAGGTTCTTAATCGCTAGCAGGATAAGTACATACTGCTTGCCAATTTGTGAAATTTTGAACCCAAGAACAAATTGCACTAAAGCAATTTTAAAATAAAGCAGCAGCAGCAGAATATAATTTTCTCTTCTTTCACACCAGAAGCAGAGCTTGAAGACTGGTGTGGATGCTGACATAGGCAGCTGTGGAAGTAAAGAAGGTCTTTCAAGAGACAGGAATGAGCCTGTGTCTAAAGAACAAGCTGCAATGAGAACATGCATGGGACATGAAAAACATCAAGCACCTAGTGTGTTTTTATGGTTTTAGTGAGAATCTGAATTCATACCTTGCAAGCCTTTAATCAATACATTAATTTTCCCTTCCCACAGCAGAAAATGTTTATAATCTTCTACCTAAGAAATACTTCAAAAGCATTTTTTCCTCCTGAATTTTTTACTTGGATTACAGGGTCTTGTTGTACCTGTGTAGACAAAAGAGTACAGTCAACAAAGTCCAGAGTATTTTCATAGGTACAATGGTATTCACTAACTCATCTGCTTCATCTTGGGAGTAGTGCCTCTGGCTGGCTCCAACCCAACCCAACCCAACTACCTTAACCTAACCTAACCTAACCTAACCTGACTCAACACAATTAAACTCCTCCAATGTGTCACTGGCACCATTCTTCTTCTCCCTGCTCCTGGAGCAGTCACAGAAAAGGCACTTCCCTTGATTTGTCTTCAGAGGCTAATTCTGTGACAGGTAAGATGAAAAAATCTCAAGACTCCAAGTGTCACCTCTACAGTGCCAGCTTTGGTCCTGTGGGCAACCTGGTCCTTCTGATGGCTGCTCCTGCAGTATGGTGGAAATGGGGTTAGCAAATGGTGGACTAAGATGAGGCTGTTGACCTGCTTTCCTGCTTTTGCTCGACATCAACTTCAGGAAAACCCACCTGCCCAAAGCATTCACCTCCTTAAGAGGTGGATCAAGAGAGATGAAACTGAAGAGCTTAAGTCCAAGTTATCCTGAAAATCCCAATTCAGCCATCCACCACACCCTGAGGTGTCTAAGCTCCACAAACACCTCAAATCCTGACCTTAAAGTTTGCACCTTATAGTGGTATCACTTCTGTACATGCTCAGAAACACGACAGGCTTGGCAGTGAAAATACTCCCAAGGGTCTCAAGCAGATATAGTGTTTCTGTGTCCCCCTTTCCCCCTGGCCGGTAATGCTAAGTAGGTGTCCAAGCCACAAGGAGAAGAATGCCCTCTTACCTCCTTCCTAAGGATTCATTTCACATTAATCTTTTCCTGCTCCTTGCCTGTTTTTCATACACCTGTGACACTTGTTTCTCCAGAACACCTATTTCTTCAGGAAATCCAATTTTGAATTCCTCTTCTACAGTTTGCTTATCTGGCAGCTCTTCTTAAACTCATGCTCAGTGCCTGGCCTTGATCTTGTTCCATTTCATCCACACACTGATCCCAGCTGTCCTGTTCTCATGGCCCACCAATTTCTGCCTTTTTCTGACTTTGCTTCATCTATTTCAGAAAGACCTCCTCTACCTCACTGCTAGTGCACCCACCCAATTTCTCCTCAGTAACAGCTTTGTCTTTCAGCTGATGGCATCAAACACATCTTCCTCCTCCATGTTTTCATCTTAACAGCAAAATAAAGTCCCAGGTCTGACTGGCAAGTAGGATGAGTATTTGGCAAGGATTTTAAAAAGCTGAACACAGAATGCACCTACCACCCAGATGTAGTGGTGAGGGCAAAAAATGAGCACACATCTGTGAAAATGCAGTTGCCCTACTCTGTAGGATCAGAGAAATTAGGTATTTATCTCCTAGGTGAGAATGATGGTTTTATGGGAAATTCAGGATATTTTCTTAATGACTTAATGGAAAGGAAAAATATCTGTAAAGTGCCATGGGAGATGAAGCTGGGCCACCATAACACAAACAACAAGAAATAAGCAGAGTTAAAAAAATCATGTTTGGTGAGTAAATAACAAATGCCTGTAAGTTTGATAAAATTTTAGTTATGTCAAGTAAGTATAAAAAAAGCTCTGGAAAAAATAAATAAAAATTTGCAGATTTGAGGTATGAATAACCCTTGTGCACTTGCAGTAAGTAATTTATGATTAACTCATACCATATCAATTTTTCTCGTTTGGATTACACCAACTGCTGTCTGCATATGTACACATATTACATCCCCCCAATTCTGTGCATCTAGGACTTATTGACCCACTTCCAGGTGTCTGCATAATTGTACTAGTGAGAAAAATGGTGAGAAGATAGTGCTGTTCCACCAGTGAATTTACACCAATATAGTGAGGGTTAAATTTCTTTTATTAGCATGACCTTTGCTGGTTGTTGTTAATGAACATTCTTGAAGGAGGCAGGTGACTGAACCCAGATGGTGAGATTTTATGGACAATGATCATTGTTGTGGGTCAAGTACACCTGTACCACAATCATAAAATTAATAACCTCTACAACAACAGCTTTACATATGGCTGTCTCAGAAGAGTGCCACTTGTGTAACTCACAGCCTTTGGAGACACTATTTATAATTTATACCCGATTTGAAGCGCAAAGATTTTTATCTCCCACAAGTCATGGTAATCAATACAGGTCTGCACCTATTACAGTCTGATGAAGTGAAGTGTGTGGCATGCATCAGATGCACTGGGCAAACAACGCAGCTCATAAACATGGCTTTGCAAAAGAGATCTCCAGCGGCCATTTCCCATACCTACGCTGTGAAAGAAAATAAAGGAGCACATAATTTTTTGTAGGGGTACCATATCTGCTTAGTGTTGCAAACTATATTAATTGCATATTTGCCTCATAACTGCCCAGAAACTTGAGGGATTTTCACATGTCACATGGATTTTAGGCTCCTGCACTCTAATTCATAACGCATTAAGACTTAATGCGGGGTACTATGAAGCCCCTATATGATGGAAACTGGCAATTTAAGACTAAACACTAATTCACAAAGGCTTTGCAGATGTGAATTACACTAAATTTAACTAAGCTTAATAATATCACACTTCCCGTGACTTAACCTCAGAGATGTCACTAGAGGGACTGTTTGAGATTAATGATCATAAAGCTGCATTTCATTCCCTGCTTAACCCTCCTCCTTGTTACCACAGATGGCAGCTCTGCCTGGAAATGCTCAGTGCATGTGCCTTGCTTCCTACCTCTACTGAACAGCACCACCCAAAATCAGTCATGGATGATGCTCAGGATGCAAGGGCAGCAAGCCAGTCACGCAGCCAAGAGTTCAAGACAGGCATCAGGTGGGGGAGGCAGTGAAGTGAGGCACAGGCAGAGCAAAGCCGAAGGCAGCCGTACGGCAGACAAGACGAGAAGGCATGTTGTGTGCTGGCATGCGCTGAGCTCTGCCAACAGCTCTCCTGACATCCCTGTCTATGGGAGTCAGACATGAACATCAGTGTGGGAGGTGGGTCTGCCAACAGTAGGAGGGAGAACTCAAAAGTCTGGGATGAACGTGAAGGGAAATATTAAGTTCATATGAAGGAAAAAAACCATCCCAGCCAAACATATCCTTAAGAGTTGCAGATATTCACTGTGGGTTTGCTTTTGTGACTGGCGGGGGCCTATTGCTGAGATCTGTCTGGAGAAAGCTCAGTGAGACCCAGCAGTCAGTGGGATGAGAACAGACAGGTGTTTCTCCTGCAGAAACTGCAGATCATGGTCTGCTTTACAGCCACAGAGAAAATGCACCAGGACACAAAACAACTCAATAATCAAGAGTCTTTCTGCTAATACAGTTTTAAACATCCGATTATCAAGTGTAAAAGTTTCTAACCATTCCATTTAAATGCTACATTTAAAGCTAACTAAATAAGTTTCACTTGGGAGACTATATTTATTTCAAAACAGGGACTTCACTATTACCCTTAAAAAAAATACAGTAACTAACAACAATCTGCAAAGCTGTATCTTCAAGCTGACATAGTCACTTCGATGTTGAAGAAACAATTTTTGATTTTCCCAGCAGCCAGAGGAAAAATAAATTCCCAAACATCCAGAAACTGAAAACAATGAAGCTTAATGACCTCTTTGTATTTGAAAATGCAATTTTCACTTCAAAATACAATCTTGATCTATTAACTGATCTTTCCTAGTGGAGTCTTCCAGCAGAACCAGTGCTGCTGAGGCAGACTGTGGAAAAATCAAGAAAATCCCTTGTGTCATGGTAGAGATTTTTTGCCAAGAATTTAGTAGTTCTAAAGAAAACTACTACAGTTTCTTCTATTCAGAAAGATGGCTAAACCTTGGGAACTGGGAACAGAAACAGAAACAGCCAGGAAAATATATTTGGAAGTGTAAGAGAAATGAAATATTTAAATGAGTTTCAAAATTTGGTGGTTAAAATTATTTTCTTTTCCTTACATCAAGAACCTCGGTTTTGTTTTTTCATAAAATTAGAGCAAAATAAAGAGAAGTTGTCAAGGTAGTTTCTCTCTGAAGAATCACTGAACTGGAGTTATGTCATCTTGCATTAAAACTACCAGTTATTGCCAGAGTTAGCCTACAAATATTACATTAAAAAGCATGAAGAAAACCACTTAAATAGATTTGGGGAGTTCTTTTGTTGATGGCCTATGTATATCTCTTAAGACTTATTGCTCTATTTTGGTTTAATTTGTCTAAACCACCATAGATTGAATTTTTTCAAGCGATTTTAAAGCAAACTGTTGACACATTAAGGAAAAGACTTCATTGTAAAAACAAGGATTGAGGTTGGAGCTGAAATTTGTCTAAGTAAGACCAATATCAATGTGCACAAATGCACAGACACCTAAAGTTTGATAGTCACTGCTCAAAAAATTCTGCAATGAGATACTATGAAAACTATCTCCTGTAGAGGGAAGTTAGAGAGGAGCTCATATATGAAAACTTGAGGAAAAACTTATGCTGTGGCTGGAACATTCCCTATTAGTCTGAGGAGAAAGGAAACATTACAGCCACAATATTAAACTAAGAAAACATTTCTTTTTTTCACTCTGTGAAAAGTGAAAAGCGAATCACTAAAAAACAAAGACCTTGAAGTCAACAACACTCCCATCTGTTTTATCATGTTTTACAGCTCCAGAATGTCAAACACTTCACATTAGTGTCTCTGCAGCCATGATTGTTACTTTTCACAGGAACCAAATGAAGTTTTACTGTGCAAATATTCCACATTCTCATGGGTTTCAGAACTGCTTTTCCACGTCTTCATTGAGACACACTGAATGCCTACAAGACTCCTTCTGAGGAAGGACTGCTGAGGGGACAGGACACTATAAATGTAGGGTTTGCTCTCCTTTGTGAAGCTGGGGAAAGCGGCAGCCAGGGAGCTCAGGAAACTTCATGCCATGCTGAAGTCTGTGCATCTTGGCATTGGCAATGGGAAAACAGGTAGGAAAGGTCTGGGAGGGATGGGTGTGGTCAAGAAGCTTTTTTTTGCAAAGAACTCACATCTCAAGGCAAACCTGCTTCCATGCCAAATGTCTTCAGCAAAACAGAACTGCAACAGCAGCTCCTCTGCAGCTGCAAGAGGAGCAGTGAAGCCTGCTCACCAAGGTCATGCCTTCTGCAGCTGTGGAAACCTTCACAGAGCCTTGGCATGAAGGACACTTTGCCCCATGCTGCACACTGACAAGGTGTTCCTGCTCTTTCACAAGAAGAGAAATGGGGCATGTAAATCCACTTGTGGAGGCAACACATCCCATCTACTGCCATGGCAATAGGTGGAAGCATCAAGATTTGTCCTATAAACCTTGTCGCAAGGATGTTGGTAGGAAACAAGTTTGCTACTGGGTCTAAATTAAGAATAATCTTATTTATCATTAATTTTCATATTTTCTGCCCAGGAGATACTAAGGATGTGCACTGAAGGAATCCTACTGCTCAAATTGCACAATGCTGGCTGGGCTGGACTTCTGAAGTGCATGTAAGTACTTAACTTACGTTTCACAACAAAAGACATTTAGTAAAAACCCCACCAAATCCCACAACAAAACTAATAAAATAAATCTGTGACATACTTAACAAATCAGCTAGTTGCAACAGCTTTGGTATGGCCTGAGAAGTGCTGAAATCAAATGTTTCCTTATGACATCCATTAATTAAAGGTGAATTTCTGAAATATGAGAAGTAGATTCTTTTTAATTGAGTTTCATATCCCAAATGGCTCACAGAGGAATCCTTATCTGACTTTTGTGTATAGTGCAAGTAAGTCCTCTGTAGTTTGGGACCTCAACAGTTCCCTTTATAAGAGCTTATTTTCAATTGTTTATAAATTTTGCCAAGCTAAGTATTTGGGATGAAAATTCTCATGCTCTGTCTCTGCCTTAGGCTCATTATTATTATATTTTTATGTTTCAAGTGAGAGGATTTAGTCACTTCAGGAAATAAGATTGAGGGAAAACATATTTTGGCCCTGCTGGGAGGAATAAAAAATGAAACAAACAAGAAAATGAAAAAAAAAAGGTCTTACAAGAATTTCGCTGAGCAGCTCCTGTGGCTCTATTCTTCGCAGTTTGAAATTTGGAAGTCAGGGTCCCTGCTGTCCCTTTGCGGTTCCCATGAAAAAACAGCCAGTTTTTTGCTGAGTCACAAGCCTTTGAAAAAGCTTATTTGCATATGCTCAGCACAGGGACCCCAGATTCTGGAAGTCTAAGGAGCCAAAGATTCCTCTGAAGATGCTGTTTGCCCAGAGTGGACAGGGCTAAGCCAGACTTTTTTTTTGCCACTGCTGCTCCCAGATGTTGCAGTCTAATGTGGCATCAGGCACAGGAACTAAGTGCAAGGCAGCACTCTGGGCTCCAAATGCAGACAGAAAAAGGGGAGAAGAGGAAAAAAGCAGCCTAATGTAAGCAGAGAGGAGAACTAGTCCCTGGGGAGCAGATGGACGAGTGAATCAAGATATGAGACTGACTGTGTAAAAAGATCCAAGAGAAGTAGCATAGGAACACCAAGGAAGGTGAAGAGAACATCTCTGCAGGAGAAGACCTTGAAAAGCAGGGAGCTGGCTGCAAAGAGAGGTTAGGAGGCAGACATGAGGGTCAGCAGACAGTCTGGACACAGCAGGGACAGGTGAGCAGACATGGAGGGGAATAAAGGCACAGTGGGGACATGACTCTCCAAAGTAAAAGCTCCCCTACAGGAGACTTGGTCTCTCCAGGCAAGGACAAAACTGCCAATGCTTCATTCTCCCTTGGCTGTGGGTCACTGAGAAGGTGACCATCTACTGCACTAATACTGTCAGCACCTTTACCTCACTTCACCAGCCCATGTGTCTGAGCTTAAACTCCATGTCTGAAATATCCACCCCCGCAACTGACCTGCAGCCATAGAACAACACATGATAAGATTGCCTTAGTCTTATTATGGTTGAAGAAAATAAATTACACACAGAAAACGGTATCAGGAAAATATATGAAGCATGCATGCTGAAGGGACAAGTTAAGGACATTCAGTTTAGTCTATATCAAAATGGTTCAGGTAAAACTGAGGGGGGATGGTGCTTATTGGTGCTGCTCTAGTACAGCTTGTGTTGACCTTGCAGGAGTGTTATGCTGCCCTTGAGGATCACTTGTGCATTTCTCCACCAGATGCCTCTGTTGACCTGCAGCTATTGCCCAGGAGTAAAGAGAACTGGTCCAAACAGATGAGGCTTTTCCAACACAACGTGAAATAACTTCAGTTCAATGCAAAGAGTAAATGAAGCAGAATGTAACACAGTTTGGATATAGGAAACTCCTGTAATACATTGCTGTGACATGTATATTGGCTATTACATGGGCAGTGAAAGAACTTGAGTGTTTTGATAAAACCCCCCAGGTATTTAAAATAAAACCTAATGATAACAGGTATCAATAAGGAATTAATCTCATTAATGGAAGAAAACTTTACAGAGCCCCAAGCTCCAAGGATGATTTTTTGAGCATCTAAAGACAGGAGTCTCACTGCAAGCAGCTCACAGCTGAGCTGACTCTCTAACCTTTGCTGGTGGAAACACATGGTTCATGTGGTTTCTTACATTCAAAGTTTCCAGGTCACCTAAATTCTCGGTAGCCAAAGAAGAACAAAGCTTCCCCTAATGGCCAGTCTTATATTTTTATCTTAATCTACCTCATAGTAACCACTATTTTAACCTGAATGTGTAGTTGCATTATGTAGTTGTGATCACTGTAAAGAATAAGAGGTAATACAGAAATAATGGTTTGTTATGGAAAAATAGATGAGGTACACAAGAAGGAAACTGAAAGCCACACAACAAGGCAACTGAAATGTTATGTTTCTATTATTTCGTTCTTTCCTGAGATGATGACTGAGAGTAATTTGAAGACATCATGAGTCCCTCAATGATACAGTGTGATCCAACAGGATCCCCTCCTGCAAACATCTAAATGAGGTGACTTTTGTTTCATAGTAGTCTGCTATTCTGTTTTCCTACCTGTTCAAAATAAACCTTGTTCAAGCCAAAATAATTGCTTTGTAAGCCTACCTGCAACTTTTTCTTAGGGTGATCCACAGTCCACCATGCATTAGCATCTAAACTAGCAGAGGAGCTGAGTAACACTAGTGATGGGCTGAATGTAGCACTTCCAAGGGACATCACAGGTTCACTCAGTCTGGGGATGCACAAGCCCCATAGTTCTGCAAATCTAGTGGTACAAGAAGGGATCTGCAGAGCTGCACTCGCTGCAGGGGACAAATTGACTTTGAAGGACACAACACAGGTAGGAGTACAAAAATATGAAGCACAAAATGTTTGTATCTTGCCATCATTTGCTCTAGCATGAGCTTCAGCTGGTCTTTGTAACATAAATCAATTAAAAGTTTGAATGCTTCATACATTGTGGGAGCTAAGAATGGCTGGTCACTAAAAGCGATATTATTCTATAATTACATCACACACATTTGTAGACTCATCCCTGAAGTTTTCTTCAGTGGCTTTAGTAATATTTACTTATTTTTTTCAACATTTGGTTAACAGAACAGTGATAAAGAAAATGAACAAATGAAAAAAGCTGTATGAAAAATCATGCAAAAGATAAATGGCAGATTTAGTATCAGCAATAGCAGTTTCAAGTATCTTATATCTTATAGGGAAGAACACTGCATCCAAATTTTAACTTTGTATGATATATGATGCTATGACATATATGAGTTACTTATTTTGGAATGACAGCCATGCATGGCTTCTTTTCCTTGCATCAGCTGCTAGCACATACATCTCTGTGCTAATATGACAGTATTCTTTGAATGAGATAAAAAGGAAGGATGACTGAGCCACAGGCTGCTCTGCAGCAAGCAGAATCAATTACCCCCCAACCAAAATTGATCAATTTCAAATACAGGAAATCTGCTAAGTCCAGTCAAGTCAAAGGAGGCCCCATTGCAAAAGCAGATACCTAATACTCATATGAAATATGTAACAAGCCAAGCAAATTATGAAAGCATTAATATGTCTGAAGATTAAATCACCATATCAACATTGACATTCAGTGGCATATTAATGGCAATTACACTCATGCAATGTTACTACTTCAGTAACACTACACATGTTGCACACTCTTATCCATGTTTTATGGCCCAATATCTTTTACCAGCTATTGTTTGTTGCTCTGTTTACTAGTGCCATATCACAACATCCATCCTGGGCTTGGCAATGACAGATGTTGCTACACATACTCTCAGCAGGATTTTTTGCTTAACACCACAGGATGCTCTACCTTGGCTCTGTTCAGTACACAAACTGCTAATGCAAAAATCCCAGTTCTTAGTGGCTCTGAAAAGGCATAATGTTACAGCACCTTGATTTATTCCAGCAGACTCTTAACCCATGCATTTACCAGTACCTTTTTAATTTCCTCACACAACAGGGAAGGAAAATGCTGTCTCTTCCAGCAGAGTGTATGTGCAGATGCCCTAGTGCAGTACTCCAGTATGCATCAGCCTCTCAATTATTTGGTCAAAATTTTCCAATTACTAGTTAGATTTTCAGGACAAGAACTCTTCTACTCCCTTTCTCTTGAATGCAAACTGGGCACTAGCACAAACATTTCTTTCCTAAAATAGCAATATCCCATCTGTTTAACTCTTAAGTGAGAAACTCAGCAGCTAACCCATTATAGAATGTCAAATGTGCATAAGATGTGAATTAGTTTGTTGAACAACAGTTACTGGGCTTTACTGATGTTTTTGGGTTTTTCAAGTTCTTCCTCTTCAAAATATCTACCTCCAAAATGGAAGTGATGTCATTAAGCACAATTGGCAGGCTCCTCAGGGAGTAGGCAGGTAATGGTGAGTTTTCTTTAAAGGGCTCACAATACATATGCTGATTTAAGACTATCTTTACTTAGTGTGGATAAAGAATTGCGATAAGAGACTAAAAGAATTTAGCTTTTCACTTTTTAAAGATAAATACCTGGGAAAAAAAGTGTTTCATTTCATAAAATTGCCAGCTTTGCAATCCATACAGGTTTCCTTACCGTCTCTTAAAAGAAAATAAAGATTGATCATTGTGCAAGCAGCAATATAAATTTCTGCTGCGGCACTTTTGCTAAGAGGAATGTTTGAGTTATGAATTTGTAACAAGCTTTAACTATGAAATAATGAAAACCTGGCACTTTCAAAGCCCCATCAACAAAAAAATACAGCACATCAGGTAGCAGTGCTTAAAACCACTGCTCTTTGCCTTCCCTTAAACATGACATGGTTCACAACTCTAGGGTTCAAATGCCCTATGGATCACTTGAGATTTGTCTCCATCATCTGGAAGCTTAATCATCTGGAAGTTATGGGTCATGGTATCGCGTGATGTAGATAATCTCCTTCAGACCCATCTGTTTTCTTTTACAACATCAAAAAATAAACCCACCAAAATTCTTGAACACTTATTACATGTCTCAAATTCTTTCAGGAGGAACAGGCCAAAGTCAAGTTTGCTGAGCCATACCCCAACCAGAATCCCCATGATTTTATAGATGCAAATAGCTTAACATTATTTCAGCATGCCACACTGTCAGAAAGGGGCATTCTAAGTGTTAAGGTTGTATGCTGAGCTATCAAAGATTCATGCAGAAATGTACCAGCATCCTTCATATAAAGCTAATCAAATTTGAAATTACTGACATGTCACCTTGAGGAGGAATTTGATTTATTATTTGCAAAGTAATCCAGAAAACAGTGAGAGTGAGACACACAGCTATAAGAATTACTGTTTTACTGACTTCATGACTTTACCTTAGTTTTTGTTGCTTTTGTGTCTGCCCTAAATAATATTAAACAACAAAACTTTCTTTGTGCTGTTAAGTTGCATGAAGGTGAAATAAGGCTGCTTAGAAGTGTGTGGCTGCACAAGAGTAATGTGCCATCAATTAATGATATGTGACAGAAAATAGAAAATGCTGTGAAGCCAGATTTCTTTGCAATTGTCCCATATTCAATGGGGATGATTGCCAAAAGTCAGATCAGTTCCATGACCTTCCTTGCTTGTTTCTGAGTGGCAGGACCTAATTCAGTAAGATCAGATATCATGCAAATAGCATGCAAGTTTTCAAATGTCACTCAGTTTAAGTGCATACATAATTGTAGCATTGTTTTGTGCTCATAAATCACAACACTGGAAAACACAAACCAGGCAGTTCTCAGGCACAAATGCACACTAACCACCTGAAAATCTGCTTCACTTTAAGCTTTACATCAAACACATGACTTGCCTTCACAAGATAAAGACAATGTAGGATCTCCCTCATAAAAGTCACACACTTGAACAATCACGCTGCAGCATTTATTCATCTGTATTGCATTTTAAGAGAGAGTGGCCATGTATGCTGTAGACGGAATAAAGTTGGAAAGGTTTCACTTTAGCTCTGATATTTGCTCTTTGTTGTTATGTATAGCTCTGTATGTATAAGAACACAAATGTCTGTGTGTTTACAGCACAATGTAAGTAAGAATTCCACATTTGAGATCAGCTATCCTGGTAAGTAAAAGACTATGTGCATAAACAAATCTGTTCACTACCTTCAAATATTTTTGTCGTATAATTATATCTTATAAATATCCTCACAGACTATATATTCTTAGGAAATTTGCCACAGAATGTTGCTGGTTATATTAAGGAAATGGTGTATTTGTGTACTATGCTTCATACTAACATACATGAAGCATATTTGTATACTTATGGAACTGCCAAATATTTCAGTTCCATTACTATACAAATACATTGATATTACTGGAAAAAAAATCCTTCCACTAACTCTCCTAAGTCTTTTTGAGACTAGGTTACCAAAATACCTTTCAGAAAAATGTGGTTTTATACTGATAAAGCTACATCACACTAGAACTAAGCATACTATGCATCTAAGTAGGCTTGCAGTTAACACAGCTTTTATCAATCCAATTAAATCAGGACTTATTCAAAATATAGCCTTCATTGCTATCCCCATTACCAGCTATCTCCTAGTACCAAACACTCTATGTGAACTACTACCTTGATATAACCTCCCATTTCCCCATAGCAGCCCATTTTGGGTATTATTAACCAAACTTTTGATCCAAGTTAGCAAACCTTTCCTTTTCCAGATGACCTACGCATGCTAGGATGCACAACATTCTTTCTTGTGTTTCACCACTAAATCTGCAGCAGGCACCAGATGCATGGATGGACCAATAAAATGAACTGGAAATTTATGCAGAAGAAGGCAAAATGAGATTGTCAGCTATAGCTTTTTACCATATTTCAAATTTCCTTTTTATCCCTGGCCTTGGTAATCCATAAAAGGAGCCAAAAAGTGCACTTTCGTACAGATGGCTTTGAAAACATTTGCTTCAAACTTCATCAATAAGATCAAGAAGAAATGCAGATTCTGAAAATGTGTGGATTTTCAAAATGCAATTTCAGTAACTAAAAGAGTAACAAGAGATGTGAGGAGAATTTCAAAATATTAGCATTAACAACTTTCTTTTTTTAGACAGGTTCTGTCTGGCAAATAAAGCCGTTAAGTGATTCCAGTAGCATCAATATTATACACAAAAATGGGATATCATTAATAACAATGAAGAAGAAAAGAATTCTCATGGGAGATATAAAATGCATGCGCAACAAGTTAAACCCTCACTCTCCTAATCCTGTCTCAGCCATTTTATTTCTACGGTTTTTTAAATATATTAAAAGGTTTGCCTTTTTTCCCCCCACAAAAACCTTTTAAAAGGCATTCATAACACTGTCACAAAAGTAGAAAGCTAGCACAGATGACTTTGTCTACTTGCTATTGAAGCAAAGGATAGGCCTGATGCCTAATCTGAAGCTGACCTAATAGATAAAACCCTTGGGGTCTCGAATTTACATTTCATAAGCTTAATATTCTGCCTGATTTATGATTTGCCTTCTTAAACAAAGAAGGACGTACTTAACAACTTTACTTTTGTGTGGTTAACTGTTGATCTGAAAATGGCACATAAAATGCATTTACATCAGCACTGCCTAATAGGCCCATAATGATTCTTTATTATGCTTCAGTGAAAGGCAACTGAGTGACAAGTAACTGATTTTGTAGATCAAATAACTTTCTGCCACCCCCACACAGCTCCCAGCTGCTGCACACTTTATATGCCAATACAAATACAGTTGTAAAGTAGACAAATATATTATAACTATGTTATTAAATGAGACACAACACGGGGTGTTGCAAGTATTTGAGAGCCGTTCAATGCCGTGACTGGGAATTACAAGCATGAAAAATCACACACTAAAGGGGCTTCAGTTCAAAATTATTGCAACCTTCCCTCTGTTACTTTTTAATGTATGATTTTAAAAGTTATTTTGCTCAGATAGTACTTATTTTTTTCCTGTAGATAGCTGAAGAAGCCTGGGGCATGCTCCCCCTCTATGTATAAGAGGTATTTAAAGCAAAGCATTTCAGTATAAAGACAGATGTTCAGAACTCCTGATATTGAAAGCTGATGGTGATGACATTATACACCTGAAAATCCACACTTGGCTGAAACACTGTAAAAGGCTCCCGTGTGCCAAATTTAATTTTTATATATTACCCTGCAAGTAAATAATGATAAGACATCAGAGCCTGTCTGATAATCTTTGACAACAACCCTAACCCTGTCATCGTGGCCATGGCAGAAACCGGCACACACTCAGCTCTGACCCACTGAGCCTTTTATCTGTGTGTGTCTCCATGGACCAAGCAAATAAAGGGCAACTGGTAATTTACACATGAATCAACTTTCTTGTCAGAGCAGGCACCAGAGACATCCTTTTTCTCTACCACAGCAAGGAAAAGCATCCAGGTCTGAGCTTGTCTCTCCAGAAATCTTGCAAGCCAAAGAGCGATGCATTGGGAAATGGTGCGTGGCAGAGGTATGCTCTTCTGGACGCCAGATAAAAAATGGCATCCGCAAAGAAGCAGATAAATACTGGGCTTGAAACAGGACTGACAGCAGCAGTGGGCCTTTGTCCTATTCAAAACATGCAATGTCATACAAACTGAAGCCAAGATACAATCCTGATAGAAGATTATACAAGATATCTGAGTGAGCATGTGTAAGGAATTCAGCCATCATTTTAATAAGCTACAAACCTGCAATGCCTCAGGTCTCATTTCCACTTTCCTGCAGCTGCCTTTTGAAAAGGTATGCAGATTGTCTTGGGCTTGCAAGACAGTGGATATGGCCATGTAATAACACTGATAAAATAATCCATGAACTTTATTTGATGAAAATTAACCTAAAACATTGCATTGTGAAAGTCATCTGTAAAGATAAAGCAGTGCTTGCCTTCATCTTATATCTCATTATGAAGAGAAACTTTTATCGGTCCATAGGCACCACTCATACTCTCTTTCCCACAGTGAAAGGCAGTGAAGCATGGTACAGCACTGTTCTGTTGAATAGTCAAGATCTCAAAGGTATTTCTGTAGTTTAAACCACTGCAAGCATCATACTGCTATAAAACAAAGACAGATGTTTTATTGCTAATTTAGCATCTTATACATGCCTCTTTCTGAAAACTTTTTGTGCACTGTAATATCCACTCTGCTACTGCAGAGATTTTTCTCTGCATTCTTAAAATGGAAAGGATGATACAGACTGCCATCAGTGAAAATCTTGAATTACATGTCAGAAGTTTGGTCACCCAGCACCACAAGGCTTCTTTCTCAGCATCAGTACATTAGGTCCCTCCTGGAATAGACTCGTGGTAGACTCCTGGGGAAGGCTTTCTGGAGGCAGTGGGTCTTGCTTGCAGCTGATTTCAGAAAGACATATTTTCCTTTCCTGGGTCTTTTTCCACCCTACCATTGATGCTATTTCCCTAAGCCCCATCCATCACTCTCTTGTCTCCATTTCTGTCACTTGTGCTAATATTTGCTTGCAGGGGCCAGGACAGATTAGAAAGGTAGGGATGAAACTGCCGTCACTGCCCATCCTCCAAACAGCTCTTAATAAGTGTAGGCACCAAAAACATAACATACAACTATTTTAAATAAGAAAAAAGAAATTACTACAGTTAATGATGCCATATTTTGCATTCTCTAAACTTGAAATGTAAAATAAAACGTAATATTTTTCTTCTTTTAACCCCAACTAAACTTCCTGCTTCTTACAATTCCACCTTTTCTGCAGTTTTTACCAGCCTGTCATTTGTTTAACACTTACGCCAAACCATACTCATTTGTGAGGAAGCTTATAGCACACTTCTTTCCTTCTTAAAATGTGTGAGAATACCAATATGGTTCAAGGAATTGATTTCACATTTCCAAAATAATTTCCATAAGATAGCCATGTACCTGACGGACAAAACAGGCCTCACTACTGAATTTCATCATTCTAGCATTTACATTGTGATAAACAGTTTTAAAATTATATGGGTTGGATATGCATTCATTTAAATTTAATAGCAATACAGCTAATATCAGATGTGAGTTTATTAGCACAGTGCATTTTCTGTGAGCATGAATTGACTAGATGCCAATGATTTTTGAACTACACAGCGAAGCCAATTAGTTCTAAGAAATAGTGATACTTCTCTCTAGTGTCATACTAAGTGCTACAGTATGAATTATGCTGCTGATAAAGATGTTGCTATAAGCCAAAACACAACTACAAAGACTTAATCAACTTGTAAAATTTACATAAGCATAGTAAGAAATTAATCTTTGAAGGAGTTGCATTTATGTTGCTAAATATGTATCTTTAATGGTCATTGAAAACAAAGGTAAAAATCCAATATAAAAGCCGGGTCTTTTAATTGACATGAACTCTCATTCTCCCTGTTTTCTGATACTCGCACTTGGCTCACTTTGTCTGCCACTGTTGTGTAAACCCTGTGAAACACCCCTAACACCATTCTCACCTGATTTGTTAAAGCCAGCACTGATGCCCAGGCTCACTGACTAGACCACAGTCAGTGTTACCTTTTCACTGTCCTGACAATGAAGCCCTTCCCTGCATATACTCTTCCTGAATGTGACTGTAAAGATCTTCCTTCATATTTTAGAGCTTTGACCATGCACTCTTCAATTTGCTTCTTTCTTCAGCTCTGCTTTCTTGATCATGTCTCACATACAGAATGTTTTTCACTTTCAGAGTTCACAGACTTCATTTATGATGATAAATTTAACACAAGGAAGAACATTGTTGAGCACTACATCCAGCTGGCATTGAGTGACTTGTGCCTGTCCTTAAACTAAACTCTCTCCAGCTCCAAA
This sequence comes from Sterrhoptilus dennistouni, assembly GCA_013397095.1. Taxonomy (NCBI): domain Eukaryota; kingdom Metazoa; phylum Chordata; class Aves; order Passeriformes; family Zosteropidae; genus Sterrhoptilus; species Sterrhoptilus dennistouni. The sequence goes on from VWZU01002409.1 coordinate 57,802, forward strand.
ACAGCATGATAGCATTCAGCTACCTCTGGAGAAGAGACCTGGGGAAATCCTCACTCCAGAACAGCGCATAAAGAGCATCTCTTGGGCACGGGCACAGGTGCATGAGCCATCTTGTGAGGAGCACAAAAGCACAGGCAGCCAAGAGTGCTGTTCTTAGGCATTTTTATTTATTAATTCAGACATATGTGAACTTCCTGTTTCCTGCCCCAATCTCATTTCAAACTCACTCCTTCTGACTGTAGTCAGCGAATCCAAGTGAAAGTTCTCTTAGTGTTAACTTCTGCAATCTTTTTTCATAAAATTCTGCAGACTCACTTGATGAACTTCTTTCAAGTTCCTCAATAAAGCTCTTCTTTCTGAAATGCTTGCAAAGAATAATTAGGCTGCTGGTCCTTTTGACCAACGCTCCTCACACCATACAGCAGTGTTTTGTGGCTTTCTCATTTTCCACATTTCAGGATATGGGGGACTTTGCACAGCGCTTACAGAACCTACAGTTACCAGTTTCCAGGGAAGCATTCATACTGCCAAATATGTTAAAAGGGCCATGCCAAGGTCAGGGCAGACCCAGTGCATGTACTGCTGCCAAGCTGGACCAGCCATCATGAAGCCCTGCCTAACACCCAGTGGATTCCCTTAACAAGACCAGCTGAAAACTGCTGAAAAAACACATTTACCAGCTTTTCACCATCAACACATCACTGTAGACACCTGTTCTGGTGGCTTACTTCATTTTGTTGGTCCTGTCCACACATGCCTTTTGCAGGCAGCTATAGAAGCTCTGAACTAGTACCCAACAAAGATGGACAACAGAAACAAGAAAGAAGGCTAGCATTTTGTTTTCACAGCCAGGACAGATTAAATACTGACAGCCCTTCTCGGCACGCGCATTCAGAGGTCAAAGGTACTCTTGCCCCTCTCCAGGCACACAACTGTATGGGTTTATATTTCTGTCCTTTGAATATATTTTCTTGCTTTGCTTTCACTTGCCTTGTGTCAAGACTAGTCTAGAAGGGAAGTCTAGTGTCTAGTGTCTAGTCTAGCATCTAGACTGACTAGAAGGGAAGGTGTACCTTGCCTTTTCTCCTTTTGCAGAAAAGCAGAGCCTGTCTCAGAGTTCACATCCTCTGTGGAAAGAGAGGATGTCTCTTACATTTATGCTGAACAAATCAGACACCTCAATTGCAAGTGTGATTTCACTGATGTTTATCTGTGATGCTGGAGCACAGCAATGTGGTACACTTTCCAAGTTCCCTCATCAGCTTTATTAAGTTTCCTTTGTAGCTAGAAGATGGCCAACCTTTCTCATGGAGTTTAAATGGAGCAAATATCTCTTGCCCATGCTGAGGGGCTAATACCCAAGTACTCATTCCATATAGGATACATTAAGGCCATATTCCGACTACAAGTGACATGGTCTTATTTTCTCTTAATGTCTAACTAAAATCCAACAGTGGACCGAATTAACTTGGTTTGTAAGGGAATCCAATTATCTTCAAAATGCAAGTGCAATGAGATGGCATCCAAACCAACTTTGTTAAAAGACAGAGGAGGTGAATGCTATCTGTGAAACTCAGCAACTTCCTTATCACAACCCCCAAATAAAAATACATTTAAATATAGAAGTAAGAACATACTTTCTGAACAAGTCTGGGAGAAGCCAGAGAACCTTGACACCACCCTGCCCAGAGCTCCCAAGCACATCCTTCAGGCAGAACTCAGCTCATGGACCAACCCCATTAATGCAAGTGCTCCTTGGACGAACCCTAAATACACAGACAAAAGGACTTCTGAACTATCCTCTGAGACTGAAGAAACCTGATTCCACCAGTGACAAACTCACTTGTATATGACAGCCTAAACCATTTACATTTTAACATCATCTCTGCTACTCTTAGCTAGCTATGATCTGAGTCAGCAGCTCAGTTAAACAATTCACAAACCAGAAAGAAGTAGGACGGGACTAATAATAAGAAAAACAATAGAGCAGAATGCAATTCATAACTTGCATGGGTTAATCCAAATATTAAATATGCTAAGTAATGCTGCATTCCCTGTAAGGAATAACTTGAGGCAGTACCTGGGTCAATAAAATGTTTGCAGGAGACCTTTATAGCACAACTGTACTGATAAATTTGCTGACAAAGACTTCTGTTGTTTCTTTGATTACTTCTGTCGATAACTTTATTTCTTCATCCACATTTTCCACCCTGCCTTTCCAGCTGAGCTGAGGATAGACACATATAAAAATAACATATCAACAAGGAGACGCAATTTTTTACATACAATTTTTTCCCCTCAGAGCTGACATAAATGACCACCATGATTCGGAGAATGTAAAACGCTCCCATATCACTGCAGCCATTATGACCTGCTCAGGTTCAAATCTGCAGCATGCACAGACCTTCTCTGCATATGCTGAACCTACTGCTGAGCCCTTGCCTCACACAGGGTGGCTACGCAGTGATGGCACTTGAATTCCTAAGAAGTAGTGAAGAGTAGTGGAGCTGAAAACACACACGGGGACCAACTGCAACTGGTCACTGTCCCAGGAAAAAAAAGTCGCAGAAATGATGTATGCAAACTCCATCTTGGAAAAGAGATATATTTTTGCATGTCAGGAATAACAAGGTCATCATATAGAAATACTTGCAGTTGGGCCAAGTTGGATACGTTTCTCTTTGTAATAAGACTTACTGATCTATTTAAAGAACATGTCTCACGCTAAGTATTTAGAAGAATGACTTGGAGCTTTATTTGGATTCATGGAATTTGATTAAGTGCATTTACCTGTCACTCAGGTGGGTATTTTTTATTAATTTTATTCATAATTTTATTTTATTAATCTGCCACCAAGAATAAACATGAAACTGGAATTTGCTCAACTTTTAGCCATTCAAAGTATTCAAATCTGTGTCTCTCAAATGCATAATCTCTCCCTCCTGCATAGACAAATTATGCAAAACACAAACATTTAACTATTAATAACTTACTATGAGACCACAGAGAACATAATTTAAACCTCTATGTTAAATATTGTTTTTAAAAAGACACAGTTATTTGCAGGCCAAAATCACATAGCAATTTATTTAAAATTAGTTCAAAGTGAAAAATATTTACATTTATTTTTATTTAGTTGTTAGCTGAAAACATCTCATTAAAAAAAAATCTGTTTGTAAGACCAGTGGTAAAAACATTGATGTCTGTTCTTGTATCTGAATGCACTCCAGGCTTCAAATAAATCCCAACATACATTCCACTTTATTTCCTGCAAATTTTTTTTCCAAACTGAGTACATTTTATTAAAATGAAATTTATATTTTAGAAATGGAGCAATCTGAAATATTGGCATTTAAAGGGCTTCTTAGGCAGCATTACTTTTTTGATGCTTAAGGTTTTGTTTTGGTACAGAATATAAAACCATTTCCTCAAGATATTTTGTGTTCAGCATAAAATATTAAAAATATCTCATTTCCAAGAGGTCTGGTGGGAGTTCATGACAGATGCGTTGCATCTTTTTTTAAAAAACTTTTTGCAGCATTATTGTGTCTAATTAGCCATGATGATTTACCCATGACAGTATGAACTTTTTGAGAGGAAAGTGGAACATAATGTTTGGAGCAAAGAACAAACATGTTTTTGGGGAAATGGGAGGGAATGAAAGCACTGACTTGAGGTGGTTTGTAACAAATGCCCCCAAGTAGTCCTGTGAATTTTCACTTATTTATGCACTACCATATGATCCATCTTTTTGCCTTCTGTGCTACAAACCAGGCTTCCTTCATGCACCTCGCGAGTTGGCTTTGCAATCATGGTGCTGCTCCTGTCTGTGGCTGAGGATTAGCTACAGAAAACCAACCATCATGGACGAGCTAAAGGTGAAGCTAAAACCCTGCCATGGATGAGGGCAGGCACCACTAATCATGCACCACCCTCTCCAGGTCACCACCTCAAGATTACTGGAGAATCTAGGAACCAAAATGTGAACTGTCCCTAAAAATGTTTAGTTTTGCTGGCAGGGCTTCTTTCCTGTTTGGGCCCTGTGCAAAAATACCTTGTTAGAAATTTTCTAAGATGCAGAGTTTATCAAAGGAGGCTTGCAGCCATGGGACCAGGTGGCTAGGTAGACACTGGAGAAGCCGAGCAGACAGACCCCAGTACAAGGAGGTGGAATACAGATTTCATTTGCATTCAAGATGGGTAAAATGCACAAAGTTAATATTTTTAGTTTCAATTAGAACATTGCTGGTGTTTTTTTCATCTGACTCCAGCCTCATGTGGCAAGGTCAGCCCTTTCAGTGAACAAACAGCTCAGTCACCTCCAATGTAGCCGTTATCAGCCTCAACAAGGGGAGACGTTTGGCACAGCCTAAAGCTGGGGCACGACCCCTGGCTGAGCTTAAGACATTTATCTGACAGCATCAGCTGACACTCCACAAACACATTTGCTTTCCATGACCTCAGAGCATTCGTGATTAATCAAAAATGTATCTTGGATCTTGAGAACAAGCTACAAGCAGGCACACAAAAAAAGAATATGCTCTCGATCTCACTTATTGACTCCAGAGGTATATTGAATTTAGAAATAGCAGATAGAATAAAATGATCAATATGTTCTCACTTGTCCATGGAAGAGCAAACTTCATCCCTCCAGCAACAAACATTGATCATGTAAATGTTTTGGAGCTGCTTTCAACTACAGAGAGCAAAGGCATGAGGACTTTTGAGGAGGGGCATTCCATGGAAAAGACACTGGTGTATGTGCACTAGCACTTGGCTAGGAAACGTGATGTTAAAAGTTGTGGAGTGAAGCAATGCACCTGAGCCATCTCTACCACTGCGGCCGTTTCCTCTAGTACATATTGCTAACATCCAGTTTGGGAAACACTGTGCCAAGTGATCTTAATAAAACATTACAGAAGATACTTTAAAACTTAATGAAGGCACATAATCTGCTTCAGAGAAAACTTCCTGCCTTAATTTAAATGAGACACAGTTATAACATATCCCCTATGCACTGTTTACAATTTATAATTTATGTCTCAGTTCAAATGCACTACTTTCTGTAGTCATCTGCTAAGTTGTATGATTAGCATTTGAATATTGTAATATTCTGCTTCTTGATACCAGAGTAATATGATGCAGTACATTTGTATTTTAATACTTTCTTTTTTATTCACTAATAAGCATACCAAGCTCTAATTAGTTGAGATGAAAGAAATCATGCGCCCCACCCAGTCTAATTTGAAAATGGTTATATCTCTGTAAAAACTCTTCACCATTTCATTTATTAAATCCCACTCTTTTCTGGTTACCTACTGGCTGTAAGTCGTTTGTGCTCATACTGTACCATCATTCTACTATAGCAAAACTACTGTATGTGCTTCAGTCCCTGTTGGCATGGCAAACAAACTTTCATTGCATGTGCTCTCTATAAAATGGTGGTACTAATTAGAAGATATAAACTCATGCTGAGACATGATATGAATTGGTGTTATGCATCTCTTAAGCTCACAGCAGTATTAGATTTATATGGTTGATGCCCTCAACTAATAGTCAACTAGAAACATTCAATTTTTTAAATCTGCAGAAAAATGAAACAAAAGTGAAGGTGCGTCATTTAAAGCAATTCACAGATTCTGAGTAATCCACTCCACTAATCTCCGCACTCATAAGTGGCAAACAGAAAAAAAAGGTATTTTTTTCCCAGTAAAGAGTGAGAAGAAGAACGGTGTAGTGAAAAACATGCCAGTGTTACCTAGTGTCCCCCTATCATCTTTCCAAGGGCAGACCACAAATGACACAGCAATAGATAAGCAAACATCACCTCAGTTTATGGAGAAGGTTCCTCAGATACAGAGTTGATCTCCCTGCAGTCTGGAAGTAGCTATTAGCCTACAACATGGACTGCTGCCATTAAAAGCCTTGTCCTCTGCCTACTTTTTAAAATTAGAAAAAGGAGGAATTTGCCAGTCCACAAGGGCTAGGAAGTTACTCAGGTGCCCCAACTTCAGCCTGATTCAAGACACCACACACATGTAGGTTCATGATGACCCCACTGCTCAAACTTGCAACATGAGCTATGGGCTCTAGATATCACAGTTGAGTGTTTTGACATCCATGGTGAAAATGAGCAGAAAATCTGACTGTTCCATATCAAGAAATATTTTTCCTAGTGCTAATGTGCCTTAAATACCTTGTTCCACAGCTGAGTGGCCTGGCACCTGCTGCATGAGAAATAGCCAATTACTGTTCAGTGTCTCTAATTTTCTGATTCAATTAGCATGCTTCAGAGCTTTCCAGTTTAATTGCAAACTACTTCACAGTTAGCTCTCTGATTAATCATTGCCCATCTGCAAGCTATCGCAAAACTTGGTGGAACAAATCTCTGTATGTTGGAATGCTGGGAGCTTAGAAAATCAAACTTGTTTTGGTATATAAAGCTTTAATTTTGTTTGCCCTTTTCAGCTGCACTTGTAAGAAGCTCTGTACTGATTAAACAGGAAGTCCAGACAATAATATGCTACATTATGCATATAATTACTGTAAATACAGATGAGACTGTAGAAGGTTAGGTGCTAACATATATGCAGTAGGGGGTCATGAAAACACATTTGCAATCAATTTCTTCCCCATTATGACAGAAAGGAGGAGTTGGTGGAGGAGGGAGAAAGAGAGGTATGAGATGGTGGTGTAGTCCCATCCATGACTCTGGAAATATTTCTGCAACACTACACAGCAGCAGTACAATCACCGCATGCTATTTCCTATTTCATTTTCAAAGGAAACTGTTAACTTCCAAAAACCTAAAAAAGTTCAGAAAGTTGTATTAAATTGCTCAAATACCATACCTATACTTTATTGTACACTTTCAGCTTCAAGCTAAACACTGGCTGTTGGGTAGGACCATAAGAAAGATCAGTTGTCACGCAGGTGCTATTTTTTCCTGTATTTTATTACACTCAAAAAAGTAATACCCACTGAACCAACACAGATTACCTATTTTATTCAGGTGTACATTTACCTATCTTATTCAGCACATAAACTTCCTGTCCAAAAGACTTGATCAAAAAAGTAACAGCATATCACACAGCAGGAAATTTGCAACTCTATTACAAATTAATTATTTTGCACACATGAAAATATAAACACAATTGAAGCTTAGGGACCTGAAAATTTTGCTTTAAACCCATGCAATGTTTCAGCGTGCATTAAATTCAATGTATATGACTGAGGCATCAGTCCTGCAGGATGCTATACCGGCCAGCTTTGAGTTAAATTCAATGTGATGCAACAGTGCTCAGTTTCCTGCAGCATCCTGTTTCGAACACTTCCCTGAACTGAGGCTACTGCAAACATTTTGTTTCAAAATACCATCACTTTAAGAACATGCTAACCTTCATCACAATTTTTGTAATTCCAGGATAATAAGGGAAGTCCTAAAAAACCCTAAGAAAAAGCTGAATCAGCTCATTAGCTTCTCTAGTCATAAAAGAAGATTCAAACACTGTAAAATCATGATAATGATGTTTGGATGATACCTAGCGACAATTGCTAGGGAGCTGTACCTCCTACATCCTGGTAGAAACAAAACTGTATTACTGACACCAGAAAGTATAATTATCTAGAGGTATATTATTGATCATCAAGATGATGCAACCATGTCAAAGCTGGAATTCGGACTTCTTCAAGGTCCTTAAATGCTTGTAAGATTTCCAATTAAAATATACTTTAAAACCATGCAGTTAAAGGAGTGTCTGGCCACCCATCTGGCTTAATGAAAAACCTTACAAAAATTGGTCAGAAATTCCTGAGGTGAGCATTGCCACCAAAAGAAGTGTGTCTGCAAACACACCTGAATGCTGGAGACACAAAACAGGTCTCCACAGAGCTTCCCCATGCTTTTGTCATTTTCCCAACAATACTTTTCTATGCCAGGTGAGGTAAATATATCAAGTTCCTAGAATAACGTATGTAAAGAAATGAATGTATGTAACACAATGAACAATACAGACATTGCAAACACAAGACACAGTCTTTCATGCTGTGACATGTCAGTTCAATACTTCTGTGCATGTAGGCAATGTACTTCAGTGATGGGTGATGTACTGGCTGATGTAGCAGATGTAACATATACAGATTACAAATTTAAGATATATTTCAAATCATGCTGAGGAACATGCTTCTACTCTGGGAAAAAAAAGAACTGAGCTTTGCTGATCTATGAAAAAAACCCCAACTTTAGGAGTTCTGCATCTTTTTCCAATTTAGCTTGTGTTTCTGAAGTCATTGCAGCCCATATTATCTTTTTTAAATGAAACACAAGGTTATCAAACTGATCTTCTCTATCATGACCAGTTTGGCATACAATCACAGAATTCAGAAACAAAGGCAAAAAAATATAATGTTTTTAACATTTCCAACCGAGTGTCTCCTAAATCTGTACAACATTGCTGAAAGTTTTAGCCCCACAATGCCCACTAATGTTCAAGTCACACAGCTAAAGCCTGATAATTTACTCCATTAACATAGTCAGTTTAGTGAGTGGGAACCTGTTCTTAGGGTTTTGTGGCCAGGTTACCTCAACAGTCCAGCATGCAAGGCTATGGTCTTCCCATCACTCCCTTGACAGCTTACTTGTGTTTAAACCCAGTTTGTAACTGCCTTCTCAAGGTGAACTGGTTCCCCACTCTGCTTCTTTATTCAGAATCAGAAGCCAGTTGTGTTAAAGTGCTCAATGCCTCTGACTCATATGTAGAAAACTCTGCAGGTACAGAAACTTGACCATCATGATCCCCTGGACCACCTTGTAGAGGCTCAGCAAAGACTGCACAATGCTGGTGTCTGTAGAAACCAAGGGACACAGCTGAAAATTGTGTTGCCTGGGCCTGTCTGAGTTACAGCTGATCCTGAGAAGCCTCGCTAGGGTGTGAAACCACCAACCTGGCGACTCTCAGCTCTGATGCTTAGCCCCTGCCCTTCTTACGAACATCTCCAGCAAAACAGGTAACTTTCCCAGTGTAGTTATTGCAGTTCCTTGCTCTGGAAAACTGTGTGATCATCTTATAAAGTATTTACTGAGTTTTGGAACCACAGCATTGAAAAAACCCAACTGAAAACAATTATTACAAAAACCACATTCTTTTCATTTCACAGAGGCAGATTATGAAAATACCTGTAGCTGTTTCACTACCACAGGGAAAACAAATTTGTACTGGCTGCCATAGTCAGCACCTAACTTTGTTTTCAATGGCAAGCATTTCTACAACCTTGCAGGATCACCACTGTCCTGTTGGAATTATCACCCCAAGGGGACCAGGGGGAGTGGACAGCAAAATGGTGCATGCACGCTGGCACTGGATATGGGAAGAAGTTCTTCATCTCTGTGCTTTTAAGGTCCTGCTACAAGTCAAATTAAGTCACCTCTGGCTTCCAGACTCACTTGTGATCCTGCCAAAGGACCTTTGATGCACTTACTGACTTTCCTTCCCACTTAATTCATGATGGTCAATTGTAATTACCAAGAATATTTCAATTCCACTTCATTCTGGCTCTTTTAAACTTTTCCTATGGTACTGTATGTTTAGTTTTTATTTTTTTAAGCACAACTTCTACAGTTTATAAAAACTGCATTTTTTAAAACAGATTTTAGAAAAAAAATCGTGTTCCTGTTGGATTTCTTGGTTTAGCTTGCTCTATTTTTCTCTGTTTGGAATTGAAAAGGGTTAGAACATCCACAAAAACAAGTGGGGGAATATACTATTATTTTTACTTCCTTTTAAAATACTTTGGTTTTCCTCATTAAGAGAATATGAAACTTTAAGTATCAGAAGCTCTGCTTACCTTTTTCACTAAGCCTGCCTGCACATATTCAATCTCTGCTTCTGATATTTAAGAAAGGTAAAATATTATTTTTACTAATTACGTTAACAAGTCCAAAGCTACAAGGAAGAGTGACTTTTACAAATGACAATTTATCTTCCATTAGTTCTTTGTTCTTTGGAAACACTCCTCATCATTCTACTGTCTTTTAAAAATTATGGAATAGAGATGCACATCCAGTATTCTGGGCTGCAGAACTGGTAAACATGGAAAGCCGTATTCTGAAATGTTATTTTAGTATTTACTTTAAAAACAACAACAAAAAAACCCCTTTAAAATACCAGAAAATGAAAATCTAACCCAGACAAGGTGAACTAAGGAGGATACTCCAAAAATCAACCCAAACCCGATCCTGCACAGTGGTGCAGGGTCGCATACAGGGACAGGCAGGTTGCTACATCGTCCCTTCTGCCTGCGGCTAGGCTGACACCAACAGAGAGGCTGGGCTGCTACCGACATCCCTCTCCCCTAAGTCAATGGCTTGAGTAATTTGGAGGAGGCTAATCATCCAGAAACTACATGACTTGAAGAGTAACTACAGAGGTATCTTGTCAGTGACAAGACTCTGTTAACAACTTTACTGAGAGATTTTAGACTTCATTACTAGTTATTCCCAAAAGGTGTTGGTCCATCAGGACTCCAGCAAGATACAACAATCTGCCTCTTGTCTGACTTCTATAGTTAAAGTGAAGCACTAATTACTGATGCTGCCTCTACCAGATTTCTGCTGAGCTCCATACATGGCATATTTCCTAATATTTTAATCCAATCAGGCCACTGAAACTTAGTCCAATTTATTTCTGGCCAGGTATGGGCAAAGCAAAAAATTAGAAAAAAAAATCAGAAAATGTCCACAGATGATTTTGTAATAATAAAACATGAATATGAATTCTCTTTTCCATGCTATCATAAGCACTGAATTATTGTCATGTGTTAGTATGCACTTTTAAAATATTTATACAGCTCAGGTGAAAATATATTTCACACAACAACCTGCATATTGAAGTACCCATTTTTAGCTACTAGTCCCCAGTGCAGAGCAACATAAAAGCTCAAGGCATTTTTAAAGGAGGAACTAAAAGGTAACTCTTTACTTAGATGTTTTTCATTTAACTGTGAATAAAAGTTTCTATTCTAGCTTTGCTTTAACTGTGGTAAACTCATTCAGTCCCTGGTTGGGAATGCAGAGTCTATTCTGGAATGGATAACTCATTTATTTCACCAGGTATCACAGAGAGAGATTCTGTGCTTGCAGAATCCTCTCTTAAAAAGAGAATTGTGCTAGGTAAGCAAAATCATAATACTTATGGAATAAGAGGATGAATAAAGAGAGTAGAAGCGAGACAGAACAGGTGTGGGGCATGGGTTAGGATGGTCTGGGTTGAGGACACCTCAGCAGGTTCAGGGTAATCACTGCTTGCAGTTTTCATACGTCTCCCCCAAAATACAGAATAAATAGAAAAAAAAAATCTGCATTTGTTCAAAACTGGGACAATATTGAATATACTTGTTTATACAAGTATATTTGTACATGCTTATTATATCTTCCTGTATTTTTATTCATTTTTGTAGCCTTAAAGTCATTAAACTAATTCAAAAAAATTACTTCATATTAACTCTTTTGCATTAATATCAACATAAACTCAATAAATTTAAAATTAGCTTGAAAATCAGTTGTGCATATCCCAGAGGTGGTTTAATATATCCATCCATATATGTATGTAGATGCTTATGAATATCCTGCTGCTTTGAAAATGACTCACTATGCTATTTCACCACAATTTGCATTGTTATAATAGGATATTGACTGATTTTAGGTTTAAGGGACTAATGCGGTATTCAGTAATGACTCTGTGCTACAAGTTTATTGCAAGTGCCAAAGGTTCATTCACCCCAAGCAATTCAGTCAATAACCAATTTTTATACTTCTATCTCTTTCAAAATTCCAAACCAATAATCCCTGGCTTTTTTTTTTTTTTTAATTATTTCAGTATCAGACTAACATTTCCCATGGAAATCAATATGGGTGAGATCCATTAGCCAAAAATCTGCAGCAGTGCAATGCAAACATATTAAAAATATTGATCTTGCAGGCTACTGATGTTTTGATTGACTTTAATGTTTGTAAGCAGCAATAACAGAATTTTAATGACTGAAACAAACTTTTGATTAAAATTATAGATTTTAACTTTTTTTCTATTTTACTGTTTCAAAGGGTATTGCATGGTTTACTTGTTTGCTGTAAATGATCATTGTAGTAAATCCTTACTCAGTTTCTCATTTTTAAATATTAAGCTCTGTCCCAGGTAACACATCTTCAGTTATACTTTCTAGCATTTTTGAGGTTTTGGTTCCACTATATCACATGTATAACACCGCGTGGGCGGCGTCAGAGGTATTTTTGTAGCATTTTCCTTTCTAAATCTTCAGATCTTGCGGGTTTCTGCTACCAGCAGCAACACGAATTTCACCTCACTTTTTTTTTTCACTATCCATTAAACTTCGGTTGATTTTTCCACAGCAGCTGACTAGGATTTAGCTAAAGCCATCTTCCTAATGCGATTCCTCCTTCCAAAATAAATATCTCACATAAAATAAGGATATCTTCTACAGTCTGGGTACGAATATGCCTTCATTGCCATACTGAATGTTCCACCACCTGGATCACAATTACTATCCCAGGAGAGAAGAGGCATCCTCGCTTTAGGGATGGGGAAGCCAAGCATTGAGGAATTAGGGTGATAACTTCAGACAGCTTGGTTCCCAAGGAGGTCCTGAAGGCTACGATGAAGTAGCTCCAAAGCAGGAGGTTTTCTTCAGAAGGCACCACTATCCATGACTGTCTTAGGCTCTCCAAATAGTTGTTTGCTATGGGTGACACATGTGGTTGCTGGCTCTTGTGTGCTCTGGGCTAGTCTGAGACCTGCTTTTACCCTTGGGGCCAGGCAAACTACACCAAAATATTTGGAAAACAGAAATGAAATAGGCTACTGCAAAGAGATACCAGAGATGGGTCTTTAAGACCTTTGTCTCCAGAAAACCATACCAGCATATGGAACCTGCTGTGTCACCTGTAAATCTCCAGTGCTCCATACTCATACAGACAGTATCTATGTATACGCTTGACAGTGGAGCTACAGCTTCATCATTTTGGTGTCTGGCACAGGGATATGCCACCTGAGGCCCCTTCCAGGTTTGTACTTCCATGATCCAGTCTTATAACAGCTTAAGATACATGCCCTTTGACAGATCGTGTGAGATATATATATATATATATATATACACACACATATATATATATATATATATATATTTACA
>VWZU01002409.1:71007-90543 GCA_013397095.1 Sterrhoptilus dennistouni
AATCACCTGAAGGAAGAATAACTTAAGGGATGAGGCATGTGGACACACTTGCACTATACTATAAAGCAGAAGAGATGTGTTTTCTGTAGAGCATTTAACACAACATCCAAAGTATAGCTTCAGGACCTAAATCCTCTTAAAAAGTCACTGCATGAATGGAGCTAGGTTAATACCACCTCTGTGCATCCCACAGGCTGAAGCTTTCCAGTGGGGCCTGTTGCCCAAAAGACTGTGCCACCAACTATTGCAACTTTCTGGAAAAGCCTTTGAGCACTGACCCCATGTCTCTGGCTCTGCAGTCCCACCAACCTTTGATGTTTGTTTCTATTGATTGCTCATTCTGAAATATTTAAACAGGAACAGCAAATTAGCATTACTAAGAAGCTACATGTGGGAAGAGGAAAGAGAAGCTCTGCTCTGCTGTCCTGCTTCTTTCACTGTGGGACACGAAGTGCTCCATGATTTTTGTCAAACTCCTTAGAGTAGGCAGTGCTTTCTCTGCATCTTGAGATCTTAGGAAGGACTAAGAAACAAAACTGCGTCAAATATGGAATGTTTCAGGCAAAGGATAGACTGGGAAGATAGCTTCCCAAATCAGGCAGAGATCTCTTCTGTAGAGAAAGGGCTGTACAGCAGAGAAGTTCTGTACTGATGACAACTTCATCTAGAGACTGTAAAACTTACCCAAGCACCAAGACCAATAAACTAAGAACAGTTATGAGCCTAACTACAAAAATAAATTCAAAAGGATTTGTAACATTGCAAATGGTATTCTACTGTATCTGCACTCTAAACATGTATCAATTTGTGATCCTCAAAATCGAAATACCTTGCCCTCCAAAGGCATGCAGAACAGGCAGTCTCAGTACAAGCATTTTTTATGTACTCTGTCAGTATGTCTACACATGCTTCAGGCTGGGGAGCATGTTTCAGGGCTCCAGCACATAAGCCTCCTGCAGACTCAGCTGCAGGAATTTTAAGTGCTGCTGCTCTCTGCTGCTTCTCCTGCTTCTCTGCTGAGCAACCATGTCTGAGGTAGAATTTGCAGAAATGAACATAGCCATCACATTAATACAAATGCTTTTTTTTGCAGTTTAATGTTGTTATCTTGCAGGAACATGCATATCCCTCTGAAGACTTTGGTAGACGGGAGGTAGCCAGCAAAAGGATGTGCTGAGGCTTGGGCTGTTAAACAGCCTCAAAGCCTTCACAAAGTCTGTCCCCACATACATTTTATGGCCAAGACTATGAGCTGTCAAGTCAGACCCTTGCCTATTAAAACATATTAATTTCATGTTTTCTGTATTATTTTGCCAGTATCAAACAGAAGCAGTTCTGGCTCTGCTGTGGGTTGAGTGCTGCAGACAGATGTGAAAAGCTCTGCATCTCACAAGCCATACTCCAAGCCCCTATTCATTAATTCTAAGTAATGCACGGGACAGAGTACAAAATGTTCATACCATTCATTTATTTGCATATTCATCTCATCTATCACAACAAGGAGACAAATTTAGAATGTTTTTTGTAAGATTTGCCTTCAGTGTCTAGCTGTTAGAGTAATTGCTAGTGAATTACTATTTGCATGAAACAGTCTATTATCCAGTATTACCCATTGAAGCAGATGGCCCTCATTTCATAATGTGGACATACATGGTGGTGTCTCTTTCCTTGTTGCCCATCCAAGTTCAGGACAATCATGGCAGACCTGGGTGAGGAGAAGGCCTGCATGCTGACCCTTGAATATACAGACTGAGCTCAGTATCTCTCCAGATGGCTAATGCATTTTTGCCTCCACCAGGTTCTGAAAATTCACACAGTAATAATGAGGATGACTTAAAAATTGTGTGATCTAAAAAATAATTTGAGGGTTCTTGTTTCTTGCTGATGACAGCTGAAAAAAATTTCAAGTTTCTTTTTGACATCACTGGACGGGCAAAAAAAGTCTATTTCAAAAGCTGCAAGTTTTTCTAAATAAAATACAGACCATCATTATCTCACTACAAAACTATAAATAATGATGTAGTAGTTAGAATCTAGTATTTGCAATACTACACACTAATCACTCCTTCACTTCTGGTATGATAACTTGCTGATGATCTGAGATGTCCCTACCATCTATGCAACAACAGTTACTGCCATCTATAATTAACACCATTGTCCATGATAATGAAATTCAAGTAGATCAAGAGACAACGAAGTATAACATGACTAATGTAATGTATGTAATATAAAAATTAATGTATCTGGAATTGGTAAGCAAAGGTTTGAATAAAGGCTCTGCCAAGCCATGGCAAGGGCCACTTCCAAAAAATTAGTGACGCTTTTGGTGGACTGACTCCTCTTCCCATCAGATGGTATAATGCCAACTCTTCCCTTTGGCTGTGACATATGGTTTAACCCTCTTCTGACTGAACTTAGGATGAAAAGACATCTAAATAGAAGTACTTAGAAGGTCTGTGACTAGTTCTATACTTTTCTGCAGCTCTACACCAGAGCAGAGACTGTGCATACGGTCTCCTGCAGCAAGGCAAGCTGCATGCAATCAGTCTTCATGTCAGGGTGTTAAATTGGCCTGTTTTGTTACCTCAGGCTTATTAAAGTGCCTGTAACTGTCTGCTTCTATGTAAGACGCTGACATCTGCCCCTGAGCAAGAGCAACACTAAAAGCAACCTAAACTGCAATTGTCCTTCCTTGAGTCACTGCATGCAAACCTTACACTCTGCTACCAAAGCAAATTACTCAAGACACCCCAAAAAGGTAGACAGAGTTATGCTATGATCTCTGTGATGGTGTGATCTCAGCGAAGCTTCAGGAAAGAGGAAGAGAGGGCTGCCTGAGCAGTGCAGAAACTCTTAGTGCAGAAACTGATGGTCAAATGCAAGAAGATGCTAGACATCTAAAAATGCACTCAGGATCTTCACATCCCAGTGACACTAACAGTGACATAAACTCTGTATGCTCAGAAGTTTCTGGACTGATTCATTAAATCCCACATAACTGAGTGAAGGATGCATGTACGAAATAAAGCAAGGACCAAAATGTCTTCTCTTATTTAATCTTAAAAAATAAAGAAAATTACACATTCTCCAAGCAAATTAAGACATCACTGTGTATCTCCTTAGTACTTATGTACTGAGCATCTCCTTAGTCTATATACAATACAAAGAATCAATCATAGATTCAGAAATTCTTAAATTATCTGCAGACTTTCAGGATTTTTTTGCAGATATTTATGTCTTTCATGGCAAGCCTTGACGATTGAAACACAGAAAGAATCTGAATATAAAAGCATAACTTAAAGAAGTTTGACACAAACACAATAAAGAACCCGAAATCAAAACAACTTTTTGACACTAAAAGCATATGCTCTGCCCCCTGCAGCTGAAAGTCACATACTGAGAGTGTAAGTTCTGTTAAGAACTACTATTTTCAAGCATGGCTGGTGATTTTGGACAGTAACATTAAAGAAATCTTCAGTACGGCAGTTTTCTCCCTGCACACTTACTAAAGCATCCCCACTGTCCAAAATCCCTGGAGTTTGGGGATCTGATGTAATGGAATTAAAAAAAAAAAGATTCCCAAGGTACTTGTTTTGATCTGGCTTATGCATTTTTCCTCCTAGCCATATCGTTGTTCCAATCCACTCTGTGGAATATGTTGCAAATGCAAGAGCACTTTGCTCCTTTCTTTCCTGGGAAAAGAGTGGAAATAAAGCTGGTCACTTCCCACACAGTGCCTGTTAAAGGCAATAGTATTCTCAGTAAAGAATTATTTACAAGCTGTAAGATTAGGAACTAACTGAGCAGCACAACTTATTTCAGTAATTTCATTTACTGTAAATCACTCAAATTTAAGATATTCTGGAGTTAACATGAACTAACAGACTTCAACTTTTGCTCTTTCTTGTCTTACCATGGCATACAAATGGTTTGTTTACTTATTATAAACTACATGCATCTGTTTTTTACTTTTTACTTTCTTGTTAGCATATTCACAAAGACATCCAGATTTCAACCTGTTTGTTGCACAGATGTATTCAACAAATTAATAAATGTACTGTTCATAAACACTTTACTAAGGCTTATTTGTTATTCCCTGTGTGTGATAGACCACCTCAGCAATATGATATAGTTGTTTCACTCCCTGACTGGGGACACTGCAGACATCAAAAACAAATGACAAGGGGTAGTATACTCCTGGTTAACATCTCGTAACAGACTTTCTTCTGTTATTGTCTGTCAGACCAGAGAGGACACTGTTATCAATAACTGTCAGTCCTCTGCATCTGGACAAACATAATAGATAATGTCACCCAACACACCTGCCAGAAAGCAAACCTAGAGATTTGTAACATTAAAAAAAAATTCTATTATACATTACTAAAAGAGCTTTGCATGATTGTATTGCATAGTGTTAATTTCATCCTTAAAAAAGACAGCAAGAATGTTATAAAAATCATGAAAACAGCTTAAAAACTGAACCTGACAATGTGTTCTCTGGATTTTCAGTTGCTTAGCTTTCTTTTTCTCTGGCTATTCATATAGCCATGAACAAGCAAGTGTGACACAGATGTCGCATGGTCCATGCCCTGGCCCACAGCAAGACCCAATGTCCCAACATCCCTTTTGGCAAACATCTGTCTGTCCTGTTCTTAAATACTGCCTACATGGAGCACTTGAAGGGAGTAACCCCAGATATATCATTAGAAAGTTTCCCTTAGTGTCTAATTTGAACTTTTTCCACAGTGATTTAATTTTATGCCTTTTTACACTATTTATCAGGTGTGTGAAGAACAGACTACTCCTTTCCTCTTTGAAAGACTTTCACAAACACAGTGACTTCCACCATGTTTTTTTCTTTCAGTCCTCATTCTTTAAGATAAACCTTTTCCTGCTTTTCACCTTTTTTCTTAAGGCCACATTTTCTGGACTTCTCATCACTTCTGCTGCTTTCCTTTTCAGGTATTCTGGTTGTTCTCTTTTTCTGTTGGCCATGCTGCCTACAGGGGCTCCAGGCTGAAGCATCACCAATAGTTTTGTAAGCTGTAGGCTTATTTAGATATGTCTGTAAAAGTTTGTCTTTTCTTCGTTCACTTATCCTCTATCTGCTGCTGCAAAGCAATTTATTCTCTAGGGGGCAAAAGTAAATACTGCTTGACTCCTGTGATTCTCTCTGTGCAGCCCCTGATAAAATTCAACCCTTGCTCCTGTTCTTTAGAGTCCCACTTCTGCTAGGTTGGGATCAAAATTTGCTGTTGCTGTTACCTCAGTACTGTGAGGCACACAGACCCTGTCAGCAGTCAGGAGAAGCAGAGCTTCCACATCTCATGATGGCTGATGGAAAGAAAGGCTGATCCTCATAGAGGGATTGGAAAACAGCTGCTTCCAGTCTCAAGACATGAGTAGTAAGGATGCAGCACAGCACAGCACTTTTCCCTTGCTTCTGAGTATATTCAGAAACAGAAAAAAAGTATTTCATTTCCTTTGTGAGCAACCAGACAGTTACCCAACTCATTAAGACACAGCCAAACCTCAGTGCTTGTGCCATATATATACTCCAGAAATTAACTACCATGTAAGGGGCACCAAAGTTTCCTTCTGGAGGGCAAAGACACCTGCTTTAAGTCTGTTGCATTACTGCTGTTCATAGCCTGTTACTCTCTACAGCAATTGGTTGAATCTGAACAGTCCCCAGGTAATAATCCTGGAGCAAAGCAGCTAGTCACATGGCAGAAACATAAAGCTTCCTTGTAACTGGAATGTATGGAGGAAATAAGGAGGCTTGAGAACATATAATTCTAAATGTGGAGACTGACAGGTTTTGCAGACAAACCTCTTCTCCTCTCATTTCTGACAGCTGGACCAGAAGACAATGTGATCCCACTTCTTTTTTGTGGAGGAGAGGTGAAGAAAAATAGATGACTGCTGCAAAATAAACATGTCCAATTTGGCTAGAGATGAAACTTTCCATCAGTTCAGGAAATGCAACCAATGCCATGGTGATCTACCCAATAAATACTTGAAATTAATTCTTCCTTCTATGAATCAAAACCAGGAGAAGGGGATGGTTATAGTAGGTCAGAGAAAGTGTTACATGATGGCTGTAGAGGCAAAACACAGTTCAAGTGAAATGTTAGAAAAATTTATCTGCAACCAAGAGATGAGGTCATCTTTATGCTTGCAGAACAACTTTTACACGTCTCCCACAGGGAAATGCAGGGCACAGCCTGAAGTTACTCAGCTGTGCACACAGTTGCCAGGCCGTGAAGAGCCATCAGAACATGAGACAACCAGTATAGCTAGATCCTGAAAAGCCAAAAAGTTTGCAAGAAACCTGAAGGGGTCACAGTCAGCCTCAGCTTCATTATGCATACCCCTTTCCTGTAGAAAATCATGGGGCCTGAGATGAAGATCATAGCACCAAGTCATTTAGCAGATCTCAAGAGATTTTTCATTCCTGTCCAGAACTCAAGTTCCACTCACATCCATGCAGAGAGACAGCTAAAAAAATCTGCCACCTCTCTGATGCTCAGACACTAGTAGTAGGTCCAATTTCTGCTCAACACACTGCACTTCTACCATGGATAAATATGTGTAAGGTAAATCTTACGGTTATTGCTAGCAAGAAAAGGAAACCAATTCTGACCTTGTAAATAACTTGTGTATGTCCTTGTATACACATACTCACCAAAATTTTTATGTGAGTAAGTGTTCTGTTACTATTTATTATCGTTGTTTTGTTAGTAGTTTGTGGGGTTTTTTTTTGTATTACCACTTTATTAAGTCTAGTCATTATTAATTCTAGTTAATAGAGCAAGTACCTGAATTAAGTGAAGGCTCATCTTTCTCCCAGGTGTAACTGTACCCCTGCTAATCTATCTGCTACCACAGTTCCTCAATACAATTTTCATGGGAAGTAGGTGGGCTGAAGGCATTACTGAACATCTTGAGACCCAATGGTCCAGTTTCATAATATCCCATCTTGGTTTAAGACAATTTGAAGATGAACACTCTGGGATGGGGTGCCTCCCTTTATGGGTTCAACCAATCCCTTCCCACCAATAAGAAACAGATATGAGCTGATGTACATAAAAAGGTAGCAGTTTACTAACAATGAGAACAGCAATGACCAAGGAATAATAGCAAATAATCACCAGGTACAAACCTGCTAAACCTTACAGACTCCCCAGAACAGAGACCCAAAATGCTGCGGATGTCCCTGAGTGAGAGGCAAAGCGAAAAGTGGTGTCAGTTTTCCCTCACCACTCTGCTTATCTCTCCAGCAGCCAAGTTCTGCTGAGAAAGGCAGCTGGCATGCTCTGACAGCGGCTGGAAACTCGGTCAGGGCCAGAACGTGTGGAGGGACTTTGTTTTTTTCTCGGCAGGAGACAACCAGGAGCAGGCAAGGCAACGTGTCTGGGGCTGGTGTCTTTGGGCTGAGGTTCCGTAGTCTCCTGTGCTTGACTGGGGGCCGATAGCGAGCTGGAGCACCAGCAGCGGGCAGGCACCTATGGAACCCGCCTCCAGGCAGCTTAAAACTGCTAACTGAAGTTTCTCAGAGATGAGGAAGAAAACCCAAACCCCAAAAAGAGAAGCAAAAAAGGAAAAGCCTCTACCTAAGCAAAGATCAAGAAGCCAGCGAAGCACAACACACACCGCAACAGAGCATGCTTGGCCTGCCCGAGCAGACTTTGAAAATGGCAGAAACCACACCCTTCCCTACCCCAACTCCCCTGCGTTTCCCAGCGGTGGGGCCATAAAGAGACAGCAACACTTTTGGGCACAGATACAATTATTTGGAATACAATAGTATTTGTGTTACCACGACACTCCCACTGAGGCAAAGTAGAGCACAAGAGCAGCATAAGGCTGCCCTGCAACACCTCTAATGCTGCTTATAATTTAAGTTATAAGTCATTAGGGATGCTACTCTGAGCAGAGTTTTGCAGACGAGTGATTGATTGCTGGCAACAACAGTAGGACAGAAAGAGTAAAACAGACATACTTTCTACAGAGTGGAAAACTGAGAGGCAACATGCTACCTCCAAGCAGCAGCAAGAATGTAAAAAAAGCATGTAAGATGAGTAGATCAAGACTTTCTTATATAAACACAAGGCATCAGCATGGGTCAGAAAAACTTAAAATACACTGACAACCCATTGGCTTAGAAATATCCTCAAGGTTTTGAAGTTCATGGAAATGCAAATTTTCTGTCAAACTAGAAGAAGTGTATGAACCAAAATACAGAGGAAGCTAGGATACACGGATTCTGCAAAGGCCCAGTTTTTGCACCTCAGATTTTTACTTCTTGCCTATATATGTAAATGCAAAACCTGAAATTAAAATATATCCCATTTATCTTACCTAGAGAGAAGTGTCTCATATGGACATGGTGTTTCTGCCAAAAGTGATTACAAAACTCTCTGGAAGATGCTCATCATAGAGGAAGGGAGCACGCATGCTTAATTACAAGTAAGCAATTAGAACAAAGATAATCCCAAATAATTAAAAAAGCTAATCCAGCATCATAGCGGTCCAACCCAGTAGATCATCCCTTCAGTATGTAAAAGGAATTTGAGACAAAGCAGTAGCACAACTGGGCAATGATGCCTCCAACTGATAAACTGATGCTCCCTGCTCAAAGCCCATTTCTAATTTTTAGTTTTAAAGAAAAAAAATCAGTGACTGCAGATAAAACATGGAGGGCTGAAATCCCCTGGAGTGATCTTATTGTGTGTTACTACAGTTTTATGCTTTTACCTTTGTGCTTTGTTATATGTAGTAGAGCAACATAATTAACCAGTAGTAAGTAGTGTTTATGTTAGTTCTCAAAAGGTTAAGAAGCTGATTACAGCTAATATCAGCTTTTCCTGGGGCTTTAGTGGGTCTGTGTAATCAAATTAGACAAGCAGGGCACAGTGTCACCTAACACAAACTACGGCACTCTATTCTCTGTTTTGACCTTTTTCATTAGATGAGCAAGCCAGGTTTTAGCTTAGTCCAAACATTTTGAACAGATTAGTTCCCAATAAACTCTGAGTGGTAAATCAGGCATTCATCCTCATCCTTTCCTTCAGTGACTCAGTGAGACCACACTCAAGAGGTTCCTCAGTAATAGTGTCAACTTCGCTTTCCCTCAGAATAACCTCTTTAATTAATCATTGTTTTTTTGGGGGGAGGAGGGTAGGGTGGGAGTGGACAAGGTTTCCAAAGGTGAATGGCAATTACGTCAAATCACAGAATATCTTTAGCCTCCATATTTAGCTCCAGAATATCTTTAGCCTCCATATTTATTTGATTCTAGAGTTGCAGAAAAACAAACAGATAACTTCATAAACACAGCAGAGAAGGCATTAGCATTTCTAAGTAACCACGGGTAACCCACTCAGCAGAGTTGTGGCTCATTCTCTCTACGTAGCTTCACTGCTCATTGAAGTCAAGCAAGGTGAACACTATAATGGAGGTGTTGAAGGAGATTTAATAATGTAGACAGAGAATCAAGCCAGCCTGACATCAGAAGAACACTTTCCACACTGCCATATCACAACTACGTTTAAATGTAGGCTGCAGTGCCTATTGCCTCCATTAGCTTGCTATCTTTGAACATGAAGGGAAAGATTAAAAAGGCAAAGAATAATAATGGGAAATTTAGATAAAAACCTGTAAGTTAAGGAATACAGTATGCTTTTCTGATTTTTCTGCACTAATCTAAAATAATTTTTTGATCCTTATATATTTGATCTGTAGCTTCAATTTCAGCTCTGCTTGTGCATGATCTGCAGCTAACTGACACTTCTACGTTGTGAAAGTGAGCATATGAAACAACAGCTTCTGCAGATGACTTGTGCATAGTTATTTGCAGATAACAAAAACTTAACTTATTTTAATTTATTAAGTCATAAATAAAAAGTTACAGAATTCATGCCTCCATGCTTGCACACCTGTATTGGTTCCTGCTAATCCAGCAGGATTTGTATGAATGGTATGAGTTTGTATGTGGTTAGCCTGCCGCGGCATAGCTGTATATCACGCCCCTATGCTGCAAGCTGTGCAAGAAAGTTAATATACCAAGTTTAACATTAGGACGGGAGACATGATGTCCTTCTGTATTTTCAGTGAACTTCAGTGAACTTCTGCACAGTTTATTTGAGAGAAATGCATGTATTAAGAAGAGAAAAAACCTATCACACAGCAAAATATAGAAGTGTTTTGTTGGAGTGTCCATAATTATTACAAATAGCCTTACCTTTTGATTGCATCATCAGCCAGCCATGAAGCTCCTAACTACCTCTCTGTAGTTAAAGGAGAGCCATGTTCTTCAGAAGGAACACACACTAGCCATATATATGTTACAGATTTAACAGTAAATCCCTGTACATTTTTTCATATATCAGCTTTTTAGAATACTTTTTTGTCAACTGACTGTAGTACATAATAATTCAACTATTTACATCCACAGGCAACCACCATCCAGGTAAAACAGCCTATTGTCTGCCTTCCCATTTCTGTACTGAGATCTGCCACATGTCTGATGCAGAAGCACATAATTTGTGTGTGGGTGAGGATAAGACAACTCCCTGATGCGACACTGTGGTCACAAACAGCAGGTTGGCACCATGTGGGGCTGTCTCTGCTGTCCCAGCTCAGCTGGGAGAAGCTACCAGCGTGCCCACTGCTGCCAAAATCCTTTCTTGTAAAGGGAAGAAATAAAGGGAAAAAAAAAATGAAACAACTTTAAACACCTGCAAAGCCATTTTCAAAATATAAGACTATGGAAGGAAGCAGACAAATTATCCTCAATGGATGATTGGCTCTTTCAATGGTAATTTCTCTTCATTGCAATCAATGTCTGTAAATGGATTAATAGCATTTAGCTCTAGAATATGACATTGATCTGTACCAAATATACAAACTCTTATATGAAACACACTCAAAGACCACACTCATTCCTAACTTCCTATTAATATGTCATCTGCAAGACAAACTGTATTCAGAAATTAAAGTACCATTTTAAAAACCCCAGGCATTCAGAAAATAACAATATATCAATTAAAAGTGTTGAACAATATTAATAGCACAATAAATTGCCACTCTGGTACATTTTAGCCTTCTTCTATCAGTTTGGAGAATGTAGCAGAGCCCTGTGCTACTACAATTGAGTTGTTTCAGGGACTCCTAAAATATAAAAATATTGCCTCCAAGATCTTTATCATTAATACAAAAGAATCATCAACACTGCAGCAATAAATGGTGATCATTGCCTCACAGTGGCATACTGTTTTGAGGTACAGGAGCAGGTATCTCTGCAGATTAGAGGACATGGACTGCCCCTATGGAACAGGGATGGGAACTTACTTCATTGCATGTGAATATAGCTGAATATGTGAAGATATCCTGGAGTTCCATGGCACTGCTGAGTGTGGTGGTAACAAGCTACAGGTAACATCTAGACCTCAATAATAGCCCACACAGCTTGCACGCCTCATTCAGGGGCTGTCACTCCAGGGTAACACTCTCACAGGGAACTTCCTCAAAGCAGACAGCTTTATTAGAGTCAGCCAAATGAGAGTGTGCATATGTAAATAACCGTTGAGTTTATACTAAATCTTTAATGTCTTAATGCCTTCATTTGCCTTTTTCCCCTTTGACATTGCTTCACTGTGAACAGCTATATTTAATTTACAAGTTTTTCTGGCTATTTTTTTTCCCCTCCCCAAAATCAGAAGGCAGGAAGTAGATGGGTGTAACTTAAAGAGGCAGCTGAGATGAGCTGCTGGCAGGGTGAAGCGGTAGTTATAGCTGGAACTGGTTAGTAATAGCTGGAAGCCGTAAGTGGTTCTAAGCTTTGAAGTCAGTGCAGCTTTGATGTGCTACTCCCATAGTAAATCGTAAGATAGTCTTGAAAGAAAAAGATTTCTCAAATACCATCCAAGTGTCATTGCTTGTGAAATCCTTGTATGACTTTTTCCCCCTCCGTTGAACTTTAAATCTATCATTGGGCTGCTCTCAATTCCTCTCAGTCACTCCTGGTCTATTTTGAAGTGTCTTAGTTAAAAGGATAATTACACCCATGCTCGATTTGGTGGAGGCAAGCAGCTTGCTGCATGTTATTTTGCTTTGCTGAAATGCTTCTGAGCATTTTCCTCCCCAGATCTACAGTGCTCAGACACCATGAGGGTGTAGATGCTAGAGCAGCAAAGGGCCAAGGCTGTAAGCCAGAAAAGCACCTCTGCTGGTGTACCCAGGGAGGTCTGCTTGTTTCCTGTTTATAGAAAGAGCCACAGCTCTCCTGAGAGCTTTGGGAGAAGTGACTAACTGATGCCTGGGAAAGAGGCTCTACTACTGAAATTCAGCCATGCACATTGGGACTGATGGGAGAGATGCAATGCTGAGTACAAGGGGAAGAAAGATAAAGCCTACCAGAAGCAGGCAAGTTTTCTTGATGGGTATTTGTCTCATACCAAAAAACCACAGGCAAATATCTATTGATTTTTTCCCATAATGTAAACTGTCATTGAATTGCACACTTAACCAGTATGAGCTTTCACTGTTAGTGAAAATATAAACAAAGCTATGTTTGGACAGTTATATTTAAGAAAGCAACTCAGAAAAGCCTTTTGAAAATGGTTGTATAATGTCCAGTGTATTTTAATTTAAGCCTATGCCTCAAATGCCATACACGATCTACAATCTATGACAAAGCATATCAAAACAACCATTTTCAATGAGTCTGAAGCTAGCAGGGCAACAGGATTAAAATGGTTTAAACCAACATTTATTACCCATCAAAAAGCTGTTTACCTGGGCACATACATTTGAATGGAAAAGGGAGACACCTGTCCCTGCCCATGGTGAGTGGCAGGAACTACCTGATCTTTAAGGTCCTTTGCAAGCCAAACCACTTCATGAGCCTGTGATTTTATGATCAGGAAGACCGTATCTGTCTAAATAGACAGAAATAAAAGAAAATTGTATGTGACCAGTAAAGTACAGGAGACTAACATGTCAAGGTTACAGGTCCCTTAAGATTTCAATCCTTCTCAAAGGATACAACCACAGACTACGTGAGGAGAAAGACTGCCCTCCAATCTATTAAAACTTTTGAAGTCTGGTGATGACTTCCAACCTGCTCTTTTGTATTGGTTGTTAGTTATACCAATTACATTCTAACAGTGTACTCAAACCAGACTCTGCAGACATATAAAGTGGAAGTGAGATGTGAAATGGTGAAATACTGCCCTGTACATCATAGGTACTTACAACTGTGAGCAGTGTCCTGCAGGTCCTGTAGAGGTACAACTTGCAAAATCCTAATTACATTCTGCACCTTTAGGAAGCTGGTGGTGTAGCTTTTACTGGGGTAAGCTACAAGATAAATATGCCCAGACTCTAGTTTGTCTAAGTGGGGTCTGACAACAGTATTGGAACAAGTTCAGTTCCAAAAATTGTTTTAATGTGCAGTGGAATAACGATAACCAAAGTAAAGCTGTAAAGTGCAACCTCTCATAAATATTGCATATTCAGCACTGAAATCAAAGGAGTAACTTGCTGTTGCTGCCAGTGAACTTGAGTGAGGGAGTGTGGGATTAGATGTGGAGTCTATTTGCATTAATTTTGCATCAATATCCATATTAATTCTAACACAATATTGTATCGAATTTGGGGACAGCACTCAGTCTCCCTGGCGAGTGAAATTTCACTTACAGAGCTTCAATAAATCATTTAGTAGCATTTTAAAAAGTTGAGCATAAAATCAGAGGGAAAGTTTAGAAAAAGACATGCACCACAGAAAAATCATACCAGAACTAACAAAATATGTAATGCAAGAGACTGTGTATGGAAAGAATAACTATTCAGAATCAATTTCTGCTTCCTCATTCTACAAAGAATAAATTTTACATGGTTGATAATAGTTTTGGATGATGACAAATCAACTCACTGGAACTGACTGTACCTCTTTACCAAGATAACACTATTTATCTGTGAGTGCAGACTACAAGCTCTGAATACAGCTAAAAAACATACAAATAAAAATGTTATTCCCATGAAGACAGATTGGCAGAAACCAGGACTTGCCTGCATCGTGTAGCAGAGTTCTCCTAGGGTGAGACAGTCTGACAGCAGGTGATATAAATGCTCATACTTCTATTTAACCCGGAATTTCTAAAACTTTATAAAACACAAACTTTATGATCAACCCACAAAATAACAGAAAAAGTCCTCACTTTTCTGCTAAGCTCTGAGCTGCTTTGGAAGAAAGACATCCTCTAAAAGGATGCAGAGAGGTAAGGGGAGCTGACATTCCCGATATTATGTGTATGCATTTTCTACTGACATCATGCAACATGAAGGATTCCCTGGTGGTATCTATTTTCCAGTTAACCCACATTCCTGACCAGCTGGGTATACTGGTATTAACGACCACTTTGCATCTAATCTCCTTGTTTAAGGCATGCTCTTGCTTGGTTGGCTCAATGAGAACAACCAGTGGCATTTGGCTGGTGGGGAAGCCCATCACATTTTGGTGCTACCTCCACTGGATGTTTGTGGTTTCTCTTTGTTGTCACCCAGAGACAACAGAATACAGAAAACAGTAGTTTGGCTCTCCTTCAGCCTGTCAATGGCTCCTCCTCTGCTTAGAGTACCAGAAATCCTACTGTTAGCTTGAGTGAACACCTTGCCCCTCCACTTGTGAGGCTTCTCCATCCCATGCTACTTTTCCAAAAAATGCAGGGCATTTACAAGGCATTGGTACAAATAATCAGCTAGGACAGACTGTCTAATTAAAGTAATGGAAACTAGAAATGCTGTGAATGCTGCAGCCTGGAAGCAATGAATGTTGTTCCTTAAAAAAACGGGTGGAAAACCACTCCTTTTTTAAGATGGATGAGGAAGGGAGAGCCTTCACCTATAAGACAGTGCAGTGGTTAGGCCACTGACACTGGAAGCAACAACCAACTTCACTTCCCATGTCAGTGGAACCATCTCAAACCATCAAACCACCATCTCAAAGGAAGGTGACCAATTGCCAGTCAACAGTGCAGGGCTCCTTTTGTGTTCTTTTGGATTCTTATTCTCCAAAGCTGCACCCATGCCTCTGGACAGGCAGGCAGATTTCAGATCTTTATGAGAAGCTGATACTTTCCTGAAGGAGAGGAGGTGTGTGCTTCAAGAGTAAGGAGAGAATGATATCAGACATAGTATGATACAAATGTTTAGTAAATTTCATCCAGGGCTATTAAGAGAAGAAGAAAAGAACACTCTTAAAACATTAGCTCACACCTGGCATTTCGTTTAAAATGGTCTGCTGGGACAAGAACTTAAAAGAGACCAAACAAAACCACTGGGGATCTTCAGTGGTAGCTGATTTAGGTGCTTAGCAGCCAAAAGGAATCTCCAAGATTTATAAGCTGTGCTGAATTTGTAAATTGTGCAGTCAGTAGCAGGAAAATTGTCAAAATCATGAACACCCAGAATACTCCTGAAATTATCCAAATCCCATCTCACAGCCCTGACACATACTTTTATCAGTGTCCAGCATAGTATTGCTGGACACTCTACTTCAGCCATTATCTTACATGTGTCTGTTTAATCTGATGAGATTTTATGGGAGGCTTCCTTTGTGGAGAAGGGAATAAATTTCATTGAATGGACCAAGCTGCATAAACAGATGTCTAGAACTCTGACCCCAAATTAACCAAACAACAAACATTCAAATGTAACTACTCAGAGTAAGGATGAGTGCTTGAAATTCAATTTCTCTAGAATCAAAAAGTGATTCCTGCCTCTGCAGCACAAGTGTTTTGACGTATGTTTATGTTCCCATTTGTTTCTGTTGCATGCACAGCTGCAGTGGAAAAATCCTGCTGGAGCAGTCACAGAATGCATACCTTCAGACAGGAAAGCTCCCTTCCAGTTTAACATCCAGTTCAGTATATAGTTTAAACTCTCACATAATAGCACTGATACCTGGAGGCAAAGATGGTAATAAAAGATGACCTGCCTTACCCAGCAAGGCAAAGTCAGAGCTTAGGTCTGCCAGATTCAAACAGATCATTATGTAAGTATTTAGGAGTCAAAATTTGCCTTCAGATTTCAAATATATGTTTGATTTATTTATATGTATTATGAATTGTATTGTGTGCATTTTATAATGTGTATAATTTCAAACAATATATTAACACAAAAATCTCAGATAAAGTGGTAAGAACTTTTTACACATTGCCGCATTTGCACAAGCCTTGTTCTTAAAAACAATGATGGGCACTTAACAGCATTTGTTTAAAAGTACATGACATTTGTCTTCAAACTGACTACTGTACCACAGCAGTACAATCAATATAATCTAAAATGGTTTACTATATTAAACATGTGGATTATTTCTCTGTTAAGCTGTTGTAGGTATGTCTTGCAAACCTATCTGAAATAAAAGAATTAATGTGTGCGGAAATGTCTTTCACATAAGAATTGGAATATAGGTTTAAAAATGCTGCTTATTGAATGTTGTTCATTAAATTAAAGTATTCATTGGAATTATTCATAATATTAAGATATATATGATAAATAATTATTATAGGGTATGGTTTGCATGTTGTAATATATGAATATAAATATGTCTGCTTAAATTAGCCTTGTTGTTAATGCTACCTGTGTAACCAATCAGCATTTGAATTCTTAGCACTTGTTTGCTTTTGCTTTTATTATTACTATTAACTACATAATAATCACAATGCTTTTAAAACAAGTCTCTTAACCGTCCCTGTATACCAACATGACAAGATTAGTTGCCAATGCAGGTTATCAGAAAATGACAAGTTCTTTCTACAGAGGATTGGGCCTCCTAAATGTTTCTTGGTAGGAGAAAGTTTAAAGTGCAAATATATTTTGAAAAGGGTCTCTAAAAACATCACTGTGGAGCTCAATGTTTCCCATGTTTTGGTTATCTGACAGGTTGGTAAGCAAATCCTCTCAGCTGAGAGCTAGCTGGAGCACTCAGAAAACTCTTATATTAGGAGGTAAAGGGCAGGGTACTAAGAAGGCAAAGATAATATAAATTTAATCTCCAAGTGTTGCAAATAAATTTATCTGGCAAATAAAAAGAAAAGGAATAATGAAATTAATGTTATGCCACTGCTAGTTTTTCCAATTCTTATTTGTTGTCTAACCACAGCCATGAAGCCCAATTTGATATAACTGGCATTACTGATAGCTGTTCAAATAATTTGTAGGCCTGAAGTATTAAAATGTCACTTATTACCTAGGTTTACCTTACTACTTAGGTTGATTCAAGTATATATAAGTGATGAAGATGTGGTGCTCTGTTATTAATAATAAGGATAAAATGTAATCTTGGGTCTATCATGCATATAAATTAGTACACCAAAAAAGCCCTGGAGAAGATGTTGAGCTTTGTTACAGACAACTTTGGCAAAACAGTGAATGGGCTAAGTTCTTCCTAGGCACAACTCTGCAATGCATGGAGACTTTCCTCACCTTGAAAGGTATAACCTCAGGAGATGAACATCAGTGGTCACACATATTAAGAGTTTCTAAAAATAATGAACAGTGCTCCTAGACAAATGACTCCTTCCATGACTCTACCATTTTGGACAGTGTTTTGATTGGACAAGTGGCTGGCTACCTGGGGCCTGTGAACCTGACCTGATGTCATTAGTGGGACTGAACAAAGAGAAGCCTCTGCTAGCAACACATAAGCTTGAGCTTCAAAAAGGGTATTTTTTCTTCAAAGTAGGAATAAGGTTGGTAAATTTAATCAAGACGTGGTATTTAAATGAATGAATGGTATTTTTAGAAAGTTGCTGGATGACAAAAATACACCTAACAGCATTAGTGCTCCTGGTTTAGCAAAAAAGTGAAATCAGTTAAAGAATATAGAAAAAATGAGAATCAGCTAAATACGATAAAGAAAGCTGAAGTTATCTGAGTAAAAACAATGTATGGCTGGCAAACTTAGCAAAATACACAAGCAACAAATGCAATCCACAGCAAAAATGCATCAGATTTCAGATGGACCTGGTGAAACTGTAAATAACAATATAGAAAAAGGTATGAAATTGTTCAGTATGGTTTTGTTCCATATTTGAAAAAAAAAAGATTGTTTGATGAAGTACATTCTTTTTTATTGCTCATTAATATCTTCTCAGGGATAAATATTTCTAAATTGGCAAGCTTGCAGAGTTTGGACTCAAGGGTCATAAGTCAGCTAACCAGCTATGGATGTTCATTTACAATAATGCTTAAAATAGCAGAGAAGGTATAGAAGATAGGAAAATCCTAACCCAAAATTTCAGAGTAAACCATTTGTATAGGTAGCCGTACATATATCTCAAGACAAATAAAGTAGAAATGGATATCTAGGTCCATAAATTCCTACCCCAAGTACTATGGGCATGAAGAACAAGTCTCTTCTTTGAGGGTGGCTGTTGCTTAGCTGTTCCTGAGGTTGTACGCTCGCACCAAGGAAGAATGGGTAACTAAAACTGGAAGTTTGGTCAAGACTGCCCAGAAAGAATGTGTAATTACACAACGCAAAGGAAAGAATTGAGAAGATAAGCACCTAATATAAGAGCATTTGCTCCTGCTCTGGGTGGAGGGATGAAGCTGATGCACACTAAAAATCCCTTTGACAACCACAATACTGTGATATTGAAATCTAGTAATGAGGAATTAAGGTACAAAAATATAATTAATTCAAGCCAATGCAACTTACTGGAAAACAACTCCTAAACAAATAAACTCAATTTCACACTTTGATGAATTAGCATGTGTAGCTGATAAGGATTTATATGAAAATAGAGTACACTCAATTTTTTGTCAGGCAATTGATTTATTTGCTGATAACATTCTGAACAGGAAAAAAAATTATGTCAACTTTGCCGAGCATTTTTAGAAAGTGCTTTATCTCCCTTCTGTTTTCAGCAACTAAATTTTGCTCTTCCTGGGCATCCCATGAAACTGACTGTTGTTACACTGGAGCCCTTACCTGACTGGTGGTAACTGCTGTTTTGCCAGCTGTTTGATTCCAGGTGCTGTGTCTAGCATGTGAATTACTCCCCCTTGTCTTTCAAGACAGGCATTAAAATGTCTTCCTTTTACTAGGAAGATTTATCCCTCATTTTTTCTTCCATGCTGTAAACTGCTACCACACGAGTTGGAGAAACTTAATTAAAACTTCATTACTTAACTAAAACTTCAACTTAAGCAGAAATTGGTCAATGTTTCATAAATTCACAAGGGGACAAATAGAACAACTCTAGAAATTTTTTCTCAGGAGGAAGGGTTGAAAGTCAGTATTACTCCACATTGCTAAGAACCTGCAGATTAAGTAATCAGCAAATGCAGCTATCATGGAGAAACCACAATTGAATGGAGCTGTTATTGCTGGAGTTTCCTATTCAACCACACAAGAAATATACACAGATTTGTTGCTGGTCAAACTTGTGTAAATGTGAAGATGGATGGGATGATTATTAACAAGAAAGGTGATGGCTTTTTTTTTTTTTTTTTTTATTTTTA
>VWZU01002409.1:98022-116750 GCA_013397095.1 Sterrhoptilus dennistouni
AAAAGAGTGGCTGCATAAAATAGCAGCAGCCATATGCTTACAGCCACATCTTGCTGCAGAAAGGTTAAAATGCAGTCAGAACCAACTGCATTTTTAAATGAACAAGCTGCTTCTGGGCTTAAACATGTACATTGTCTTACTGCAAATGAATGGATGTACCTGCAGAAACACGGGGACAGTCTGGCAGCATGGACTCCACTGACGTGTCCAGGGGCTCGGAGCTAGACACCCAGTTACAGCAGTTCTGTAAGAGCAGGCAGGCAATTCTTGGGATAAGCCAAAAACTCAGAGCAGAAATAAATACAGATGTTGTAAATGAGGAAAAGATAACATCAAATTACTCAAACTAATTTAAATAGCAGTCACAGTAACAATTGTGAACTGTACACTACACTAACTTACACTTACTGATGATGAAATACTGTAATTTCATACATAATTCAGCGGATTTGTAATGTGCTTAAGTATCATGTTTTTCAAATGCTACTTTGAGTGTCAGTGGACTTGAGTAGGTGCTTGGACCAACTTGTGCCTGAACTACCACCACAGGTATTAAGATTTTCCCAGTTGGTGTTGATATAAACAAGTGTTAGTATAAACATAGAGCCTGTTCGTTTGCTAGCATTAAAAAAAATCAGAATATTTCAGGGTGTTTTGATGGCGTACACTGTGGAAAGAACATTTGTGAAAATATGAAACAACATACTATAACTAAACAGAAACCATCAAGACAGCAGATTAATATTCAAATAATTGGAAATATAGGTGAGATGAATATGCATGAACATTAAAAAAAAGGCAAGTACTGGTCTCAGGAGAATTATATTCAGGAAGCCTTTACATTTACCTTTCATTCCTGAACCTCTGAGTAGGATGAATTTACCATGAATTTTTTTAATGTTTTGCTCCAAATGCTATCTATTCAGAGTAGTCTATAAACTGAAGTATTAAAAAATATGCTTTCAATAAAATATGATGAAATGATGCCAAATCTACTGAATTGAATATTTAATTATAAAGCAATTACATTTTAAATAAGATTACCAGTTGAACAACAAGATCTACATTGCTTGCTCTATTAAAAATCTGAGTTTTCCCTTTCTGAAAACCTGACTAACTTCATTAAGCAGAAAAGGTAAAAGAACTGCGCAACTTCTTGGAAAGACCCAATCAATTTTCAGACAGATTTCTAAAAAAAATAATACCATCAGTTCATGATAGTAAAAATGGATGAATTCTCTTCTGGTAAACAGCATGTATTGTGTATTTGTAGATGCTTGCTGCCCTGGTTGTGCACCATGGAGTCAGTCCTCACTGTGGAAAGATCCTTGACTGGTAGATCAAGTATCTTATTGTATTTCCTTAATTCATTCTGTCTGGAAGAAGATGTCAGCTGTGTTGCAGTGAGGAGAGAATTTCAAAGGCTTCAGTCCCCACCAATAAAGGGCAAGGAATGGCTTTTGAATAGATTTGTCAAGGCAACCCTACTGTTCTGGGACCAGGGAGAGCAGGGACAACATAAAGGAAGGGTTGCTGTATGAGATTAGAAAGTGAAGTTCACAAAGCATGGCAGATTTTTGTAAGAAACAGTAGATCAATGAAACTATTGAACTCAATGGAAAAAGAAAAAAAACAAACACAGTATCTAGCAATATAACATATTTAGTAAAAAATTGTTAAAATGGAAGTATTTAATGATGGTTTTAAGGTCTAAAGTAGTAAAGCATTATAGTTTTATGATTTGCATGTGTAATTTTAATTAACAGCTGAATGTGAAATTGCAAATGTAAGGTGGTAAAAATTACAAAAGAAGTAGAATTTTTATGAAGTATTACAATCATTTGAAATAAGTAAAATTAATATTAACTACTGATAGAACACTACATCAGAAAGCTGGAGATAATACAGAAGATTAGCACACAATTAACTAGCTTTTATATACAATGTGACACTTGCCTGTAAGAAATAAGTATTCTCGAAAGCAGTGTCAAGATATGTAAATGGATGATTTGTTTTATCATTCATCACAGCCCCTAATAAATTCAAAAATCATGACATCTATAGGTACTAAAAATAGGCCACCAGTGATACAGGAGAGATAGCTCCAATGAAGCATTACTTTATTTTAACAATTCATTCTTTCAATGACAGCAATTAGCCCTACAGACAGGCAGCGATTAGGTGTATATTTTAATTATTATTCATTTTACCACTAGCCTTAAACCTGATTAAAGTAAGAGATATCCAGGTGATATGCTAGTTTTAATACCACTCAGCCACATTTCACATATGTAAAATTCTTCTTTCTTATAGGAGATTTTTAATGCTAATGTAAGTTATGACACTCCATCCACTTTTTAGGCCATTAATCATTTAACTTATTCTTTAACATCTACTTTCTGCAAATGAAATTAAAGGTAATGCACTTTCCTTATTCAGACTAAATGCTTAAAGAAAAATGGAGTTGTCAGATTCAAATTACAGGATTTAAAATTTCAGTTTTACTACATAACACATATTTTAAGGTTTTGATTTCCCATAAAGAAAATGGGGATTTCTCTGACAGAGCCTGTAGGGGTTACCTTTCTTTATATTTTTAACACTTAAGTCAGAGCTGTCAGGCTGCATCCCAGGTGATCCTCTATTCCCATCAGTCACCGCCTATAAAACTTTAAGGTTAAGTCAGGAATAGGCTAGGTATACTTGAAGTTTCACTAAAACCATGAGAAAAAAATCAAGTATAACAGAAAGTTCAGCATGTGACTAGTTTAAATTCACCCTGTGCATCTACTATTTCAGTGCTCTGCCATGGGAATGCAGAAAACAGAGATGAGCATGATCTGGTGAGGAAAAGACTCATGAACAGTAGTTTAGTTGGTCTCACTCTAAAAATATGATTTTTAAAATCTCAGCAACCTCATACCTAAGTATAAGAACTTCCAAGTGCTACAGGAGTAATTATGAAAAGTTGCTGAAAGGACATTTTGCCAGTTGTGCAAATCATCAAACTGGGTCATGAAGAACTTAAAGGGGATTTTCTGCCATTGCCAGCAGCATGGGGTGCACCCAGGACTTTGCTCCAGGTATCAGGCACTGCATGGGCTGCCTTGGCATGTCTCTATTTTGCTGACCATCAGGAAGGAACACTGGACTTGGTGCTTTGACTGCTAACTTGGCAATTCAGAAATGGCTTTAATCTTGGTTATTTTAGTGGCTGGCGTGGATACATAATTTCCACTGTTCTGTATTATGCTGTCTTTCACACCCAGCCATATTTATTCAGCCATATACAGACGTATATACTCAAATTCTTAAAAAAAAGACCTTACCTCTCGCATCCACTCTCGAATAGTTTTCCCAACTTCTTGATGCCACACATTGTGAACTGAGTCTGTCAACGCCACAGCAGTTACCCTATTCTTTACTTCTGCCTCTCGCTGAATCATCTGTTAAAAAATATTGTATTTAAATGAATTCCTTTTACTGAACAGAGTCTGCTTCGTCAGAGATAATGATCTTAAACTTAAAAGGAAACAGCAATAAAATTCAATACTTGACTTAATTTGTTTTAAAATTTATACAATTGCTAACAGGTCCAGCAAAACAGAAACACCTAATATTTTTGATAAAAAAGAATAATACTAACTTTTAACTGACTGAACTATTCAGTTCTATTATTTTCCATGTGGCTTGACAATTCTAGGATTAAAAGTATCATAGTGAAAATATGGAAGATTCCCTGAGGACACCTTTTACAAGCTTCTCCAAGTTCCTATTTCAGTTCTTCAGGGAAGCTGGTACCTGTGGTTCACTGTAAGGTTCTCATGACTATTATCTACTAATTTCCAGTAGATTGCTGTAGTTTTTCTGATGTACAATCTCACTTTGACTTGTATAGATTTTTTTCTCTTTCTATCCAATTTAGCTATCTTGCACGCTCACCATGGTCCCAAAATTCTTCTCTCTTCTTTTATTCATATGCTTACTCAGCTAACACCAAAGCCTTTCAACATTTTTAGGATATTAAAGAGCCTCTGTTGTTGCAAATGATAGTATGACTAAATAATATCAGTTCTAAAACAAATTAAATGATTGCTGCAAGTAACACAAGCGAACTGACAAAGATGCTGTGGAATTCAGCACTACTAAGCAAGATAAAAGGTACTGGGAAAGAATTGTTTGATATCAAAGACAGACAAAAAGGTTTTAATCTCCTGACATGAGTGATCCTAATTTGTAACACTGGATCAAAGAAAGCGTAATAAATTCTACTTATAAAACCAGCATTTCACAACTGGTGTCATTATCACTGTATATGCTGTAATAAAGTTTATGTGTATTTTTAGGTTTCCCTTTGTATAAATGTAACACATACCACATTTCTAAAATCAGGTATTCTTTCTTCATGCTCTAGTAACCGCTTATCAGCACACAGGCTGCACCTCTGAACCCACTGTTCCATGTCCTTGCCATAAGAATGACTCCAAAAGCCTACCAGAAAAAAGGCTTTGAAAGAGACAGTATCTAAAAACAAGAACTGTCAGCCACACACACCTACCTCGCTTTAAACCCTGCTGTACATTGAAGAAGTGTTTTAAATACACTTTATGTACTAATATTCCTATTACAGTGTTGTGCATTCTAGCACTCATTCGGCTGCACAAAACGCTGTGATTAAACAGGCAAAGGTGCAAAAATATCACTGTTCTTGAAGACCACATACCTACCAATTACTCAGAGTTATTACATGCTGGGTGAAGTTTAAAATCATCACCAGCTCAGAGTATTCCAGCATGACTTCCTCCATGAAGGGCTGGTATTCAGAAGCACTTCTAATGATCAGCAAAGATAAAAAATATGCTCTGCTTTGGAAAAGCAGTTTTTTTTCCAAGCTACTGTGTTCCATGTTTCGAAAACTAGCCACCCAGTTCATCTTAGAACATCACCTTTTTCTTCAAATCTTTATAAAAAAATACAAAGGTGCAGTACCCTTTTTCTTTTCCAGACCTAGCTCAGGTTTGCTATTCTCAATTTCCCTATGCACATGTAAGAACTGGCAGCTATTGATCACCATTTCTTTCTATTCTTTCTTCATATAGTACATACAGTCTTTGCTTTTCAGATCATATATGATATATAGGAAATAATATGCAATACCCAACATGCTCCTGGTGCTTGCCATTCAGCTTTGTGGATGCCTGCAGAATCGTATTCTCTTCACAAAGATCAGCAAAGTGACTGAGGCTGACAATGTGATGTTTTTTGATAACTCAGCCACAGTGCTAGGGTTAGGATAAGGTCTCATGGATGCAGCAGCAAAGAGGGATCAAAGGGATTAACTGAGCTTCACTTACAGATTTCTTAACATCTAGCCCAGAAGAAAAAAGTTTTGGTAGGCAACCATGCCCTTCTGAGCCAACTTAGAAAGAAACAGACAAAAACAATACATCAAGTGGGGAAAGAATCAAGGGTATAACCTTCACTTAAACAAGAAGTCTAACATGTCCATGTTTCAGTGACACAGAAATGTCACAACAGAGCATGTCAAACTGAGGACACTTTTGCTTCTATCAGAGCAGCTCAAGTTTCCTGCTACGATGGGACATTCACTGATAAAAATAATCAAGGAGAACAGATCCAGGTTAAGCTCAAGCAGCAGACTCCCTTATCAGGGATGATAATTTACCCTGCAAGAAGATACAAGAAGCTATGTGCTTTTGGGCACAGATGCTTCAATATTCAGTAAATGCTTCAGATTCAATGGACTGATAGTTCACAGTTAGAATATACTCCTCTTTTCTAAAACCAGTTTTGAATAAAGATAAATTTTAAAAATTAAATGAGTGGAATAAAAGTGTAAATGTAAAATAGATTGACTTTAAACAAAAATGTAGTATCCAGCTACCATTCAAATTTGATAAAACTCAAATGTTGTTCTAGATTCTAAGGGAATGATACTATGGGATGCATGATTTACATTTCCCAGGACTTGTTTTATTCCATGCAGCCTGTAGAGTCTTTTGAGGCGAACATAGTAAACCGGAAGATATTTAATAGACCACAGTCTACTAAAAATACTTAAAACTTAGACGTTTTTCTTCAGAATGATTTTTTTTCTGAAGCAAACAAAGGCCTACGAATTTTGCCCAAAGTTCACTTATGCCTTATAATCTTTTTGCATCAGTAAATGCAACAGACAGAGTTTTCACAGCCTAGGAATTTCCTGCTTAACACCCATTTAAAAATCTTAAATTATTCTTAGCTGGCTAAATTTTGCAAGAAGACATCTCTCTGTGAACATCATCACTGGATAGCTCACTCTCCCCTCACACTCCTTCTTCCAAAAATTCATTTACAACCAGAAGTAGGTAAACTGGCATTTCTCTATTACATAAACAGGCTCTCATGTATAACTGCGTCACTCATTATTTTGGGTCCTCTAGACTTTCCCAATAATTTTCCCTCTTTAGACATTTCCATTCTATTTTTTTTCTTGTGTTCCTTCTTTGTAGTCATAGTAGAGTTTGATTTTGTAACTTATTAACCATATACCAACACCATATATTCGATTCCCTTAGAATGACAAGTTGTAG
The DNA here is from genome assembly GCA_013397095.1 of Sterrhoptilus dennistouni. Lineage (NCBI taxonomy): Eukaryota > Metazoa > Chordata > Aves > Passeriformes > Zosteropidae > Sterrhoptilus > Sterrhoptilus dennistouni. The sequence continues at coordinate 104,616 of VWZU01002409.1, forward strand.
ACCAGTTTTCCTTGCAACAAGTTAGAAAGCATATTCAAGCATCCTTTTGAAAGTCCTTTTTATCCCAGTGGTTGAAAATTTGTTCCTTCACTTTGGAAGGGAAAATGTAAATTATCTAGTTGCAGAAGTATTCAGCTCTAACAGTTACATAAACAAGAACTTGAAAATCCCTAAAAATGCATAATAATATATAATAATTACTCATTTGTTGCTCAACTTAAAAAGTATTCTACTGCTAATCTGTAAGTTTATATTACATATGAACGAAGTTATCGCATAAGTTATCATAACATTATAATGTCAAAAGGTTGATACCTGTATTATCTGTAGTGTGCAAATAAAGCCTCGCTTCACACATACAATACATATGCAGTATATTTAGCACGCATATATAGTCAGAATAGATGATAAAATACTCCTTTGGTATACATTTTATAGCATAATACTTCTGTCAGATGAAAGTATCAGTGTGTTAAAAAAGGACTCAAAGGTCTGATCTTGCTAACACGAAAATCCATGAAAGCATCAATTAGACTTTAGGTAAATGGGCTGTGGGAGTAAATCCTATAAACATTGATCCCATACTCTTTATACCTATTCTAACAGTTAAAAAAGGTAAAAATTCAAACTTCTGAGAAAATTAAGTTAAAATATTTATTTATTTTTGCAGGCTTTTATTTTTGCAGGTTCATACAATCAAATCAAACCCCATCACCTTATATTCAGGGAATATTTACTCTTCTGAGTTGTTTGTAATTAGGAATGAGGAAAAAAAGGTTTAAAAATTAATAAAAACACATCCAAATTTTAAATTCTCTTGAAGTTTTGAAATAAACTTTTCAGCTACTTTCTTTGTCTTCCATAGCAATTTCAGTTGTGGCATGGTGTTTACAGGCTATGCACTGGGCTTCAATGAGCATGTTGACAAAAAGCATTTGACTTGGAGCTATATAATTTTGATACAACTCCTTCATTGTATCCAGTTGCATCATACTGGTTTGAGACTCTTAAGACATTTTGGTATCTGCAAGCAGAATTCTTTCCAGAGGAAACAACTGGAAGCCTTATCCAAAATTCCTCACTGGTTTCCAGAAGTGCAATGAATTTGCAGTAGAAATCCTGGTGGAGCAAAAAAGCTCCAGTTGGACACTGAAATATTTGTAAAAGCAGCGGTAGAAGGGAAGAGAGAAGAAATCACATAATAGGAATAACGTACAAGAGGGCAATTTTTATTTCCTTTTGAAAAGGCATGTGGACTCCTTTTTGTTAACTTCATATGCTCTCTTTCTAACTTGCTTGTTACCAGTCTACAGGCCAACAACCATCATTTCACTGAGTCTCATACAAACCAATTAACCGGTCTGTCTTCCTGGCAGCACTTCAGCCTCTCCTCAGTTATGAAAAACTCCTCTTCACCGGGAAGTATGTAATTCTGTATTCTGTAGTGCAAGTTTGTTGGTCTGGCATTCCTAAGACCTTTCACTGCTTCCTGAATAGAATTCCTGAATTTCTGAAATACTCTCAATTTTCTGTACATTTCAAAGTGGAATTAGAGCCCCAAGTCCTCGCAAAATATTATTCATTAGGAATTAGAACTGTTGGGCAGCTATGCTCGAACAGCACAAAGCAAAAATAATTAACAATCCAAAGTTCCACCAGTTCTCATTTTCAATTAGCAACAACAATCATCTTCCCAAAATGAATTTGCAAATGTGATAAAATCCCTACTTGCAGTAGACAAATACCCTGATACACATCAGTTTTGAAATAGCAAAAGAAAATACCTTCAAAGATACAATTAGAAAATGACCATAGCACTTGCTGATATTTTGTTCAAAGATCCACTGGATGTTACATCTACAACTGTGATATTTTTCTACAGCAGTAAATCACACTGCAACAGTAGTAATAATGCATGAACATATTAGAACAGATTGCTTTAAAGAATCTGGAGTCTAGGACTTGTCAAAGTTTGCAATGCAAACCAATTTCTTCTGCAGAACTTCCACTGAAAATTACCACCTTGCATAGGGGCTGTAAGTTCATAAAATCAATCATGAGTAGAATAATATTTAAGTCAAAAACAGCTCAATATTTTAAAAATCATCTCCCTTCACAGCTCAGTAAAAAAACCCAACAACTAAAAAAACCCTTGTACACAGAATTCTACTGGTATACTTTTGAGCAGTGCAAACAAAACTCATGGTTCTCTTGTAGAAAGCCTCAGGCCCCAGCTTTATTAAAACTTTAAACTTAATAATGCAGTTGTCCTGTTCTCTTGACCCTAGTGTGTCATGACAGGGAGCTTACAAGAGAAAAGTCTTTGAGGACCTGTAATAATGAGGGAAACACCAACTTCCAAACCACAAGCGGTTTAGATGTGGCAGGGCTTACAGGTAGGAATGTTGGCTCATCTCAATTACAAACCTCCCAAAAATTTGTTTAGCATGAATGAAGTGCAGCAGTTCAACAGAAAGCCCATCACACAACATAAATTGGTATGACACCATGGGGATAAATGTCTTTGAATTGGTCTGCTACATCTTGTCCACAGCAGACCAAACCAGAACAAGCTGGTGGGAGGGACATCCTCCACTCTCTGGAGCACAAAATGCTGGTGTTCTGCAGATAACTTCCTAGCAGGTGAAAACTGTACATTAGACAAGAGGGTTCAGTGAAGCTCCTTCCTATTAGAAATTCAACTAATGGAAACAAAATCTAATCAGTTTTTTTCTGGACCTCAAGACATTTCAGCAGAGAAGGTTGCTGAGATACATACCTTTGCACTGCTGCAAGAACCACAGTGATGATCAGAAAAGGAGGTTTGGAGCAGATGAGTCTACCTGGAGTCAGCCAGTTGGGACTCCTGCCTGACAGCTGGAGTTTGCTGTCCCAGGATTAGAGATTAAAACAGGGAAGACCTCATTGGCATGAAAATCAAGTTTTGAAGGGTCTACAGCTTCTACCTATCCCCTATCCAGGTACAGAATGTGAAGCCTGATCAATCTAAGTGTTAATATTCCTATGTAGCTGATAGCAACAGCTAGCTGCTACATTGCCTCTAACATATGAGATAAAAACCAGTCCAGTCTTACGAAAGGGTCAGTTTAAGCTTCCAGAAAGTGTACAAAACTACCACATGCAGTATTCGACACAACTAATGCTGAGGAGCATCTCATACCCAAGCTAAATTGTTTAAAGATAGTTTGTGTATGTGCACTGCAAGTACATGAGCCGCAGAAAAATCATACTTGCAAAATCACATAGTACACTAAACTGTTTCATTTTGTACTCACAGTTAATTTGGATTTGGGCAGTGCAAGATGATGTGAGCATGTGATCACACCAAACCTTCAGCACAGGACGACCTTTGCTGCTCTGGCTTTACCATGTGTCTGTGTAAGCAGCATCTTTTCAATAGCAATGCAGGTGATTTTCTGGCAGGAGGCTGCATCAGCCTCCTAATGTAATGATAATTACATTATCTCAGCCAGTAAGACCAGTCCTCTATAGGTATAGCTAAGCAAAACCTGCCCTGGAGATTTTGTTAACAAAGTTATCTTGGCTGTGATGGTGAGGGATTTTTCCACTCTTTGCCAGTAAAACCTTACTGGCTGCAGGTCACAGCTTTGTTTTCTCTCATTTTATCTGGATTCCTGAAGCAATGGACAGCTATTTGAGTGCCATGCTAGATTAAAATTAAATAATAAAGTAAAACAAAAAAAAAATTAATTACCATTAAAGAAATTAAATTGAAATGCACTATAAAATAAATAAAATCCAAAGCAAACCCAATCACAACACAATACAGCCAAAATAATAGCAAAGTGCTAAGAGGAACCATCTAGACCCATGACCAAAAGCTTGAAGTGCTGTAGTATCAAGAAAAGTCAAGGTCTATACAGACTAGGAAACAGATGTCTCTGCTTGTAATTGGGAGTGTTCTCAGCTTCTTACCCCAGACTTGCTATCCGGGGCTCAGCTTTCACAATGACTTTCACAATCCTAGTCAGCTCTGGGCATGGTTAAAACACAAGCTCATTTTGAACATCGCCTTGTATAAATGCAGGTTGGGTGTCAGATTTTCAGCCTGATCTTGCAGCCATTAGAGATAGCTGAAGCATTTAAGAGCAGCAGTGCACAGCTGACACCCAGCAGTGTAGCCCAGCTGACATTTTATCAGAGGGGCCCATCAAAGTGTGGTGCCAAACGCTGCCTTAGACCTATTAGTGAGCAAATGGTAGTAAGTTTTCAAACCCCATCAGTTTTCTTGCTATTGACAGAAGTTGTAGGATGCTCCTATCAGAGAGCTTACAAAAGTCTTTGAGGACTTTTCAGTCTCAGGGAGGAGCAGGGTCTTGGGATGCAGATGACTGAGTTGCAATGACTCCTTCAGTTGGCAGTAGCTCACAGCTTCCATGGGTTCCACTTGCTTGAGCTCAACATCTAAATTACAGCGGAACAGCTCTGCTCTATCTAAAAACCCAGTATGCATACAGAATGTATGAATAAAACTAGTTGTTTACTCTCAGCCTGTCTTGTTGGGCTCTTCTTTTGCATTATGAGGGTGAAAACATCTAAAATCCTTAAGACAGAAGAAGTAGGTTCTTGTAATTTTACTTACTCAGATAAATTTAAATAGAATACAGTGATCTTAAATCTCTGAAATGACAAATTAGTTGAAATAAATTGCTCCTGAAAATCAGTGTGTAACACAACTAATAATAAACAAGGCTTGAAAATTAAATGATACAAGGGGTTGGAGTTTTGCTTTGATATTACACCATTACAAAGGTAATGGTTCATATCTAATGAAAAACATGGCCTGGAGTAAGTTATGGAAGTAATTTTCTCATGTTTCAATAAATGTGTAAATCCAGAACTCAGTGTATAAGTGAACAATCATATTAGTGAAATGAATGTGAAACAATCAAGTAAATAATTGTTTTTACATATTAAGTATCAAATACAGCAGGGTAAAATGGCATTACTTCTTCATTGCCTCTGTTTGAATGGTACATGGAAAACTGTCATTACAGTTTTATGCAGAACTCATGCTGGTGCATTTTTCAAGGAAATAATCAGGTTCCTTATATTTAATTTTATACCTAGAGAAAGAGAGAGAACTGCACTGGTTTAACATCAAGAAGGGAAAATCCTTCACAGATTTCTAGGTGTTGTCTGTGTCTGAAGAAAGATTGGTCACTTATTTAAAAAACCCTGGTTTTATCATACATGCACACATACACACAACCTATATATTAACTTTCATTTGAAAGCCAGACTTAAAAAAAATAAAAACAAACAGAAAATGAGAAAAACTAAATGTTAAGTTCAGCATCTCACAGGTGGACATGAAGTCAGACATCCTTTTTATTTAAACATTGCTGGATTTCCACTTCGGCCAGAGGATAAGACAACGTTCACTCTTCCTGTCCTTTGAAGCCTCAGCTTCAACTCTTATAATCTCTAAGTAACTTCAAAAAGGAAAAGTTTCTCCACAGGCAAGGTCTCTGAAGCAAGAAGGTATGTAAACTGAAACTTCTGAGGTCACACACACTTCTGGAAGTAACTCTCCTTGTGATTAGCGAATGATAAATTTTGCTTTGTTATTGCAGGCAGCCAAAAGAGAAGAGCAGCAGCTTCCCTTTTCTTTCCCACTAAAATGCTGCTGCCACTTATATTTTCCTTCACTAAAAAATATGTGCATATGTAGCAGAAATCGATATTACACAAAGCAGACCACAATATCAAAGAATCATAGAATGGTTTGGGTTGGAAGGAACCTTTAACATCATCTAGTTTCAACCCCAATATAGGACAGACATCTTCAAAGTCTGAAAAAACAGTAAAGCAAGAGAAATAATGGAATTTTTTTTTTTAAATCAGCCTTCTGTATCAGACATTGGACATGCCATCAGATATTCAACAAGGTTGCCACTCATGAGATCCCAAAGTAGCAGCAAGGTTAAGAAGTCTCCTTGAAGAGACTCCATATGGTGAAGGGCTTTGTGAAGCAAAGGATGTATAACTCTATAAAATACAGTTTTACATAACATATATATATAAAAAGAAATTATTCAGAAAAGGATCTTTCAATTTAGAGTACAGAATAGGCTCATAATTAAATGTCTGGTCCATGTGCTGTGCCAGAAGCCATCAGACACAGCTTTAGTGGCAAAGGAAGCTCAGACTCTCCACCCTTCTAAGACATGGGGCATGGACCTGCTCTCCATGACATCTGGAGATCCACGGCACTTCACCAACATACAACTTCCACCTCAGCATCCCTGCACATAGAAACATGGTGGGGGTCTTGAATGTTGTTGCAATGCCACAAAGTATTTCTGTGTTCCTCCTCCTGGCCTGCTCACTGATCCTGCATCAACCTGGTCACCAGCTGGCCCACGTGATTTATTTCTGAGGAATGCTCAAGGAGACTGATGTGTACAATGCTCTGCGCTTGCCCCAGCAAAAGCCTGCTCATTAAACACCACAAATCACCCGCCAGCACTGGTGAGAAGTGATGACTCATCTCTACCTGGCATCACTTCTCACTCAGAGAAGTGATGCCAAGTAGAGGTGAAAAAACAAAAGAAAAACAAGTGCCACTTCTTAGTATAATGAATGCTCTGCCGAAGTGTAAGGACAATGGATGCTGTGCAAATGCACCAAATATTCCCAACTGCCCGTGTAGGAATGTATTAATTTATCACACACCCCCCTTCTTTGGTGAAATAACCAAAGTTATTTGTATTATCTTAAAATCTTGTCTTTGTACTATCTTGTATTCACAAGCCTCAAAAAGGGACTGGCTTGTTAAGAATGATGCATCCACTCATCAGATACAGCAACTTGAAGGCTTCTGCATGCGTTAGGAGGGGTTGTACCAGTGGAGGGCATCAGTTCTTCAGAAACACAAACAGTGCAAAATCATATTCAGTGTATAGGCATGCATGTATGGCTAATAGGGGTCCTTTTAAACTTCACAAGAAGCATCACTACACTAGGAAAAATACTTTGCTGGGAGGTTTTCTCAGTTTAACCGAACTATTTTCTAAACTAATGAGTAAACTCAAAACCACCTTGAAATACAGGCAAACTTTATTCTGCTGAACCATAATGGGTCTGCCCATTTCTAACATACCCTGACCTAACCACCAGAACAAGACCAGCCTTCTCTGTGGAAAGGAGCAAAGGTGTGCTGGCAGATTATTTCCCTACCCCCTCCCCTGCTTTTGTAGGAACTTCTGAAATAAATGGCTTTGGCTTACAAACCTGTGCTCCTGGACGAAACAGCCCGTGAAGCTAGCAGGGTTTTTTGCCCACACCTCTTGTACTGCTAAACTTATATCCCTCTCCCCCTCTTCCCCTCTGGCAAACGGGGCCAGAGATGCAGGTGCAGGTAACCTTGGGTCCAACACTATGAGCAGCCCACAAAACATGCTGGTGCATGTTTTGTGGTGCATGTAGGGCATGGAAACACACTGCCCCTGCAGCAGCTGGGACAGCCTGTGATTTCTGGTGGGATACCATACCAATTGCTCCAAGTCCACAGACCTCTGAAACGTCTGATACCAGTGTATTATTAGGAGATAATATTGTGGTTTGGATCATAAATACGTTGTCTGGGATTTTCTTTTCCTGCAATTGCTGTAGTTTCCAGAGGGGTTGACATTGCCTTGCAGGCCAGCTAGCTTGGCTGTTGAAACCCAAGTGTGAAAATAGAGGCAGTAAATCTCACCCAAGCCATTCTTACAAGACATGGGTATGAACATATCTGTGTTATGGTACACAGATTTTATCAGCACTCTTCTGGCTGACATTTTAAATGCGGAGCTATTAGCATGTTATGCAGATCACTCCCAGCATCTGAGGATGTGTTCTTGGGAGAGCAAAGACCTGTGCTGGAGCTGTGCTAAATGTGCATTCCACTTGCTGGTACCCATCAACCTCTGTTCAGCACACACATGTATTTTATTTTCCAGGTTGAGGTATTACAAGCAAACTCTGAAGTTTATGTGAGTAATGAGGAAGGTGGCTGATGTGATTGATTTGATTCAGTGAAACTTGTATTGATGAAATATCATTTAGGTTTGATGAAATATCTTGTTCTGTTCTTGTGCAAAAGAATCTACTGCAGCATATATGTTGCATGCCTGCTGTCTCAAAAGAAATACTTTGGCTGGTTTTAAGGAAACAGTCATACTTTTATAATGGGTTGTGCGCATCCCTATGGACATAAACACACCTCTAAACTGTCATAGAGATTTCCACAGAAATGTACATCTAGCAGAGAGTCCTCACTTAATGTTCATATATTAATGAACCAGAAATTACATTCCCTTTATAGCAACTGTCCTCTAGCATTCCCCTACCTCAAGGAAAATAGCGCTTCGAAACACTGACAAGAGCCAAGCATATAAGCCCATTATTCAATTACCAGAAAGTAACTACCATTAAGGGGCAACACTAGAAAACTCCCAAGGACTTCTTTTCAGGTACTGGGAAGTTTTCTGTTTTCCCTTGTTTTCAGTTTATAAAGTTATTTCAACAAGCCACATATAGCACAAGAACCCACTGAAGTTGCAGTTTCACAGGTTCCACAGCATTACTGAAACACTAAAACCATCAATAAAAATGTTTTCACACTCTATCTGTCAAAATCAATTTTACTATAATAACTATGTTTCCTCTGTGATGAACAAATTTAGTAATTTTCTTTTACTTCTCCTTCTTTTTTCAATTATGGATTTATCTATTCTAGTCTAATATGAAAGTAAATTGGAATGATACCATGTGGCTCAAATTAAGACACATCAGTCCGATCCTTAAGTAAGCTGGTAACAACTTTTTAAGAAGCAATGCTAGTAGGAAGTGACAGTGGCTTCTGTAGCCCACAGCAGCTGTTATAGTGCAAATTCAGCTGCATTGCTCCGCTAGCGTATTAAAATTATTCTGAAAAATAAACCCACCAAACCCCTCAATGCATGAGCAGATCATTTATTCCTACTTAAAGGGTTTGAGTTGAGACTCCCAAAGCAATGGCTAGGAGTGATTTTCATCAGGCATTGGATATAGATCATTCACGAATTGCACAAAGGCTACTGAAAAGCCATCAGATGGGAACAGCTTTTGGTCAGTACTAAACAGGGGGCAGATTTGAACCAGTGACCTAGAAGTGAAAGACTTTGTAATCTGATTACCAATCCCTTGAGCCATCCCATCCCTCCCCTTTTCTTTTTTACTGATAAGAGAAAAGGAGTCTTATTACCTAAGCAACTTTTGTAGCCTGTTAGCAATGCAAAAGCTTTCATTTAGTGCTTGAAAAGGAAAGTCTCATGGGCACGCTTATTAGCCCATCTCAAGCACAAGCTCGGTATTATTTTTCCCTATTAATTTAAAAAAAAATGTATTGGTATAAAAGCATAGCACAATGCTTTTTTTTTGATAATGATTTATAGTAAAGTTCTTGCTGATTAAAATAGGTGCTGATGAGAGGTTTTTACATAGCTGTGGTGTCAACAGATCCCTTACTAGCAAAGGAAGAGATAACATGCTCCTTTTGTCAGCAAATACTCCACAGAATATAAACACATTACTGAAGTGTGGTGCATATAAGAATCTAAATCATTTGTTTCATACATAAATCATACAACCACAAAGATGTATTTTCTCACCCAGAAGCAGGAAGATTTGGTAAATTCTGTAGTTTGATTGTCAAACAGTATTTTAATGAACAAACAGGAACTTCTAAGTATGCCAAGACTCATTTGTATCACCTTTAGGACATGGTGAAGCTATTGTTTCTCCTTTTCTTCCTCAGTTCTTTCCTCAAGACCCTCAAGAAGACATCTGCAAGACCTTTTCTGCCAGTTTCCTACCTCTTTTTTTTTTTTTTTTTTTTTTTTTTTTTAACACTTTGCCCCGGCCATNGGGGGTGTTTTTTTTTTTTTTTTTTTTTTTTGCAGACACTGTGACCTGCACATTACTGATGCTTCTTTGGTTGGAGGTAATAAACAATTAGCTACACCACAGTGGTTTGGTGTTTGTGTTTTTCTTTGCTGTACTACATTCAGCTAATGTCTCAAAAATTAATGCAAGTGTATCACGATCTGAAATTAACTTTTCATAGCCATAAGCAAAATCCTTCTAGGACTGGGGAAATCCCATTATAGCAGTTCTGGCATCTCACTGCTTATAGACTATTAGTACGCACAAAATAAGATTTCAAATTACCATTTTACCATTGAATGCAAAAAGAGTTGCTCTCTTGTTGATTAAACATCTTTTTTATTTCTTTTTGCTTATGAACTGATAAAACAGAACTAGGTGATGCTTGCTCTTCTAAAATGATGATCTATTACTAAACATCAGGTAGGCGACCAGACTATACAAGACTACTTACTACATGACCTTACAGAAATAATTAGGAAACCTACATAATTATAATAAACATGCTACATTATCCTCTGGAATCTGGAGAGTTCAGTAACTGCAATCTGCAGTCTCTGAAAGTGCAGTAACTACCAGGAGGATTTTTCAGAAATGCACATACTCATCTCACTGTTTACAAACAGATTGCTCAGAACTAGAGTGGTTCAAAATCACCTTAATATTTGCAAGAAATTATGCGGGACTAAAATACAATACTTACAATTCACTCTGCGCAAAACAGAACCTATTATTATACTGGCTTGCCTTTTAATGGTGATGAGCTCTGGCTAGAACAATATTTCAGAACTTTATTAGAAAATTACTTATCCTTTCAAAGACAATCATTATGTTTCAAACGTATTAAATCTGGAACTTACATGTGGAAAAACCTTTAGTTACACCAAGCAGCCATCATCTTGTCTAATAAGTCATTTCCAGCGATCAGGCAATCCAGCTGTTAACTCCACACATTTATTAATACTTGGTGAGAAAATTTACACACTCACTGAAAGTGAACAACACTTAACCAGAAAGAAACATTCAGGCTAAACATGAGGGAGACATTAAAAAAAAAAAAAAAAGAAAAGAAAAGAAAAGAAAAAAAAAGAAGTCATGTAGGGCCTGATCCCAAATCACTGCTTAGCAATGAACAATGCTTTAAACCACAGGACTTAATTTCTTGAACTGGAGTGTTGGAATTTGATCGGAAAGAAAATTTCCCAACCTGGCCAGCACACAGCACTTTTTACAATGCTCTGCCAATTGCAGAGGACAAGGGCAAGCTAACAGCAGTGCTTGGTGTCATTGAGCTTGGTTGTAATTGTTTTGACATCTAAGTTTCATATTAAGTTTCTGATGCTTCTCAAATGATGCCAGATTTTATTAGCCTGATTAATCTGGTTATTCCACTTCTTTCGTAATTTTCATCCAAAATAAATGAATCCATAAATGGAAGAAACATTTGAACTTGGAGCAGCAATTCAGGTGATTTAGTGTTCTGTAACTGAGAAACATTTTTCCAAGGGTAATGTAAATGATACACACTTTTACACATAGCAAAGATGGACCCTTTAAATTTCCTATTCTCATCCTCTGCTTATCCTGCTCTTGACCTTTGCTGAAATAAATCACCCTAACTCGTCAAGACTCTCCCTAACGCATTTCTAACACCGTGCATCACACTTGCTGGCTGGAAGCACAGCTGGCAAGGGATCTAAACCCCATCACTGGGCAAACTCAGCCTTCTGGCTTTGCCAAGAATAACATTTGAAGTTTGGTGTTTTTTTTGTTTTTTTTTTTTTAATAAAATTGTTACTGTATGGGACAACTGATTCTGCAGGTATTTGCAAGTGCTGATGTCTCCATCCATGATATTAACACAAGGCTAAAAGCAAAACAACTACGAATTAAACAGCCTAGACTTACTTAATAAGAATTCAACTGTTAATTAAAGTGAGATTACGGAATTCAGCCTAATTCTGCTCGACGTCCCTGAAGGAAGCCGCAACCGAGGACAAGCAGTGCCCTCTAGTGTCACCGACTGCCGAGACCCCCCACCCACCCCGCAGCATCGCGGGGACTGCCTGCGGGAGAGGAGCATCACCCTCCCCTGCGCACGCCGGTGCGGGCTGAGAACGGCGGCAGGACCGCGCACAGGGATGCTGCTGGAAGGAGTCCCACGCTTCTGCACAGCGGCAC
>VWZU01002409.1:117278-141514 GCA_013397095.1 Sterrhoptilus dennistouni
TTTTGTTAATTGAAGGTTAAAATAATTTAGACTTTTTTATGGTCCAGTATCAACAATTTTGTAAGATAACTTCTATGCCTTCTAGCAAATTACCTCAAAGTTTACTCTATGGATATAAAAATAGTCTTACAGCACTCTCAAAAATTTCTCTCTGATGGGAAAATTCTACAAAACCTCAGTAGGTGTTTTATTTAAGCTGAAATTACAATGGAGTAAATGCTAGGTTTATTTAATTTTTCCTTTTTTAATGCATAAACATTTGACAAAAAGAGAAACCTTCTTGTTCATCTTGCGAATGTTGGTATATGTCATATGTTCATTAGTATTCTCATCATCCATAAAGTATAGGCAATAAAATAAAGAAACAAAGACAAAAGGTATAAAAGAATAATACAGGACAGCACCAGTTATAGGCACATGGAAAAAGCCTCAAACATATAAGGAGATCTATATGAGGTGTCAAAAACCCCACTCTTCTAATAGTATAAAGAAATTCTAAAATTGCAGCCTGACAGTTACTCAAATTCATTTGCACAAAAAGTGCAAGTGACTATTTATAAATATTATCAGATCACAAGAAGTTTGTACTGTTTTCCCACCTAAAGCATTAATAGACACTTATTCCAATCCTTGCATTTTAGAAAGCAATGAACATAATTAGGCTTTACAAATAGATTACAACACACATTATAAATAGATTCCTGTTTAATTTGAAGGCAGAAAATATGTATTAGTTCAAGAGATAAATGCTTGGAAACACAAGATTCAGAACAACAGTGCGTACATCTTTAGACCTTAAAAGATCATTAGGGCACAATTGCTGATAAAATGCTATTGTGTAAGATTCATTAAAATCGCTAAATGCAATATACACATTTAGGCTTAATATCAAAATTTGGAAGGTTTTGCTTGGAAGATTTTAGCAGTAATCCAGCATTCTGAAAAAGTTAGCAATAGCAACTAAAATAATTCAACTGCATTTTACAGCAGATGCTGCATCTATGGCTTTTATCAATAAGTATTTTTGTAGGAGGTGGTGCCTTTGTAGGGGGTGGCCCCCTTTTGTAGGGGTGGTGAGCCCATCCCAAACCCCGGCATGGCTCACCTCAGCACAAAACAGTTTGGGAGGCAGAAGGCAAAAGTACAATTAGATATTACAGATGTTAAGAAATTTTTTATTATTTTTCCGCCACACACAAAGATGCTAACAGCTATTTTAAAGAACAGAAGAAAAGACAAAGTTGCCTGCCATAGCATGCTTCTTCCCTCGTGCCTGATGATGCCAACCTGCTGCAGAAAATGTGGTAAGAGGTTACACTTAAGGCTGGCCAGCAGAACTTATTTTTGCAGAAGAAAGCAGTTGTTATTTACTCAGAGCTCAAGCCATGCACAGCTCGCTTGAGGACAGGCAGCACATGCACAAGGCACAGCCCTGCACAGGCATCTGTGTGGCATGAATGACACCAGCAAAAGAAAAGAGGAACCTGAAGACTGACATCTCTTCAGTATTGCTCATTATCTTTGCACTGCAAGGACGGTTACAATCAAAATTGAGGCTTTTTTGGGACCTCGGCACCTCTGCTGTTTGCAGCAGGTGGCTGGGGTGTTCTGGCTTTGCAGAAAAGGGAGGAAAGAGATGGATGCAGGCTGCTGTGTGAGGGCAGACATTAAGTGTTTGCTGCTGACAGGCTGGAAAAGTTTCACTTGGGATACATCTGGGTGGAAAAGGAGTAATTGAAGGGGAGTGTGTCGATATGTGAGAGGTCAGGGCAAAACAGGGAAGGACTGAAACACACCTCTTGTATTACCAGCATCAATAGGTCTTTGATGCTATAGAAAATTGCTAAAACTTATTATGAATTTTATACCGATACTACGTACAACATGTAATCCCATGTGGAGGTGTATGAGATGTATGCAGAGAGATGGAACAGCATACTGTGGCATGTATGCATTTGGCTTACTGAATGCAGGCAAGATCCTTTTCCCTATAGGATGTGTCACTTGAACTACCTGATTCTGAAATACTTGTTTCAAAAAGTTATCTTAGTCTGTATGAAAGCAGAAGCTAGAAAGATTTTTTTAAATTCAAAGTAAGATACTCCAAGGAATGTATGTTATATAACTAAATTTAATTTTGTGCAGTTACAAACTACAGACTTGCTATGCCTTTCTACAATTCATGTGAATATACCAAATACAGGGACATTGAAATTTCAAATTTCTTTTTTTTCTGTAGCACTTGGTTTACAATTAGAGTTAAAACTTTACTTAGATTTTATTTTGAAGAATACTGCAAAATATAAAAAGCTACTGAGTATATATAAAAGAAGTGCAATTCAAAGCAATGCCAATAATAAAACATCACTATTTTCTATGCAATTTGATAAAAATCAGTTTTGCCCAGCTGAGAAAGGAATTAAACTCTATTTAAATAGGACAACTGCTTTGGGGTTTTTTTCCTGGAAAAAAAATGGTGTTAGGAAACAACATGAGAGTCTGTAGAGCAGGATGATTCTAATTGTTTTGCCTTTATCATGCACTATTGTTAGGAACACCAACACCCGTTACCCTTTCAGGAATAAGTAGGGCTAAAACTGTGACCCCACTAAATCTGGTGATAAGCAGTCTGTATCATGCTCAAAGCAGCCTCTCCTCAAAATAACAACATGAAGAAAATTAGTATTTCTCGAGTGAGACAGGGAGGCTCTATCAATTCCCTCCTCTGACTGCTGAACCAGATTACAAGTGTCGCGGAGTTCTTGATCAAGTCTTTGCCGTTTAAACACCTTATCTTACCTCAAAAAAAAAAATTAAGCATAAACAAAGTTCAGTGACTTCTATAAAATGCACTTAAGAGTATCTCAAGAGTGATGGAAGTGTGTCAGTTAGATCATCGAAAGTATTTAAAAGGAGGGGAGACACCACATATGTATCATTCATGTAGGTAGGAATGAAGCAACAGAAAACATTTTTAATTGGTACATGGTTTCTGTCACATAAGAAGTACCTGGACTTTGAAAACATCTCTCTAGCAAAACAGCACAGAACTACCTCTTAACTTCAGTAATGTACTTGTAAAATGAAAATATCTCAGTGGCACTGGGAGAGAAATGACACTTCAAACATCTTCTGTAATTTTCCCAGTCTCTAGATATCACAATTTTACAAGCTAAAAAAAAAAAACAACAAAAAAGCCCACCAACAAACTAAGCCAAACCCACAGACTTTGAAATCACCACAGACTCTGAAATTTCATTCTTTGTCAGCCCAGCACCAGAAAATTGTCACTTTTTTTTTGTGGAAAACAGGAAAACTTTAAAATATAATTTTTTACATTGTGTCGTTCTATTTTACTCAGACTGAGTAGAAAGACTTGCTTGCATTCCTGATGACCAGCAATCAAGCAATTACTAAAATTCATTCTAAACACTTATTTCAACACATGCAGCTCATCGCTTGGGGCTAAAAATATCTGCTGAGAAAAAGTGTACTCCATAACATCCATAGAGGGTATCTGAAAGCTTGGGAGTATCTACGTATATCCTCATCACGTTTTTCTAAGGCATCCACTTTGTTTAACAGCACAATGCATACTATAGATATATTTTTTTTCCCAGAGAGTCTTTCTGCCTGAAGTAAGAGATTAGATTTCTTTTCTTCATTTTAATTTAATTATAAACAATCATGCCCCAGTCTTTCTTTTTCAAAACTGAAACTGCTTGCAAAAGATCTCTTTTGCTACTGGAAATCTTTTTTAGGTCTTGATGCCCTGCATAGTTCACACACATAAATAAGTACAGCATTTTCCTAAACTGAATAACACAAATAATGGGCTGCTACGAGACACTCAGGCTCTTCTTTTATTTTAGAATGAAAATCAAGTTCCACTCCCTATTTAAGAGATTAATCCATATTTAGCCCATGTTCGTCTTTTACCTTAATTAACTCAAATATCAGCAAAAGGGAGCTTAAGAAAAATGAAGTGTTGCAGATGCAAAATACATGCACAATGCAGACACACAAAATATACAACGCTTGCAAAGGATATCATTATGTATAACAAAATATATATCAGCATAAATACCCAAAAATACAACTTATGTACTGAAACAAAATAGATCAGATTTCCAGTTATGATCCTAGTTCTTTTTTCCCTGCAGTTCTTTGAAATCTATTATTTCCATGTTCCTCCTCTATGCTATGGAAAGCTTGAAAATCATCATTGATGCAAAAATCAAAAAAGATCCTTGCTCCACAATAGGCCAACACATTATTTTGTGATTTTGATAATGGCTTGTCCTACTGCATTTATTATTCATATAGAATAAGGATAGACAATTTTTAGGTATTATATAGCTTTCTTCTGGAATATTAGCTTTGTGGCTTGGAGAGACCATTTTCTAAAGATACTAATAGTCAAATGACATCTTGGGAAATGTTACATTCTCACCACATTTGCATGATAATGAAGATGAAATTTCATATATGCTACCTGAATTATACTTATCTGAGTTTTGTTCTACCAAATGACCAAAGGAATATGTTCCCTAGGCCAGAGTATCACAATGCAATGTGAAACATTATTGCTTCAGTGAAAGTCATGAAACTGTTATTCAAGCAATAAAAAAGAGAAGCCTGAACAGTTTATGTTACTCCATGAACATGACCTCAGCTATGTATCTCTAAATACTTACATATTTTTGTAGAAAATTCTACAAAAATATCCATAGGAAATTTTTCTAAAAGTAATCAAGGAACATCTGTGTGATGCTCTTGTTCTGGTCCTCTACAGGAGAGGAACTCTTTCATGGTATTTCATTGTTTTTCACTGGCATGCAGTACTATCATGTGTTTGGTAAAGTTCATAGATCAGGTTATTCATTAGATATGAGCCACCCTTTGAGTATAACCACATTTCACTTTACCTACAGGAACACAGACATGTAGAACCCTTTTCTGACCATAGAAATGAGTTTGGTAGACAATAGTAACACGCATCTTGCTTATCCTTAGGGACGTAGGCAAATATGTGGTTTTCAGAAATTGCAGCAGTAGATTTCATAGCTCCTGATTATGGGTTATTATTGCAGCAGATGTTGAAAAGCTCCTTCCCCTACCAGGGCAAGTTAAGAACTCAGTTGCTCAACCTGGGTTTCGAAAGACAGCTGCCAACACACCATGTTGGCAAACCAAGGACACTGTAGGAAAGTATTTGTCCTCCCTGATCAGTCACTGGTCTGCTCAGAAATTTACCTGCATGATCCATTTTGGAATATATGTCTAGAAAACTAAAATCCAAACACAGTTTTATGCTGAAGGTGCCATTTTAGAACTATTTTTCTAACACTGAAGAAAATTTAGTACAAATCATACAAGTTACAAACTTACAATATTAATCTAAGCTAAGACACCAGCACACATATTCTTAGATTAATTCTCCTCTTATAACTGCGAACTCTTTGAAGACAGAGTAGTTTTGATTTTTGCTGGAAGCTATAGGCATTATTTTAAAGAAAAAAACCACAGCACCGAATAATTGGTGTAAATGTAATATAGCTTTTCAGTACACTCTGGTCTATGCTTCACTATAATTGCAGAAACACATTTAAATTAAGTGAAAAAAAACCCCAAAACAACCCAAAACCAAACGAAAGCAAGTTATCCTGGAAAAGGAAAAAAAAGGAAAGGACTATACTCAAAGGAACATCTGAATAAAATTGTGACATCTGCAGTAGAGTTTTCCCTAGAATTGTTTGAGATTAACTTGGTGTAACACTGCCTTCCAAGAAAAGACAGAGTGATCAATGCAGGAGCACATCAGGCTCCCTTGGACAGGCCAATCAATGCAAGAAAGAACCTTGCCCAGGGCCTTATGCAAATAGAAGCACGTCCTGCAACCCAGGGAGGGAACATGCGCAATGGATCAATGGCATCTGAAAAACCTTACAGCTGTATCAGCCTCAGACAGTAAATATATAATGATGAATCCCTCACGTTCAGCCACAAACTCTTTAAACTGGGTTACTTTCAACAGCTGGTTTAAGAAAAAAAAGTCTGCTGGCTGTAGACTGCAATGGTGGTGAGGTGAAATAAGATTACTGAGGGTTAAATTAACAATGCCTTTTTTTAAAAGGATGAGATAATATATTCGCTGTACTTTAACGCCTTGTAAAATACTGGGACTTATGTGCCCACAGGGATAGAGACTGAGGGGGAGTTGTGGGGGCTATTTTGTTTTGAATTTTTTAAAGACATATTACTCCTGTCGGATGTCCCAAGCCACTCTAAGACAAAATATAATACAGATACTGACAAGCAAATAAAATGCCTCAGCTCAATCAAGGTAAACCTCATGAGGTAAAAACCTCATGCCCTTTCTATCCTAATACTGCAGGATACTGAGATTCATTATTAAGCTTAATTTGCCTTAGAAATGGAAAAGAGAAAAATAACCAATTAAGCTATTTATTTTTCAGGTGCTTATGAGGCAGTTTTACTCCTGCACTTTGACACATTGCATTAAAAACTCAGTTCAATTCTACAGCACTAAAAGCACAATTTTCTCAACTAATATACGTGCAAAATCGACTCATATTTTTATTTCTTATCACATTCAATCAAAGCCCTTAAATAAGATAATTTTAAAGATTGGTAGTCATACTATTATTAATATTAAAATGCTTCACTAATATTCGGAAACAGCTATCTAATACATCTTTTGACTGGATTGAAGAAAGTTCTAGGATAAAATGCAAATTCCAGCTGCTTCTTATGGTACCACAGTTTGGGAGCTCCCTTTACAAAAGTATGTTTGCATTTCTTTAATTCCACCTGGATTTGCAATGCCTAATACATTATGAACTTGCAGTTCCTCCAACTGATCTACTAAACTGGGTTTTAAAGTTTTATAAAATCTCTACTGGTCCATGCAAAAGCCATACATATAGTTTTTAGCATAATTACCATTTAAATTAACATTAACATAATATACTTGTGTGGTCTTAATGGTGTAAGGTCACAGAAATGGGAAAATAAATGCAATAACTTTGAGACAACTTCCTTTTTAAAATGTTCCATTAAGAGAAAACAAATACCAGAATCTAGAACAGCTTTGTTTCAGATGGAATAATTCCAATTCACCACAAAACTTGTAACATAGTGCATGCTATATATGATATTCCACATATATAATTGTCTAAACAAATACTCTTTATTAGTCTTTCTATATACATTCAAAAAGAACTGTAAACCTTTAGACTGTTACATGTAGAATATTTAGTATTGTGCTGTTCTTCAAACCAATCTAGAGAGATAACAACACACAAAGTTTCATAAAATTCAAGTTTTTTTCATATGTACCTGCTGGGAAAAGAACCCCACAACCAACATACTCAGTCATTTGACTTTACAGCCATATCAATGCAGAGCCAGATGCAATGACCACATCCACACAAAATAATTTTCTAGAAATTTTGTTTTCATGTCCTGATGCAACACAGCAGAAAGAGGCACCTTCTGGCAAGAACCAGAAACAGGTAGGTTAGATTAAAAAAAAAATAAAATCAAGATGCACATTCATAGAAGATTAAGAAGGCAAAGTCTGAAGATCGTCAACCTGCATGGGGTGAAGAGCTAGTAAGTATCTCAGGGAAAATAGGAGATGTGACTTTTTATTGATGCAGCAGGGCAGCATATGTACCAGCACCTCAAGAGTTCACCTCTGAGAGCCAAGAAAGAGATGACTGAATTAGTTTCCACCAAAAGAATGGTGATAAGTAAAACTGTGCATTGTCAGGTACTTAAGAGGTTCGGGACAGAAGACATGTCTCTTGTTACTATTGATGAATTTCCACTGTGTCTTGAAGAGCTCTGATGAGTGTGAGATGGTTCATACAGCAAACACTGCTGTGGAACTTTTAACTTGTAGGAAGTTTCTGCAACCAGTGAGGAAATAAATAGCCAGGCAAGAAATTCAGGAAAACCAGTTGTTCTGGGTTCTCAAATTAACTATCACAATCAATGTCTCTACACATTTTAAGGAGATGATTGCACAGAGATACTGCCCATCAGCTTTGAGAGGGTCAAGGGACGAAGTTTATCTGCAAACAGCTGAAAGGATGAGTGACATTTTCTTTGAATATGGTCCTGTGCTTTGGCTTTTTTTTCCCCTTCAAATCTGGAATTTGAAATGAAAAATAAACTGACTGATAAGTTATTATCTTGCAGAATTTAAAACAGTGGAAATAATGCAGGAAAGGAAAATAATACAAAGGAATTTAGTGAGTCAGAAGGAAATTTCTAGACCAATACAGGGATAGATGCCAAATATGGTTTTATTTAACATCTTCATTAATTATCTGGAATTAATTAAGTTTGCAGGTGACATTAAAGTGGGAGAAACTGCCAAGAGAAGTAAGGCATGAAAGAAATACAAAACAAGCTTCCAAGATTCACAGACCTGTAGCACAAAAGGGATTGTTATGACAATCCAGTTTGTCATCCTGTGCAACAAGGGCCACAACACAGCTAGATTTAATTAGGAAGACTGTGAGATAATATTGTTTGGGGGGGTATTGGGAGGAAATAATTTACTACATTCACATTCAGTACCACTGGGGAAAGGAAAATTGAGAGCACTAAACACTTTGAGGGATACATGAATATTAGCAGGTACCAAATTCAAAGAAACTTTAGGGAAAAAAAAATAAATCAAGTACTACTAGATTTGCATTGACCAAAATGCTGCACAGCAGAACAAAGATACTGAAGTTCACCCTGAGCTAATTATGCTAACTGCACCCAGAATACTGAGTTCAATTCTCAGCATACTGCCAAAGAAATGTTGACAAATAGAACTTAATTCAGATAGGCATAAATTATTTTTTTTTTAAACAGAATACCTAGTTATAAAAGCTGAACTACAAAAGAGCAAGTGGATGAAACTATGGGAACAATTGTTAAAAATCACAAAACTCCTCAGGCAGAAACCTAAATGTTCACTATGTAATGTATGGATTTTAAAATGTGCAAAGAGGTAATGTATGGATTTTAAAATGTGCAAAGAGGTTATAAAAATATAAAACTAGTGAGATGATGCAACTCTAGAAAAATTTCTGAAAAGAAACGCAGAAAGTGCTATGCCTTTGACTACCAAATCCCACAGATTACAAACAAGTATTTCCAAGTAACCTTAACTTTTACTCATATCCAGTTCTTGGTTTGTTTCATAATTAACATGCCAACTTGGGTGCCAAATTATGAATAGTACCAAATATGGTACCAAATATGAATGGTACAATGAGACAAAGAAGTAATGATGAGTGATGCCAACAATTACTCTTCAGTATAAAATTCCGGGAAACATTGTACTTCTCCTTTTTGAAAGAAGGGAGGAAGGGACATATGCATAGCCAGCCTCAGACCATGGCCTGAGCTGATTAGCAAATGACTAAGAGGAAGTAAAATGTAATGAGGCTGAGCATCTTGCACTAGCAAGGTAACAGGGAGGGATGAATATTCAAAACATGTCTGCTTCGGAACTGGGAAATGCAGGCAACATTTACTGCTGCCATACTCTACTATCAACCAGCAGCAAGGCTAGCAGGGCTTCAGATGAACTGAGGAAGGGGATGCCTACACAGCATTTACACTAAACCATCAAAAAATTTACAAGGACACGCAGCTACGATGCTATGAACTGTGCTGCAATTGTTCATCATTCCTCTGTCTCTTCCCATTAGAGCATCCTTCCAGACTGCAAGCTCTTTAGCACAAGGCACTGATATATGATTGTTACAAGACAAACGGATAACAACAAATGCTAGCAAGTGAAATAATGATGCCAGTGTATGTTTGTCAGTGTATTTATTTAGGCTGTGGCCTAAAATGTTTACCTGCTCTGTGTTAGAATGGCAATATATCCATACAAATACATATACATGTACACATACACATGCACATACACACATACACTGTCTTTATATATCAGTAAAAGCCAAATGTGATCAAGTACAGCAAACAGTGACATGCATATTTCAGTATTTTTTGCTCAATCCGCCATTTAATTTCCTTATGGTTGCAAACTGTCACCATAGGATCTGTTATGCTTGTTGCATTCTACCTCAAGCTGAAACTTGTGCATTTCAAAAAGCATTAGCAAAGAAGAGTCTGTTGTTTTCAAAAACAAGTCTGCACCCAAACTCTTCTTATTCAAGGTCCATGGGACAAATCTGGTTGTGTGTACAGACTATGGAACAAGAGGTTGGAGAGCAGTGCTATGGAAAGGGACCTGGGGGTCCTGGGCAATGGCAAGTTGAACATGAGCCAGCAGTGCCCTGGCAGCCAGGAGGGCCAAGAGTGTCCTGGGGGCATCAGGCCCAGCATGGCCAGCCGGGCAAGGGAGGGGATTGTCCCCTCTGCTCTGAGCTGGGGCAGCCTCACCTCCAGTGAGGGGGGGCAGCTGGGGGCAGTTTTGGGCAACACAAATTAAGGAAGAAAAAAAGCTATTAGAGATCATCCACAGGAAGGTAATGATGATGATAAAGGGCCTTGAGGGGAAGCCATATTAGGCATAGCTGAGGTGACTTACTCTTTTCAGCCTGGAGGAGACTGAAGACTCGCCTGGGGGGAGACTTCACTGTGGTCTTCAACATCCTCAGGAGGGGATGAGGAAGAACCTCTTCACTTTTGTGACCAGTGACAGGATCTGAGGGAATGGTACAAAACTGAGTGGAGGGAGGTTTAGTTTGAGTATCAGGAAAAGGTTCTTCACACAGAAAGTGGTGGGGCAATGGAATACGCTCCCATGCAAGTGGTCACAGCACCAAGCCTGACAGAGTTCAAGAAGCATTGGGATAACACTCTCAGGGACATGTTGTGATTCTTGGGGTGCCCTATGCAGGGCCAGGAGTTGCACTTGATGATCCTGATGTGTCCCTTCCATTTCAGCACATTCTTTGATTGTATGATTCTAAGTAAGGAGGAGTGTTTGCAAACA
This sequence comes from Sterrhoptilus dennistouni, assembly GCA_013397095.1. NCBI lineage: Eukaryota > Metazoa > Chordata > Aves > Passeriformes > Zosteropidae > Sterrhoptilus > Sterrhoptilus dennistouni. The sequence continues at coordinate 128,278 of VWZU01002409.1, forward strand.
GCGTTTAGAGGTTTGAGGTGTTAGAGGTTTGACCTGGTTTTGGTTAAAACTCAGCTATTCCAGTGGAGTGAGCCTTGAGTCAGAGAAACATCAACTCCAGACAAATTAATCCAAAAAGTGGTCCAATTGTTCTTGGCTGAAAATATGCATCTGCATATGATGGCTTTCACAGGAACACAGACTCCTGGGTCACACCAAGGACCAGCAGTCTCAGCCATTACTCACATAACTCTTGCCATGTGTGGGACATGCTTGGCAGCAGCTTTGCCCCAGTCCTTTTCCCAAGAAGGACTTCCTAATCCAATGGTAAGAAATCTAATTCCATCCTAAATTTATTCATGACCAGTTTTAATCCATTTGTTCCTGTGCCAACATTGTTCTTTGGCTTATAAGAACCTCTCTCCCTGCTGTTTATTCTCCTGATATATTTGCTGAGTGCTACCAATCCCTCTAAGCTTTCCTTTACCAGACTGAACAAGCCATGCTTTTAAGCCCTGTTTCTGCAGCAAATACAAAGCAGATGCTGAACCTTCTCTTTCTAGATATAGCTACCAAAGTTAACGTAACAGCACTAGCAACTTAACAGCTCATTTTAAGGCTGATAAGCCTAAAGCACGTGTATACTATCTCTGTGCCTATATTGATGTAGGTAATTATGATAGGTAGGACCTCTCCATGTTGGCACCATGTCACAGCTGGTCTGAGGATCCTTCACTATTTCTGCCAAAATACACTTTCCATTGATTCGAGAGTACAAACACCTCTTCCTCATACCTTTTCCAGACTGACCTAATCTTCCCAAATGTCTCAAATAACCTCACATGAACCACAGCAACATGCTGGACTGTATTAATACTCCCCTTCCTGAGATAGAAAGAGGAAACAAATTACAATATCATGTCTGACTCTTGTTATGTTACCTGGCCATTCATTTACAGCCACAGGCAATGAAGTCAGTTGTCCAAGGGTTTCTCCAGTCCATCTGTTCTCTGTTGATGAGATCACTCTTTGTGCACAAATGCAGATGACTAACCAGTTAATGTCTAAATGTCCTGAAGTCTGTATTATTGCCTTTACTTTCTATTACTGCAGAAATCATACTTCTGAATACCAGTGATTACTTCATCACTTAAAGCCAGGATCCAATTTCAGGAGCACAAACTTAATTTGTGTGCCCATGTCAGTAACAGGAATATTAAAAAAATCAGCATCAAGGCTAGAGACCCTATTCCTGTCCAACCCTTTTTTATACAATCTACCACTGGTTCCTCCATTAGCTTATTTTGTCCACCCTCATTTCTCATTTGATCTTTTTCAGATGAACAAGTACTTTTCCAGGAAGGACAACAAAGAGTAGCTGAAATATATAACCAAACATAATTCAGATTTTGTTTTTACTTTCAGACTTGTTTTTTTTTGAATGTGAGCACTAAGTTAATCCTACCTCAAAAAGATGCTATTGTAAGTGTCCAACACAGAAAAATCTGAGATTTAAACCAGGTAGGGTTGGGTGAGATGACTTGTTCAAAGACTGAACATACAAGCCGAGTCCCCATAAATCCTCAAGATAGTATCCCATACTGCTCTCACAACGGACATTCAAGTCTAAAGTGTCTTTTTTCCCCCTTTCTTTTTTTTTTTTTTTTTTTTTTCTCAGTTAAATGCTCACAAAGCTCTAAAGCAGAGTGGCATTTTGCTTTTGTCTTCACAATAAGCACCCTGGTCACTGAGGTATTTTCCTTCTCAGTTCTCTACTTCCAGTTTCTTCCATGCTAACCTATAGCCATCATGGATCTTACGTTATTTCTACTCCACATCAGTAGATATATTTTGATTTAACATGTCAACCAGAGGAATTAAGAGTTGCATGTCCACAGTATCCTCTCATCAATTTTCCAGGCAAACTGAATTTAAAAATAAGTAGATATATTTATCTAAGTATATATGAAAAGCCAAATATAACAAACCATTCAGTCTGAGACTTCAGGAAATTAAATTAATGAAAAACTAATGACAGGTTCACAGCCTAGTCATTAAGTTTCTTGAATTGCATTTTGCCTGTGCCAGAATACTGATGCAGCCTCAGAGAATCGCAGGTAGCTCAGCAGGTGCCTGTCTATCAACATTATTATGGCACCTATCAGCACCAGTCAGGGCCAGGTCCTTGCCATATTCAGCACAATACAGTAAAATGAAGTGGCGGTGTATTGCAGAGATCTCAAAATGATGGACCTAAAATTTTTTTAAATTGCCAAAATTTGCAGATTTGATGGAATTAGGACTCTACAGTGGATACAATAACTTGAACAGTGTTTTAAGGGTTCTCATTGTAACAAAGCTCACTAAAGACACCCTCTCCCCCTTTTTACCTACACCTTTGTGCAAATTATCAATATATACATCCAATATTTTAGCCAAAAGAACCACTAGTTTACACCTGTTAAAGACAATGAACCTACTTTTCTTCACCTAATTATTACATTTCCTTGTGCACTTTGTAATTTTACAGCAGTATGAATGATCTAAGATGGAGACAGCATTAATGATTCTCACAATTCTGTCATGATTCCCTTGATACTTGGAATTTTTAAAAATATATATAATTTAAGTAGAATTAAAACAAAAAAAGCTACACCTCTAGTTATATGATGATGAGGAAAAAACTGAAAATTCAAAGCCTAGGGACTCAGAAACATAGGAAGCAAACAGCAGAAATCTTCCACAAAGATTCTCCTGTGTGGGTCTTTCATACAAGCAATGACAAGGAAAAACATTCTTTTTAAAGCAAAATAATTGAAAAGCGACGAAATTTGGCAGAAGAACTCAAAGGAGGCGTTGTACCAGAAACTTATTTTCTGTAAACTAAATATAAAATTGACTCCATCAGCTTGAAATTCTCACTTTCTGTTAAATTTCATAAAATTATTATAAGCTTTGAGTTGGGAAAGTTCCACAATTTACCATCAAGTAAAGCAAACTGATTCTGAAAATAAAGCCCTGACTACACTGTGTAAGAGGATAACAGAATTAAGAAGCTGAGATGTGTTCATGAATCATGGCGTGAGTTTTTCAAAATTGGTAATTAGCAATTAGAAAAACACAATGACCCAACAATTATTTTTAGTGCTGTGCATTTAAAAGTAATTTACATGTAGATATTATCACGTGCATGTTTAATTTCAAACCACAATTACACAAAGTTTTAATTACTAAATATGAAGATACATTCTAACATATGGCTTGATTTATCATTTGTAATTCAACCTATAAACAACAGAGTGATAAAACTTAACACATTCATTGGTGAAACTTTATTTTCCACATATTTTAATCACTTTCAATTATTCCTATAGTAATCTATGACACAACAAGGTATAGAAAATGTGTGCCTCTGTTGCAGTAACTGGGTAATAGTTTCTGTGTATTTGAGCATGATACTGCAGACTCACCCTTAATATCCTGCAATCAAAGACATGAGAAAATGTAGATCAAAAAGCTGCAGAGATCAATAATGTTTTTACTTGATGTGGCATGTATTTGAAAATTGCAGCCAAGCCTTACTTGTTTGTTTAATGAAGGAGTTCCAAAACATGTCCTCATTTTTATGGTGAGAGGAAATTTGGAACGAAGACCAAACATTGGCCACCAAAATTCTGTAAATAAAAATGATCCTCCTTTTATACCCATTTCATTCATGATGGTTCTATTTGGTCTCTTTCACTTTGTGTTTCCCAACAAAGTGCAAGCTAATCAAGGGACAAGGCAGAGCAGCACTGCCTTTCCTATGCTACCTCCCTCAGCAGCTTCAGACAAAGGAGCACCTGGATGGGTACTGTCTGTGCAAGGCTGAATGTTGTTCTCTGCCTTTTCCTGGATGAACACCAGCTCCTCCCACGCAATGGTATGAATGTCCATGAACAATACTATGGGGTTTTTAATGCCAGAACATCCCGTTTTCACCAACAGCCTTGCACCATGATGAAGTGGCAAGCTGTGGCTGAGATGACTGCAAGCCATCATTCATGACAGACCTTGCAGCTCTGAATATGGAAAGTTGACTCAGAAGATATTAATTGAAAACACAAATATTTTTGGGTATTTTTGCTTGCTTTTTTCCCTGCAAGCAAAATAAAATTCAGAGGGCTCAGGCAGAAACCTTCACTCCAAATTAAAGCCATACGCTTCACACTGCTCTCCTGTAAGAAACATGGATGTAGAAGGACCAGCTGTGCAACAGGTCTCCATAACAACTGTAACCTACAATTTCATGAAGCAGTTAACCCAAAAACTTGCAAAGGAAGTGTAGAGGTGGTACAGTTGCTATATGGTGTAGCTGCTCTATCAACCTCATCATCACCCCCACATGAATCAGAGAAGAAAGTGAAGGGATTGAAAATGTGTTCGTCATAAGACAGTAATTGCCCATCAGCTGCTCCATTTCTTTTTGGAGCTCACTGCAATTACTAAGTGCTGTATGGATATAAAGTTTAAGCGAAAAGAGATGATAACAAAACAAAACCGTACAAATTAATACTGCGATGAAATAGTTCAGGGTTTATTTCAATGATATGTCCTTCAGTGTATGAATTATTCAATCAAACTGCTTCCAGTAGAACTCAAATTCAAACTACCTCTGTCTAAATCACGTGCTAATACCCTTTGATTTTTTAGAAAAATATAGAGTTACATTAAAAATACATTTCAGATCTAGTTTTGCATGACAGATATGTGATGTGTCAATGGCTATGCATTATGTTCTTCCTCTGAGGCATGCATCTCCTGCAGAGACAGCAGACTACAGAAGCTGACCCTTACTGAGACCATCTTGTCTTTCTGACAAAGGTCCTTTTTAACTTCTTACTTACTGGTTGCTTCCTGCGATTGATAAAAATTTTCGCTCAGCTTGTGATAATTTCACAGGCCCTGAGCACCCTGACCCTGGAAGCCGCAAGGTCAGAAGTCAAGTCTTGTTCCGAAACATCAGTGTGCTTCATATTATAGTAGAACAAAAGTGAAGAAATATCCACCAGTGTGACAAGAGAAACAGGCAAAATGGGAATGACTCCTTGGTCATCTGTTACCCAGGCCACCTTAAGACATTGACTGAAACATGATGGAAAAACTCTCCAAGCCTCCTTCAAGTCAGCTTTCTGTTTAGGAAACACTGAGAAAGGTCTCCAGTTGATTTTTATTCCTCTGCTACATGTATGTATCTCTGGGCATCTGGTGACCCAAACAATGTGGCTTTACAAACACCACAGAAATTCTGCCAAGCTTGACTTTGGACTCACAAGTTGCACCAGAATAACCTGGCCTGAAACTCAGAGCAGCTGCAAATCACAACTCAGGAATGTCAGGACAAAACAACTGCTCCCTAACGTTCATGACATCTCAAGAGCAACAGGCATATGCAACGCAACACAACTTTTGCCCAAAGATGTGGTTACAGAAGGAATTATTCACTTTCAAGGTCTCTTAAAAATTCAGTTTTGAGACTATTTATTGAGCAGACAATAAAATACCTGTGAAAAATGATCAATTATCAAATGATCTTCAGATCAGGAAAACTAACTGTTTCTCAAGTCTCAAACCTGTACACGTCATGTGTATTTTGCACATATCGTTCCAGAAACACAGAAAAAATGAAAATGGCATTAATTTCAACCAAAAAAAAGGTGGTTAGGAAAATCTCAAGTTCTTAAAATAACACCAGTGTCCATCGTCTGGATTGTGGTTTTAGTCTTATGCTACTTAGAGCAGCATAAGACTAAAACCAATAAACTCATTCATGCTTAATCAACATACTCGTGCATGCTTGATCTAAACTAAGGCAATTATTTATGTTCAGGCAGGAAACACCTTAATCAACTTTCAGTTAGATTAAACTAATGTGTTGTAAACAAAAGATGTACATATATGTCTGCCATTTCCTGTGTCTATAAAAAAGTTGTAATGCTCTGCAATTTACCTTTCCATGATAAACAAGGCAAACTACGAAATAGGATAAACTACAAAACTTTTTTGTAGTTTTCTTCAATAAAACGCATCCTGATTACACTACTGTCTTAAAATCACATGAGAAGACTGCAGCTACAGTGACAGAATGGTACATAAGTTTAACATGCAGTTTGGTATACCAGATGGGGTCGAGAGATCTGCCTTTAGAGAAAAGAGTGAAAGACTGACAAAAAAACTAGATGTTCAGCAGTCTCAGCACCAGATGTAGAGCAGCTTTACACTGAGCAAAGTTTTTCCTTATATCACTGCAGAGCCTAATAAATGGGAAAACAGAAGTCTTTCCAGCAAGTTCTGCAGACCTTTGTAGAAAACCTGCAAAAACTGAATAAAACTGCCAAATTTCCCCCCATGTTCAGTTCCAATCTATATACAAAAAGCTGCATTTGTTACTGTGACTTTGCTTTTAAACTGTTCTTATATGTACTTAGTCTCATATTGTCCCCAGGTCTTTCTGCCCCACAGCAAAGACTGGTGTCTTTCAGTACATAGTCTGTACAAGAAGGATGCAGCGTATTCTGTTTCCCCACATTCTTTAAGGTTCAGGCACACTTGGCACTTTACTCTCTACCCCAAAACCAGAAAAGATTGCAGTGACTTTCTGGTTGCAAAGAAATCCTGACCTGTACATAACCACTGGTTCAGTTGTTTCTACCTGGCTACTTTCAAGAAGGTGATGACAAAGTATGTAGAAAATCTGTGACCGTCTTCAGGAAAGAAGGCAATGCAGAATTCACACTTACCAACTCAACAAAGGCAAGTCCACCATAACTGTGAGCAACAAAAAACACGTTCTCTGCAGCTGACTGGGAAATAAAATGGTCCCAAACATAAATGGCATGTTCTTCAGGAGAGCCATTATCCTGCAGAAAGAAATTACATTTGTGACAATTATCTTCTAAAAAATGGCAATTCTACCTAAAAGCAACGTGTTCCTATATGTTAGAATGTTCTGTTAAAACAAAGATCAAATGAATACAGACTAGCATCAAAAAGAGAAGAGATTCTTTTGTCTAAATAAAGAAAATTCAAGGTTGCAATTTAAACACAGTAAGACTCTTGCTTTTTGGGCTTACTTTAATAACAAAAATTATGCATCCACAAAATTTTGTGTAAATACCATGATGACAAATCTGCTAAACAGAGGCATTCATAGGAATTATGAGCCACAGCTCAGATTTTCATTCTTTTGACAACTCTTTGTCAAATGTTTGTTCACTGAAGGTTTGTTTACTTATGCCTTAGACTGGTAAATAAGAACAGGTAGGAACAATATAAATACATAATCATAGAAAAATTTTGGTTGGTAAAGACCTATAATTTCAGGTTTTACTTTTTTTTTTCATACTATGAGCCACTGGAAACCTGAATTAAGATGAAAATGATGGTATTTGCAACTACTCTTTTAAATCTTACTTTTTGTGATTGCAGACTATGAGACATGGTGCAAACAAAACACCTGTGACTGGTGGCAGCCATTACTCTGGAGTTTTTGGTAGCTAGGACACCACGCGTTTTCTTACTATTGAACAAAATTTTGTCAAAGCCAGCCAGTGTAAGTCACAGAAGGCACTAGAGTGACACACACTGATTTTTAGTGCACTTTCATCAAAACTCATGGTTGTGTACTTCTATCTTAGAGAGTCTTGGAAAGAACTATACCCTTCTGGATTTTCCTTATTTCTTGTGTTGTTGAGGTGATAACTACAAATTTGGTCTAGTTTCAGGTGACAAGATTAAGATGCTGGGCTAGGTACCCTGCTCCACCAGCATTTCATACACCTAGGATAACAACAGTGGCTCTTTCCAGGCTCTTCAGTGCCAGAAAGAGCTGATCAGTCAATGTCATATAGTTTCCTAAAATTTGTGTCTCTTTTTTGCTTTGTGCCAGCAACAACTTCATATCCTTAGGTAACTCAGACACAGACAAAAAAAGCCTTGTTTCCTTAGGAAAAGGAAAGCACAAACCAGTAAAAGCCACTGGTAATCAGAAGCTGCTTATCACACAGTGTGAATTATTGAAATTCATCAAGAATGTTGAGGTGATCTAGATTTCAATTCCATTCTGCAACTCAGTTTTGGGGATTTAAGCTCTTATAAGTGTCTAAAATTAGTGGCAAGAGACACAACTAAATAATATGGCTGATTTTGGCTTTTATTTCTATTCTCATAGCCTGTTTTCTAAGGAGACCACAACAAATCTTTTATGGATCCTGACTCAAAGTTTTTAGAATAATGATGTACTTTTCTGCTTCAGCAGCAGTGATTATAAGACAGAAAAACCTGAATCTCTCTTACTCCTGGACAGATTCTGCTCTTCATTGACTATGACAGCACATAGTTTTAACCAATTACATATCACTATTGTAAACCACATCAGTGTGAGAAAGGACTTATTTCACAACAGTTTGTTGCTGTTTTGAAATTCGGTTGTATATATATGTACAGAAAGTAAAGACTCCTCTCTTTGTGAGGAATGAGGGAAATTTTAAAAAAGAAATTACACAAAGAAAATATGATTGACAAACCAGTTACTAAGATAAAACTGAAGGACAGTTTGAATAGCAGTTTCCTGTACAAAGTGATGTACTCTATAATCTGTATGGAAAAAGCACATTAAAACACTGGAAAGTTTCAGAACTACTAATTTATCTAAAAGATTTATCTTAGCTATATACACAGGAGGTACTTATTTTTCAATAATAATGTTACCATTGATACTCTTAACAGCAATTTTTGTATAGATACCCAATGGTGTTTAAACAGTTTGAAAAAAAGAAGACCTTTTTTCTGCTTAATATAGCATTTTCAGGTTACTTTGTATTTATTATTCTACACCCTGCTGGTAAAAGCACACATTTTTAGATTCCACAAGACTAAGACAGGAGCAAAAAGCTTCTGAACTCAGCCCAAAAAAGCTTTCACCAATCAAAGCATAACCAGTGGTCTAGTAAACTAAATTAGTAACTGCACAGCTTCACAGTCCAGTACAAAGACTCAACAGGATCCTATAAAAGTAAAAAGAAATGAGATAGAATGAGTTAAATATAGATTGTAACTACAGCTTCCTTTATTACAAGTTAAAAAAAAAGCCGTAAAATGTCATGATAAACCGGGTTGCTGTACACTCTGCTAAACCCTAAACAAGGTAAGAAAAGCACATATGTGTAAGAAGGAGTTTGGAGGAGTCCTATATATTTAGAAGAATAGCTCTTTCTTCAGAGCATCTGCTTATTTTTCCCCTCTGTAACAAGCATATTACATACACCTCAGACCTGGCACCAGGTGTGTACATGGAACATCCATGCAGGAGGAGCACAGCTGATATGCTTAGGATTTCAAATTGTGCTGGGTCTGTGAGCTTTAACCTCTACTGCCTGGTTTGGATTAAATTATGAGACAGGATGCTGCATTTTCAGCTTGAAAGGTGACAGTCTCAGGCAGCTGTTGCTTTCTGTAATTTCACTGCAGCTAAATTGAATGCACTTATATACAACACTGTTAAATTATTTGATAGAGAAGGGGTCTCCTGGTCAAAGTTTACATAATTATCTACACAAGTGTACAGAAATGAATGGAGAAATCCCACTATGCACCTCAAAAGACACCTCAGGCTGAATGCATTCTTGATGTACTTTTGTGGAACAGATTGTGATGGAAAGATGCTGGAAAACTTGAACTTAGATTTCCTGCTGCCTAAAGCTGATCATCTGTAAGGGTTAATTCTATGTTAAAATAAGTGGTATGGCTCTTTGCAGTTGTGGAAGTCATGGTTATGGATCTCCATCCCTCTGAAAATCCTTCCTCTTGATCAATACATATAATAAGTCATGAAAGGAAAAAACAATTAAGAACCATATGATGTGAAAAGACCCTCATGCAATGTTCATCCAATACTAAGTAGCCCAAACAAGGCTACTCCTGGCCCATCCATTGGGCAGAAACGTTGAGGGAGTGAACTCAGATTTTGGTCTGCCATTTTTTATAGCTAGTACTAGGAGTCAAAAGGTATATAACATTTTACAAGTAGAGCCATTAGGCGTACACGGATAAGCAGTATGCACACTGTGAATACAATGTTACATTCTGTTGCATTCAAAAACCAGGTCAAATTTACCAATGCAATATCACAGTCATTAATGGTTACATACCAGGTTGGAGTGATGCAGCAACTGAACCCTTATCAACTATGCCAGATTCTAACACTTAAGCATTGCAAGGTCTGCAATTATGATGGACTACCTGAGTCGATAACACATGGAATTGTCTAAACAACATTTGCATATTTGTGTAATTATTTCCTAAGGTTAATTAGCTCCTGCAAAGCAGCTTGTCCTTTGAGACTGCTTACTATGACAGGTTCACGCATTTCGTGTTTCAGTGCCAAATTTTACTACTTCCCCCCCACCCCCCGCCCCCAAAGTAACCTGTTGCCAGAAAGTTGCTAGATGGGGCAAGATCTGGAGGCCTTGAACCAACATTAGCTTTGCTGAGGCAGAGCAACTTAGATCCCCACCTTAAACTTCTAACACATCAAAACTAAAAAAAGCCATATAAAGAAAAAAATAGACTAAGAAATTTAGTTTTCAGATCTGGTAGCCTTCTACTTTAGGGTTTTTTTTGGAAATCGAGGAGTATGAATCACATTTTTTCTGAGACAAGGGAAAAGTGAAATGCACACAAATAGGGAAATATGCAATACAACTTAACAGCTTTTTACAAATTTATTTGAAGGTGGTTTCTTTAATTACCACTTTTCACGGCAGAACAATTTCTCCTTCTAGCTCGATAAGCTACTGTAAACAAGTATGGTACATGCGTTAAATATGGGAGAACAGAACTGCATACTGGCTGGGAGGCAGAAGGATGCAGAAGGCTCTGATCTCCTGTCCCTGGAGATGTTAAGATCTTTCCCACCAGGAATACCCTGACAGTTGTGTATGGTTCATTCCATTGCCTCAGGGAGCCTTGGAGCAGGCAAGCAAACTTTATCAATTCATCCCAACCCTTCCAAAAAATCATTATATTTAAATTCATATAAATTTAACTATAAAAATACCCTGTTACAACAGCACCCTTCATGAGTACTAAACGATGGTTATCACCTGTTGCATTTTTCTCACTCTTTTTCCAAACATTTGTCTTACAGAAGACAAAAACCTTTTCACTAGGAAGAATCAAAATGAAAGTATATGATGGGTTACTACCACCAGAGCAGCTCCAAAACTTCTGAGCAAGAAAGAGGTCTAAGAAGCTTTTGTCATGGTTCAGGAATGTCACTCCCTTATTTAATGATCTCCCCAACCAAGACTCCTCCAAACCAGACACTGCTCCTCCCACAGCTCATCTGGTGGGAGACACAAAAGACAGAGGTTATGGGTTGAAATTAGAAGAATTTACTGGAAACAGCAATGAAATAAGAAAATGAACAGTAGCAGCAGCAATATTAATAAGAAAAGTATACAAAAAAGAGGGTTATTTACATGCAAAAAAATGTTCACTGAGCCAAAGCTGACCTAATGCAACCCCAAGCAAATAAACAAAATGACAGACAGACCCTCCTCACCCCTGCTCCTCTTCCTTACTGCAGGCCATGGCCCCTCCTTCTGGGAAGAATCTCTAATTTCTCCTCCAACAGTAACAAGAGGTGATACAGAATAATAACCTAGGCATGCCCACACGGCTCCAGAGTCCATTCCCTCACAGTTACTGCAAAAAAGTCAACTCTGTCCTGGCTGAGAACCAGGATAGCTTTGAGGGCAAGAAAGCCGAAACAGAAGAAAAAACCCCACCACTATGTGATTTTTCCCCCTACACCAAAGACAGTAGGTAGCCATGGCATTTACAGCCACAGAGGAGGATTAAAGTAAAGAGAGGGTGTAAACTCAAAACCAGGAAGGAAGTGAAAGAAAACATTTTGTATTAATATATTTTTGCAGCATGAGTATGTGAAGACAAGACTTGAAAGTGTCTAGCTCAGGATATTTAACCAGATTTTGACTTTAACTGAGAAATTCCAGTGTATTAGGAAGCATCTACCTGAAAATCTTCTTTACTTTTTCAGTCATGGAGTTGAGAGAATTCTTGCAGTTATTTGAGAAAGGTTCCCTATTCCAATATGAGAGGTGATCCCAGGAGACAGCAGTACCTTTTATTAACAGTAGGAAATATATTTCTGCTTTACTTACTGACACAAGCAATGCTAATCTGTATGTTACACAGATGGAGACATGTAAGCATGAAGATGGGTTGGCTCTTGCACAGCTCTTGAATAACGGGGCTTTAAGGAAGTACGGCAATAGCCATGCCATAGCACTATCTTCTGTATAGGGGTAATTGCAGCTGTGTGAAACCAGACAAACGGATGCTGCAGAAACAAACACCAAGATCATCTCAGCAGCAGAGCAGTTATATGAGTAGGGGAGATAATATTGGAGGAAAAGTGACAGGGGAGGCAAATTTATACTAAATCTTAAATCTGACAACATATATCTGCAATTCATTTTAGCAGGTCATGTAAAGAGCATAGGAAAGCAAAGATGATGAAGACTGAGCAGTGAGTCAAGCAAGTTATTTTAGTTGCTGTGTCCTGAGTGAGAAAGAGACAACTTGAGAAAAATTAAGAGGAGAAGAGATGAAATCATAGACAGCTGATGCTCTGGCCTTGAAAGTCTGAATAGAGGACACATTTCTTTCCTCCTTTTATGGCCTCTGTATGGATTTTATTTGCATACTTTGCCATAATACAACCACAGAACTCAGCAGGATTTGATCATCTGTGCAGAGTGGGTTCATGGTCACCAGTGTCTGGTGTAGCTCTCTGGAAACACAGAGCATTGAATCTCCACTGGGTCAACATTAATATCATGTAAATGCATGAGTGAAGTTATTTTATTCAGCATCTGTATTCAGAAATTCCTTACTTACGACCTTAGCAGGGATTAAATCATGTCTTTGGGTGTAAAAATGCCAGAGTCTTGCACTTGTAGGAAGAAGGGGTGAAATAAAAAATTATACTATCTTTTTAAGGGCACTTTCTGAGGTGGGGGCAAGATACATACTCTGGCAGTAGGCAGCAGCCAGTTTTGAAACAGAAAGAGAGACCAGGTACCACAATACCTAAGTCTGGTCATTTGTGGAGTTGCAGGATATAAATAGCATAGCCAAGGTAATCTGGCACATGCCTTCAGAAAGCAATATGGTAATATGACTTTAAGTTTTT
>VWZU01002409.1:141522-164022 GCA_013397095.1 Sterrhoptilus dennistouni
TGTATATGTTTTTTTCTTTTTTTTTTTTTTTGTTTTTTTTTTTTTTTTTTTTTTTTTTTTTTTTTTTTTTTTTTAATTACAAATCTTAGTTTATTCCCAAATCTTCTGAGTTTCTGTTCCAATTTCTTCTGCCTATTTTATTTGTAAATTGGGTAGGTGATTGAAGTGTTCCCAATATTGCTTATGAAGCCCCAATAATGTTGTGTGCATAGTCAGCAGCACAAAGGAAGACCAGAAGTCTTATATATGGCAGTTAAATGTCCATGTTAAAGGTAGCCCCACCACCAAAACTGCCAACAATTTATCAGGAAAGCATGCAATCTCAACAGTCCTGCTAAATCAAGAAGTGTTCCATGAAACATGCAATATCTGGGATGTCAAACAGCCAAATAAAATATGTAAATCAAAAATACCTTTGGTGGACTGATACAAAATTTAAATTTCCTCCAACAGTGCAGAGAAGATGAAGAGCTGGTTTGGGAGGAAGTGGTGATACCAGCACTTTGCTATGGTACAAGTCGTACAACTCCTCAGATTAGACTTAAAATTACAAGTTTTAGCTAATGCAACAGTGACGTCTAGCCACGCTTTTATGCTTTGTACTTCAGCTTCTCCCCAGGGCTCCTGCTCTCCCCAGTTCCCACCACAATTACCATTGAAGATGACTTCAGTTCCTGTCCCACTTTCCCCACTTCAAATGTAAGCTGGGCTTTCCCTGGTGAGAGTGGTCAGGAAATAAAATTTAGACTTATGCTATACATATATATATATATGTGGCCACAGAGCAAGCTTGGATCATAACATGCTAGGGCAGTAAGAGGCAGTTATTTTTCTCCTTTTACTCCAGCTTTATGGCACACAAGAGAAAAAAAAAGCAACTCCAGGACAGAAAAGCATTTTTCCAGCTGAGCCCTCAATCACTACAGTTCCTAACCAAAAACCTAGAGCTACTTTTGGATCAAAAAACCTCAAACCACTCTTGTCTCCTGTTTCCAAAGCGCTCCAACCACCTCTGCCTGGTGAGGAACAAGCTGGAAATCAAACCACTTTCCACTCTCTCGACCACAGGCTCTGCCTCCAAGCCCTCGCTTAAAATATTTCAACAGGTCTGAAATCTGCTCAACAATGCCCTGAAACCACAGAGAGGCACTGTCAGTGCCCACAACTCTTCTTCAGAAACGTGCCAGTGGTCTCAGCTGATTATATTCCTGTTGTTTCCTTTTTGGCAAATGTGGACCTTCACAGGAGGCCTTCGGAGTGTCACCATGTCAGAAGCATGTAGATGTTTTATGATATATGAGCATTTTCAGAAGGCTGGTGTCGCAGATGGAATTTCTTAGATTTGCATTAGAACTGAGAGCTAAGCAGGGTGAGTTTGGACATGGATCTGTGCAAAAACAAAGAAAGCAGCAAACATTATCTGTGTCCCTCACTCAGCAATGACTGAGACTCTCTGTATGGTGAATACTTTCTACTGCTCTGTTCAAATGCTCTCCTTACTTCTTCAGCTTTTTATTTGGAAATTCAAGTGTCTTTGTGACCTGAAAGGGTTTGCTGTTTATAAAGTAAATCCTAGATTTCAGGCTAAATTAATTAAGTTGCAAACATTTTTATATTGTCCTGGTTAAAGCATCTGCTTGTCATCCATGGCAAGACAATTTTATCAGGCTGTTATCCAAGTATGGATTTTCCCATTATTACTTCTGTTGGAATGTCTTGCCACAGACTCACACCCAACTGTCTTCTAGTAAAGTGTGGGAAAGGAAACCAAAATCAAGAAAAAAAATCAGGTAAAATCAGTTGCTCAGTGGCTTTTAGTTATGACCTTCACCACTAGGTTTTTTTTATTATTATTATTAAGAGAAGCGTGTAAATAAACACAAATATGATATTTGTCTTTTTTAGTCTGGGCACAAGAACATTGCTGACTCACTGAGATAAAAAAGTTGCAGGAGAAGAGAATAAATAGGAGGTGGAGGGTAATTAATCAGAGAAGGTTTTACTTAAGAATTTTTTTTCTTTCCCTTTTAGCTCTCTGACAGACTTCTTAATTTTTGTGTATTATCTCCTTTTTCCACATAATTTGCAGGGTTCCAGGCAAAGGAAGGCTGAATTTGAAGTAGCATGTCCTAGCAAACAGCTTTGAAATCCTGCACGGAGAAACTTCTCACACTGAAGATGTAACAACAATTCCTCAAATTAGTCCTATCTGCACAGTCATACCATGGCTATGGAAAAATACCTGTGCAGTTCACAAGAAAACCTGCACACCATGGTGATCTAGGCATCATCTGCCAACGTCTGCAGGTGGGCTTACACATTCTAATTTAAGTAACAACTACAGTCAAAGATATTCCAGTTGTTAAAAAATATTCAAAGACTGGGGCAGCTGCATTTCAGCACTGTTATCAATACCTACATTTTACATCTTTTTTACGTCTCCTCGCACTTTTTCCTTCCCACACTACTCAATCTCAGGGATCGAGATTCTGCCCGCAATTTATTTCTGCAACAAACCATCAGATTGTATCTTCAGAGATATCCTCCTTAGCAGCCACGTTTCTAGCAATAAACAGATAATTTGTGAGAGCAAATAAATAAAAATTAATACAATACTTTCATAGAAAGAACTATCTTCACAAGACACAGAGAGATCATGCCAGTCATTTAAATGATTACATGCATTTTTCTCAACACTAAAAGCAATTCCTTTGGAAATTAATGCATCAGAAACATTCAAAAACTCTTAATGGAAGTCATGCAGAAGTGTTATTTTTCTATTTCCTATAGTACTTAAAAGCCTATTTTATGCTCCTGTTCTTTTGATCTGTTTATATGTTGTAATGAGAAACAGACTTTTTAAAAAACCATGCTATTGCAATAAAAATACCATTTTTGCCAAGGAAAATGCAGCTTTACCCTCCACAGGAAACAACGAATCTATACAAACTTCAATGCATTTAAGTAAGATAACAACTTGGTATTTTCAGTAACAGCTATGGTTTCAGAACATACCTCAGCTATAAAGTCGCTGTTAAAGAGTTTATATCTTTTCTGCAAATTAAATGAAATAAAATGGCTTTGCTCTGTACTGTTCTTCATTTCTCCATCTCTATGTATTATTCTCAAGAGCAGTTATTTAAGTGAAAAAAGATTTAATTGGCTCAGAGCTATTTGATTTCTCTTAATAAAGACTGCAAAGTGCTCAGTGCATTAAGTAAACTGATATATTACTTATGTAATGCACAGTTACAAAGATTTGCTGAAGTGCCTTAATATGTAGAGAACTATAGTTAATTGTATTTGAAGCAACTGTCATTAGCTCATGAAGTAATTATCTAGATAAACAATCTGAATTTCAGATTTGCAATCTTCTGTTGCTTCTCATCTCAATAAGCTGAAAAGTAGAATGTTTAGCTACTTAACCCTGAATTCTGCTTCCCCATTTTCCCATGCAGATGCACCTCTGTTATTTTTGTTTCATAATAATGTACCCTAGGAAATGATCTTTCATCCCAATGAGCTGCTACACAACTCCAGAACTTGCCTGTCGGACCTCTGTCTTGAACTCTGATTCCCTCGTGTTGATTATTTCATTAAAACAGGCTCTTTTCCACACAGATTAGCAAGGCCGTTCGCATAGCAGCAGTGGTGCATCGCTGTTGTCAAAGATCATTAGATATTAGATCAACAGCAATTTTCTTCTAACACATTGCAATTTTTTTTAACAACTCAAAACATCCAATTACATAACAGACAGCTTGGCTGTATTTTAAATTAACACAGATGCTAAAGCCAGGAAATGTAATTCTCAGGATATCAGAACAAAAGGTTCAAAGTAAAAAAGAATTCTTATATACCATAAGATTATCAGGACTAGACTGTCACACTGTGACCTTCCTGGCGTCTAGCTAATCTGACAATATTTGGCAGAGCATTGTTTCAAATCAATAACTAATTAACAAAGTACAAAAGAAGTTGTACTGTTTTTGAGCCTCCTTGTTAAAAATGGCTTTTGGTTGCACATGGGCAGAAAGGTCACTTTTATGAATCTTCAGGAGTCTTTCAACACCTTGCCACTGTCAGATTAAATTACTTTTAGCAATTAATTGTCATAAATTAAAACAGAAGCACATTTGTTACAGCAGGTTGTCGTAATGACATAATGAACAGTTGTTTTGATATGAATTTTTTCCAACGACCCTCTATCATATCTTAATTTCTTTGCTTGACCTAACTGGAAAATTGGAAGCAATCTTGTAACTCAGGTGGCATAGGCCAAACATTGAGGGTTTTATTGAGATTATAGACTGAACAACAATAGAACAGAAATTCCAGAGACAACTGAAGATCCTGAGAATATGTATCTTATATAAAATATGTAATCTATGTCTATGCTGCTGTGTGGGATAATAAAAATAAACCCTCAAAAAATCACATGGATGCCACTTTTGTTACTGTTATAAATGGTCCTTGATGCCATGTTAATCCATTATTAGAAAACATCTTTTTTTTGGATGTATTTAAAGGCAAAGATTCAGTGGATTGAACACCTGCAGTCTTTGTGCATTCAAACCATTACTCAGTTTTGGAGACAGGGATCTTATTGAGATTTAAGGAAAAAAAATTCTGTTCTTTTAGTTCCTTTTTTCAAACTCCTCTGTACGCTGATGCACATGTCCATCTTACAGATTAGTCCTATGACACTTCTCATCTCAAGTTTGAGTTTGCCAGAAACCATTACATCAGGATTAAAACAGACAACAATCCTAACAAAAGTTCCCTGGATAAACAGGAAAAGAGAATCAGGACAGACTGCAGGATGCAGACTCCATCCTGCATTGGAGAAGAATGAGCTTGTGCAGCAGAATGGATCTGGGCAACTGCAGCATCTATCCTTATTGGTATCAGCAAGAAGACCCTGGGTAACTTGTCACTAGCCCTGATTGCCCTCTAGGAGCTAATTAACCAGATCTTCAGGCTAACTGACTCTGGAAGAACTCTGACAGCTCTTATAATGAGCAGCAGAGGACTGTTTAACAATCTATGTTAAACATATTTTTCTATTTTTGTTGTTAACTTTATTAGAGTAAATGTTCCTATACTAACATATTCTAAACCTTAAATCTTGTTAAGTCATAAAGATGAAAATGAGTGGTAAGAACTCACACCTGCCAGGTACCAGGCATCTTGGAAATCCTGCATACTGTGATCATGTTCAGTGTATCCTAGTACAATGACCAAATACCCAAGCAGCATGGACTTATTTGGAGATGGCAGCATTCACACAAGACTGGACAGAAGTTTCTTAAGTAATTTGTAACTCTTCATGAAAATGGGCACAGGTGTAAGAGATGAAGAGAAGCAGGGCTTCTGTGCAGGGGCTTCAAGGCAACCTGCATGTAATGCACTGGCTTGCTGCTAAGCTCTGGGTCTCAACTTGAAAACAGCAGTCTAGACAAAGTCTTCTAAGAAGTAGTTGTGTGCAGGCTTAATTAAACCACTCTTTCTAATGCTTTAATAAAGCACTATGTCATGTCTTCCCACTTCTAAACACACACTTTGCAAATGATCAGTTTACATGTCAGAGTGTTTTCACTCTTTCTGAAATTCAAGAACTGCTTTACAGTTTAAAGTGAAATCCTGTGGACTCCAATTAACAATATAGACAAAATCCTGGTGAAGATGTAACAAAGGAGAGGAAGTAGGAAGGATGTGGGCAGTACTTGTATCCTTCCCATTATTCCAGAATGGTCATGCTAGTAACATCTGGACAACATCTGTGAAAAAACTTCTACTGCTGTTCTGACTGAACATCTTTTAGCAAATTCAAGATAATGATCTGTCTTGGAGAAATTCTTGATCTCTGAAGAAATCACCAATATTTGTTTAACACACCAGTGTTAAAAATGCCAAGATATACCAGTGCCTCTCTGTAGGGTTTTATATCTTTCAAGGTGCATTTCTGTAGCAGTACTTGTGCAAGACCACATTGTTTTAACCATGCTGATAGCTCAGCAAGCTTCTTGATATAAATCACTTACCTCTCTCCTAGTGTGGATGGCCAACCACAACCTCAGTAGTACTAAATGTTCTGGGACAGTGAGATTTGTCTCTCTTCACAAGGTCTACTACTCATAGATCAAATACTTCTTTGAGGCCTGAGGTGAAACTTCGTAATGTCAAATCACTGAACTACATCGGCCTCAGAGAGAACCTCTGAAGGTCACCTAGTCCAAAACTATGCTCAACGCATTTTCAGCCAGGACTGGTCACAACTGCCATACCTCATATTTTCCAACAAAAGCAAGAAAGTGGGAGCTCTGTAGTTCTGGTGTTGCAGAAGTGTAGAAACGTACATTGTGAAAGCTCCCCATACCTTGATTCAAAGGCATTTAAGGGAGAGTGACTTTGTACACACTCCAGAGAAGTCCTGAAGATGACTACAGCACTTCAAACATGAAATAATTTATGCTACTTCCATACCATAAGATTATCTTTCCAATTTTTGTATGCTCTGTGGACCCACAGTAGAAGTGAGGCAGTGGTCATCTTTTGCCATCTGTCTTTGCTAGTCTGGCAAAATTGAACTCTGCCTGGTCACTTTATCTTTGGATAGAAACAGCTTTATTAATGGTGCTGTTAGAAAATGACACCATGGTTATTTACCACCACTGTAACAGAATAACAATGGTATCTCAACTTCCGCTCCAGTGATGACACTGCTTGGCACCCATTAGAGAAGGATCAATTTATGCATCAGCCAAACTCTGTAAGTCAGCTAGAGTAGCTCAAAACAGAAAGGGAAAGGAAATGGTAAAACAACATAATGAACAGCAAACAGCAAAAGAAAGGTATTTAAGACAAGTGGTCTTAAATCAAATCAAATGCTGTTATTTTAAGACCTATCACAGCCATAACTCATCTTCTCACTTAAGGCAACGCAGTCAGAGGCTGCATGCAGTCAGAGCAGCATGCAGCATCTGAAAGCTTGACATAACTCACTGAGGAGAACTTCACACACAGTCTTCACTGGTAATGGATTTAAAGATAACCAACAGTCGTTAAAAGTAAGCCCATCTTTTTTTGGCAACCAGTGCAAGGGACACATGATAAATAACACAATCTTATCATCAAATGTGTTAATTTTTCAAACACACTAAGTGGAGTAGCTAGAGAAGTGGGGAGGTGCCCTACAAAGTGCCATGTGTAAGGGCAGTGATGAATCAAAGCCTAAGGCCACACCTCGGAATCTTTCAAAATTACTTAGGCAGCCTAAGCTTTGTTAATTTTCTTCATTACTTTATTTCATTACTTCAAAAGAATTTCTCAGCAGAGCAGACCCCAAAGAAATAAATATCTGTCATCTTAACAACATTAAAACTTCTTTTTTCCAGGTTAAGAACAGAGTGGTTGTGACACAGTTAAGTGGTAATTGCCCAGTTTTATAGGCCATAGGCTGAACAGGCAAGATCCATGAAATCAGATTATTCAGTTACACAGCAGGTGGAAAAGATAGGAGATAGGAATGAAGAAACATTCTAGAAGGAAATACCAGTCCAAAAGAACACACTGCAGATACTTACGAAGTACCAGCTCTATTGCCTGAACTAAATACATTTTAAATTCCTTGCTGTACTATATTGCTGGATACGCTGATTGAATCTTTGCTTTTGGGAGAAAGAAAACTCTCCAGTCTCATGTATTCTATGTCTGTCATAGCCCACATTAAGTCAGAGGTCACCTTACACAGCTCACAGGATACCAAACGTAAGAGTGTGAGTAGTTTTTGTGTGCTTTGGTGTAGGTAGTGCATGTGTGCACACACTTGCACATGTATGAGCACAATATTCTTCTCATTCCATTTTTTTGCTATAAGTACCAGACAAAAAGATCTCAAACTGCTGCTCTCCTCAACAAACAGAACTCTTGGTAATTCTAAATGCACATCAACCTCACTTTACTTAGTAATTTCTCTCCAAGCAGTGCCATCTATTGGGAAAACAAACAAAAAAATCAAGTTTTACTTGAAAATATACAAAATACACCTCACTGGGTATCAACAAATTTATTCTGTGCAAAGCACTGATCAAAAAAGACAGAGAAAGAGAATGAGAATCAACTGTTAAACAACAAAAGTGTAGAACAATGTGTCTGAACAACATGCAGTCCATTGAGGGGAGAAAACCTGCTACCAACACCACTGACCACAAGACACAAAAGCATTTTTGATCAGTTTAGAATCCACTTTTATCCAGAAAGATAGAGATAAAACAAGGATTCAGCTGAGAGAGGAATGGGAAGATTTCTCAAAATTTAGATGAGTTAATGGCTGGTGATAATTTTAAACCAGACTACTTTAGGAATGACTTCTGCCTGGACACTATGGAAATGAAGTTAAAAGCTCTGAAGTTGGTAAAACCTAATTCTTGGGGAGTGCTGATCTGATATGGAGTTCACTAAGGCATAGCAAGAACAAGAGGACAGTTCTCCTAAAAACTCACAATAAGGCATATTTCTTTGCCTGCAGAGTGATGGAGACAAACTTCAAAAAAGATCCACTTTGTTCTTCAAGATGTAAATAATTCAAAATAACATCACACAGTATATAAATTCACAAAAAGTAAAGATTTTGGTTAGTAAAATCCTTAACCTGTAAGAATTTTAAAATTAAATTAATGAATTGCTATAATACCTAATTTTTCAAATTTCAGCCACCAGTGAATTGCAGGGTAGAACCAACATTCCTTCCTGGGCAGCTTATTCCACATTGTTCCACACCTCTGCTTCCTCCACTATTTCTAGCCCCTTTGGCAGCTGTCACTGCTGCAGGCAGCCATGCAGCCTACACAGGAACCATCAAATTTATCTTAATCTCAAAAGCTAGGATTTTTTTCATATTTTTTTTCCTGAATTTACACTTTGTTTTCTATAGCAGATGAGGTGAAAACATCCTCATCTTACTCTGCATCCTGTACCCCAGTTCCCTGTCTGCTGACACTCAGTTCCTAGACTCCACAAATGTTTTTCTGACCTCCATGCATTGCAGTACAGCCCTCATATCCTCCTCTCCAAAACACATAAATACTTTCAGAGATGTTCAGTCGGGTGGTATGTCTCCATAGAAAAGGGTTATTTTGCAATAATGCCATTCAGCTTAAGAAAGCTACAAATATGTATCTCAGAAATAAATTTTTATCATCTCTCACTATATCAAGTGTCTTATGGCTGACCGGTCCCCAAGAGAAAAACACACGAAAAACTTACAAGTTTTGCAAAAAGGTGTATGTTGCCACTCAAGCCCCTGCTAAATTATTTCTCCAAGTTTCCCAAACACGCTGAAATCTAGTAGTAAAATACGCAACTGTGTGCAGAAGGTTAGAGAATATTATCCTTGGGTTTGGATATCAGCTAAAATCCTTTCATTCTGTTAGATAAATGATAAAGGATACCAGCAAAGCGCAATCTGCACTGGCCCAAAAGACCTAGAAAGTCTTTGCAGTCCTTCACTACAGTCACTCTACAATCAAAACGAGGCAATATCAGAGTTCAAGGTGTTTGAATGATTTTATTTACTTTTACCTTCAACAAGTATGTCTGCATTCTGCTGAGCCAGTTTTCTTCACCACTACCCCACGAACTGGCCACATTTATGAGTGTGAATGCCATCTGAAAGGAAGACTCTTCTGACTTGTGAGTGAGAATCTTTTCTAGCACCACAGGAGCACCTTACAGCTCATGGTGGGAGGAGAGATGCAAGCTGGTTCTTTCTTTTGGAAACTTACATGGCTTCCCTCACATTTTAGGAGCTGGATCTAACAATGGACACTTTATCAGTATCATGTAATGAACGTCTGAAAGACATCAAAGCTAGATGGTCCCGATTTATTCCTTTTCTTTGATTAAGCCATACTTGTGAAATGAAGAACAAAGAAAGGATATAGCAGAGAGAAGAGCCAATGGTGTTCTTGAAGAGATACAGATTTTCCCTTCAGTGATTATCTGTCTTTGATTTCTCAATTGCTCAAGGAAAAGAAGACAAATAAAACTTTCCAGGATTAGTAGATGCAAAACCTGCTATAAGAATTCTTTATAATCTCAGGCTTTTTAAAAATACCTAAGTTAGCTGCTCATGCTAAATAGTCTATGCATAAATTATTGAACACTAGTTTAAATTTCCATTGTTTAGCTATTTAATGTAAGATGCCTGTTCATTGTAGTATCTATAGAATGAAACGTGACATATATATATTCTTCCTGATTTACAAAAACTACTGTGAGAACTTAAAGCTTATCTGACCTTTTAGGAATGATGTGGTAGTCTAACTGCAGGTACTAAGTGTCATGGTAGATGTTTGGCTTCCAGCTGCTGGCCCAGGGTGGTGCAGGTCTCTGGTGGCACAGGTTCTGCAAGACCAGATCTTTCCAGGTGTTCCTGAAGCACACCGAATGTTGTAAACTACACATGTTCAGCACCTAAACTGCAGTGTCTTCTCAACTCTGAATGCCCAGTGCCCAGCAGTACAAAGGGCAAGAACAATGCCATGGTAGTTTCTAGGCAGTTGTCATGAGCCTTTTATTACCAGCATGATTTTGTTTGCTGCTTACAAGTGAAGGAGATTTCTCAAGAACATAAGGAAGTAACAGGCTTTAAAAGTGGGCAGAGTAAAACCATGTGGTATTTCAGAGGTATATATGAAGTAACACTGGTAGTTGTAAAAGGGGAAACAAAACAAGCATTGTTTGTTGTAAAAGGGGAAACAACATCAGCATAAGACTCTAGAGGCTGCAGCCCTGACATCTATGTTTGCCACAGACATTCTTTGTGCTAAACATGTCCCTTACCTCTCAGAAGCTGTTTGCCTAGAGCTTGTCATTTTGTCTCCTCTGGTGGGATAAAGGGCTTATTAGCCTTGTCTCATCAGCTGGCTAATGTAGTCACACAGGTTTTGGACAAGCGTGGGCACGCACCTTGCCAAGCCAAGGGGATAGGTCATTGGCTCAGATATGGCCACAGGGTGAAACCAGCAGCTAGTGGGACTGCAGCTATGTCAGGAAACGGCTCAATCTTCAGAAATCCATGGCTCTGAAAGGTCCCCCGCACAACCGGACACTCTGCCATGACCTGCAGTGTGGTTACGCTTTATGTCAGCCACACCAAACAATGAGCAGAAATGGCACAACTGTGCTCGCACACTTGCCAGGATTTCCTGTCAGCCAGCGGTCATTGCTTACTTAACTGTGTATTAAAACAACTGCCTTTTACCACTGACAAATTATTCAGACATATCTATTTTTAGTAAAACAGATTAACTGGTGGCATATGATCTTTTCCTACTTAATCTCTCACAGAAAATAGGAAGAATTATTTATGAAAAGTATGTTACATCCAAAATTAATTTCATTAACATGCTGTTAATAAAGTGGTGCTGTTATAGACTGTGCTATAGTAAAAATAATATTTGAAATAAGACTTACTCAAGCAGATATGCTCAGTGGAGAAAAAAAGGACAAAATTCCTAGCATACAGGCTTTGGAAAGGCTTATGCCTTTTGTCCACAAACCTGACCCTATTAGTTGGTCTGATGAAAGTAATTCTTCCTACTTCTTCCTTGGTTGCCTCTTTGATATCTTTCAACTGTTGAAGCAACAACATTATTGCAAATTACTATAAAATTCTGCAATTTATATTTCTTCTTTCATAGCATTTCAGAATCCACTCAGCCTACTTGTTTAAGTGGTGAATGCAGTTTAGAAGGGAGAAAATACTAATTCACATTTCTAAGTATCTTCTAACATAGAAAAGACACTGTCAATGTGAAAATCTGTAGGGAATGGGAGATGGCTGAGAATGGAAGGAATGATCATGCCACATTTAAGCATGTATGATCTGTTGCCATAGGAAAAGGTTAGAGAGCCACAAATTCTCAGTTTCCTTCAGTAACAAATGAAGCCTGGCTAGGTTAGTAAGTTTCTGGGGGGAAAGCATTAGCCCATTAGCATTAGCCCAGAGCAGCCTCTGGTGGTCTAAGAAAAAATGGTAATATTTATACCTAAGGATAGAAATACATTTTTAAAAAGGATGTATGTACATATTTAGCTATTTTACTCAATCCTCCATTCAACATATTAAAAACCAGATGCTTTTAAAATGATCTGTCAATATGCTTGTTAAAATCTGAACAGTAAGAGTATTAAAATTCATATGCATTCATTAGCACATTATATAAAAGTAAAATGCTTGTGTTTAATCATTCCATAAAACTATTATAGTCAATGCTGATTAACAAAAAGTTTTTTCTCTGGTTTGCCTTGCTAAAATTGAAATAAAATTTACAAGAATGTTACAGAATTGATGACATTTTCTGTCTTCACTTGTGAATTCAGTTGGCAGATGTTTTCAAGAACAAAAAAATCTGTCTTGTTACAAAACATATTAAGCAGGTTTTCCTGCCATAATGTTTGACATGATGTTTATTACCCAGACCAAATCAGTTCCTTTAACAAGCCATAATGTATGCCAGAAAGTACATTATTTCATAGTTAAGGAAACTTCCAGCATGAAACAGTAAGTACTTTGATCTTTCAAGAGCACTATACTTAATGCATTACACACTGCCATAGTAGTTTTTATTTATACTCAGTTTGTACAAAAATACAGTGCAGTTTGATATTTTGTATTTCAAGACTCAGCTTTTACATATTCTTGAGTACCCCAGCTATTTTTTTTTACTATGAAACTAAAGAAAATACTTAAACATAATTACCAAGGAAGAGTTCTAATTCTCCAGTTCTTAAAAAATCTAGCTGCACAAGTGAGAACATCAACCAGACAGCTTTAATTTGTTCACATGGCATTTCTTCATTAGATCACAATAGATCTCAGTGACCCTATGAGAACATAACTGAGGATATTTATTCCTGCTGCTTAACAGTCTGAAACAATTTCTCCAGCATATTTGACATAAACATATTTTTCCTTCAATGCTAGATGAAATTAAAGCCTTCCTGTGAGGAAATTTTTTGTCTAGTCTATCCATACTTTTTCCTACTTGGCAAAGTTGACATAAGGCCTGCTCAGGTTTTTCAAAACTCTTTGATGAGATCATTACAAATCATATACTATCCTTAAATATCTCTGTTGAGTGACAGCATGTCTTATTTTAAGAGCCTTGTGAATCAAATGTATGCTATACTATACAGTAAGATTGTATCTGAACTGCCCTTTGAGATCACTCCAAACCAGCATGAACACTGTACCCACAGCAGCCTGTGGAGGCACGTCTCTGGGCGCAGGCAGAGAGCAATCCTATAGACTCAGGCATGGGAGGCAAGAAAATTGCAAATATAGCATTGCACCTCTTGCAACGACCTGTAGACTTAGCAGTTCTGACCAACAAAGTAAATGGAATCCTACTGAAGTTCCAGTTTTGTTTCAGAAACTGATAAGCAAGGAAATTGCATTAACTTGTCCTTCAATACACTAAAACAGGTAGGTTTTTCTTTCTTTTTCAAAAAACTGTCTGTACTGGAGTCTACTAAGAAAAAAAACCCAAAATAACAATTTCAGAATACAACACCAAGCTCATCAGAAATCCCAATTTCAATTAATTGGCCTGAGGAAGGAGACCACCAACCACACTTCCACTAAAACATGTACTTGACTTGAAGAAATCAAATAAAGCAAACATCAACAGTCATATTTAGGGCATGGAGCCGTGCAGAAAAGAAAATGGGATGGAACAATATATTTTAGATTTTGGGGGGTCAAGCCTTCTGAAACCAAATTTCATGCCTCATCAGGCAAGAGTCATGAGAAGGTAGAATTGCTAAAAAGGTTTACTTTCAACAAGGGAACACTGAACCTGCATGCTGACTAGACTGCTTTTCAGACAATACAGCAGCACTGTCCAGTGGATTCTCATGGACCTTACGTTAAGACTGGTTGCCCATCTTAAGAAGGAGGGTTTGGCTAGAGGTCAGAATAGCATCTTACAAAAAAGCTGCAAACAGAAAACACAGTGCCTTGTTGGTCACATTGAATATATATATGCATTTCTTTGTTTCACACACTTAAGTATTTTTCAAAAGATAGTAAATAATTATGGTATTAGTGACAATCTTGTATTCAAGTTATTAACCCTTTTAACTAGCCAGCACAGTTATATTTCTTCTACAAAAATTGTTATGCTAAAAAAAATTTAACAGGGGCATATTAAAATTTAAGATTATTCTAACATGTATCTTGGTGGATTTTTCTGTTTCTCATCAGAATGACATACATTTTTATTGTTTTACCTTCACTGTGGAGTTTCTGATGTGTTTTACTGTTGAATGAAAATGCTAACTTCCATAATAAGGGTTTTGGCAATTGTGCGATTCATTGTGGAATGTATAATGCATAGTATGTACATGAAGCAGAATGTGCCAATGTGCAAATAATATTGTTTGTGCCCCCTGCAGAATTAGAAATCCTCAGGTAGCACTGTTATAATGATACCATGCTGGTAGCATTACAAAGTGCAAAGGTTCACTGAGTCAGAAAAGGGCAAGGGACATAGTTTCTTCATCATACCACTCTCAAGTTATGCTAGCTTAAATATTTATTAATATATTAGCAAGTTGCCTCCTTTATCTGCCTTCAAAAGTTTAGCTCAAACACAATGGATAGATGCACATATAAAAACAGTACACTACAGGGTAAATTTGCCACCACACAAGATGAACACTAGTATTTTCCACAATACATTACTAATTTGGCAGGTGATAAAAAACTATCAGGCTGTAATTATTGGCACCTCCCCCCCCATATAATACAATATAATACTATGTAATACAATATAATACAATATAATGCAATAAATGCATACATGACATGTGAAGCTAGTATATTGCCTAAGCTTCACAACAAAGAACACCTCTGTTTATAAAATGGGGTTTAGAAAGTGTTTCCTAAATAATTTCTTTCCTGATAACACCAGTGAGTTCCTCTGGGCTTTATTTAAAGTTTCCCTTTGAAATTTAAAAAGAAATTCTTTGTAATACTTCCAAAATATCATGATCAATAAATGACCAAAAATACCAAAAGAATGAAGAGCCAAGAACCCTATATAAACTCTTGAATGCCATCTCAGTATATGGATTTGTGTTCAACTAAGCATGCTCTTTATTAGTGTCCTAGGGACAACAGGCAGTAAACATATGTATGCATCAATAAAGAAGGCAAACAAAACCAAAAGAAACTTACTCTAATATAGATCTGCATAGTTTCTTTTTCTTTTTGTGGATTTCGATACTTTTCATAGAAGTCACGTCGCTTCTTTGTTTCCTTCTGGATCTTATCTTTTCTTTCTCTCTTTTCTGCAGGTTCATCTGAGATATCAGAAGACAGCTGTGTTTGGGCTTTTGTCTTCTCAACTTCAATATAGTTCTCATTGGGATTCAGAACTATTACTCCATAGCCTTCCTGTTTTAGAAGAGAGTCACACACACACAAACAAGAAGAAATGTGAAGAGGAAGATTTAATGCTTGAAAATGCTTTGCATTTACTTTAATGCTTTTTAAAACTTCTTTATTTATTTCAGCAACTTCACACAACATCATTTATAGAAGGATTTTAAAGAATACTCTGTCATTAAAGGGATACTGATGTGTGAATATGTGTCTGTGCATGTACTTATGCTCACACACATCCCTCAGCGTCAGAAAAGTTGCCTGGTTTACCTTTAAAATAATTTAATATGTTGTTTTATTCATAAGCACTTTATATGACTTTTTCAGAAAACAATACAGGAACTAAAAGCAAAATGTTGCTTTAAGAACTCTACATAATAATGAATAAAAAGCTTTATGCCCAGGCAGTAAAAACCTTTAAAATAAAAAGGATTGAGAGATTTTATATATAAAGATAGATACGTTAAAGAAAGCATGTGAAAATTATTCACCACATTTTAAAATAGCAAAATCTTTTGTCTAGCTGACAATAAGCATACCATGCAGAGGCAAATAGCAGCAGTAACAATGAATCAATACCAAAACGGATTCAGTGGTGTTGCTTACAAGTCAACTCTTTATGGCAGGCCTGACTTTTTAGTGTATCTTTAAATCTGCTGTAAAAGTTCACTAGGATTATATTGTATATTCAACAAATCCAAAGCAAATTTGTGACCTGCAGGATGCTTTTGAGCATAAAGGTACATTTTTGTGCCTGTGGAAACAAGCTGGTTGAAAAAATATGAATTCATGAATGAGAAATAAGTCTTGACTAAATCAGCCAATTAAATGTTTTATGATTTTTAAATTACGGCAAATCACGAAAAATCGTAATATTTGTGGACAATATAATTGCAAACAAAGGGAAAAAAGAGAAGCACGTGCATTTAATAGATGTGTCTCTAAAGTTAACATGGGTTCCCAATCAAAATCAAGCTACCCTTTAGAAGTAAATTCTAATAAAGACTTGCATTTTGGAAACATCTATATTAATCATTTAATGGAACAGCTTTATTCCAGCTTTTCACTTGGTGCTTCATTTTGCACTTGGTCCAAGCATGAGGATCAAAAGAGGTCCCCCATACGTAGCTGGCCAGAGCCAACCAAGTCCACCTCAACAAAAGTTATTTATTTGGGCTTGCTTTATTCTAATCTGTAGAGCCATTTACAAATCTTGTATTTCATTGTGGCCACAGTCAGGTAGACAGATTGTCAACTCAGCGATTTTCTACAGTTGGACACACTCAACTAGTTATCAAAATCACATCTGAAGGAGTTCCTACCCCCCACCCTGGTGCCCTTCTCCAGTGTCTGCCATAGATTCTCCTTCTACCAAAAACCAAGTTAAAGGGCACAGCTGTGCTCTGCTAAACAGTGTCAAATAGAGGCATCCAGGATACTACCTCTGGCATAAGCAATGTAGTCAAAAAAGGTCACAACAGGCCAAAGAGAAAATTGTCCCCTTGTTAGTTGCAGCACCATAAGGGGTCTCCTGTCACATGATTCCCTTGCCCTGCCCTCCATTAATTCAAATATCAACAAACAGACAAAAATATAAATAAACAAGGGGGAAAGGGTGAAAGAAACAGAAAGTGAAAGATAAATTTTAAAATCTATCCAACCATGCCTGGCCATACTAATGCATAATGCTGTACTATGAGCCCATGAATTTTACAGCTTGGAAAATCTCAAGGCCCAAACTTCATCATGGAGAAGGATGTGGTTTACAAACATTCCTAAACTGTATATCTTAGATGAATGGATAGTTTTTGAGTCTGCTACTACTAGAATTTTTGCAGTACTTGGCAGGCTGGTAGTTTTGGGGCTCTTCATCTTCGTGACCCGTTTGTTTTGAGCAGAGATGTTCTTTGTATTGATTTGTTTTGTTTTCTACACAATGCGAAATCCAAAATTCATGTGCTTATTACAGATCTAGAAGTGAAACTCTGTGCACTTCAACCTGATAACAAAACAGTCACACAAATCATCAAAGAAGTGGAATTTGTCTAAGTTATTGATTATGTAACTTAAAATTCCATGACTCATTTGTCCCATTTTATGAGGACACAATGTCAATTTTTCACACAGCCATCAACAGGTGAAATATAATTCTATTTTTAAATTCACTATTTTATAAATCAATTAAAGGATTTTTATTAAATATATTTTAATCACTGTAACATGACTCCCTTCATATTTTTTAACAATTTCTCCCAGATAGCAGGCTTTTTCTGTCAGCAGAATTAAAATAATTAAGTGTTAACTGAACTAAGATTGCTTTTCTCCACCATTATGGGAAAGCCTAAGTCTTTCTCTTTGGAAAGTACTATCTTTTTGGACTGTTTTGCTTACATAATATGGGGTATCTCCCATTCCCTTCTACTTCTGCATCCTAAATTTCAGGAAGATATCAATGGCACCAGAAAGAAGATTTGCGAGTAACATATAAAAATCAACATGGAAAAACAAAATGACTGGTAAAATATACCCAAATACAACCTCTCTCATTCAGCCTTTATCTGAGCATCTTCTACTGAAAAGAAATACTCTGCTCTTAATACCATCAGTGTAAACAATATGGCTTTTAAGTTCAATTAATTAATAAAAAATGTAATTTATGTGGGAGTAGCTACACCATTAAAGTTTAGTGCCATCAGAAAATGAAAAAAAAGGTGGAGCTCTAATGCAGTGAATTTCAGAAGTGTCCAAGTCAATGCAAACCTCAGAACACAAGACCATTAAATCCTTAAAAGGCCTTTAGCAAAATTTAATAAGAGATAAGATACAGTCTTCGGCATAACTGTTAACATAGACAAAAATCACATTAATTAAAAAGCATCTTTAAAAATGAAAACCCTGTTCAGAAACACCTCTTTGCATGCAGGATTGTATTAATATTTTTTCACCATATACAGTATCTTTATGCTGGAAAGTATTAAATGTGTTATTATTATGTATTACTTTGTTATTTGCTAATTTGGTGCTAGTGCAGCTATACAAAACAAATCAATGTCACTAAAAATACCAATTTCAGCCATGACAAGCTTATGTCATTATTAAAACATAGTGATCTATGACTTACTAAAGTACCAATCATCTAAATCTTGCCACCTCCAGTGGTATTAGGTGGTATGCTAACATTAGGTAGTAACAGTAGTTTTCAACATAATAATAGTAGTTTTTAATGCAATACTTTTCTCCTGTGTAACCAGTGTGCACAGAAAGAGAAACCACACCCTGAAAAGTTTTTTCACAGTAAAAAGCTAAGCTTTAAGGACACTACCCCCCATCCCCATCAATCTTCAGCCCTCAGTGTACCTGTGATAAGACCTTATAATTATGGCAGACACTGACAAATGGAATTGCCAGCCTCTAATCTACAAAATTACAGTTTCTCTCTCAGACTAAAGCACCCAATTAACATCTCTTCCCCTCACATGGTAATGCTTCAAGGTAAGTAAAATTTAATCTACACTAACTCTTACCATTCTCTAGGTTGCTGCTTCTGGAGGTTGAGGACTGTGATGATGAAAGGAAAAGCAGGCTCACTAAGTCAGGAGTTGGAATGAACCATGAACTGCAGTTACAGTACATATACTACTAAGAACAATGTAGAACAGCGTTTTCCATTTTAATACATGAGGCGGAAATCGAACTTTCTGCCTCTTACGGGAAGTTCAAGGGGGTAAGCTTAAAAAAAAAAGAACCTCAAACTATTTGAGGTAAATTCCAAACCTTTTGAAATCTTACCTGCCTGGCACATGAGTAATGAGCTGAAACCATTCAGATCCACATATTAATCCACCAGGGTGGGACACCATATGTGACAAGATAGGTCAGAGCCAGAGAGGTATCTTTTGATCTATGTAACTATCTTTTTGGACTTTGAGCGAGGATCTGAAAGAGATCATTTTCCTACACTTGATCAACCTGAATTTTCAAGTTCAGGTTTCTATTTGGATGCTTGGCAGCAAGACCAGAACTAATTCCTTGGGGAAATGCAACTCAAAGCACTCTGCTCTTAAACCTGCCTGTGGTTAAAACACAGCAGCGTCCATTCATCTTTCTGAAAGAAGTATAGTCTGTTCATTTCCCATCTTTACTGTGAGAAGGGTACATCTATGTCACTATTGCGACACTGTAGGTGCAACAGCAGGATGAGGTCATGACAACCAATCAGAAGTCACTAGTGAAGCGTTAAAGTAAACATAGCTGTTGGAGATGCAGCTCAGCTTGAAAAATGCCCCCTCCATTATTTGAGCAATTTTCTCAAGACGTGACCTGTGACTGAAATGCCTGAAATGTCAGTTGATTCTGCTTTCTGTTTCCACCCAATGTACATTTTGGCAACTGCACCCTGCTAACACTGCCATATTTCCACCCCAGATATACCTCAGCCGCCTGAATTCCAGCACTGTGTCCAAGTGCATAAAAATGCCATGCTTCTGCCAAACACACTTTGTCCTACTAAGTTCCAAACTTAAAACAGCTCATCAGGTTAGGCAGGAAAAGAAAATGTACCACAAAAGGATTTTAGAGGACCACCTGTTGTCTATTATTTTTACATAGCACTTACTCATAAATCATAACACAGGGTAATTAATCAAGCTGTCAAAGAGAAGGTCAAAGGTTATGTGGGCGAGTCAGAAGGTCATGCATTGGCTGATAGAGGTCAGGGTCACACTGCATTCCTCATTATCAAGTTGGGATGAGAGACGGCCCAAGCAAACAAAAGTGAAAGCAGATGGAGAACTCAGTGGATAAAAAAAGAGGAGAAAAATTCACAAACAAAAAGATGTGGAAGAATGTGAGTTACCTTCAAACAAGAAGGAGAACAGAACAGAAATACACTGAGACGTTCTCAAAAGACTGCACATAACACAAAGAAACTACTTATTTAAGTACACTTACTATAAGTTTCCATCAATTTTTTTTTGCAAATATTAAGCCACACCACAAAATGTGCACGGTAGTTTTGGTTCCATTTCACATCTGAAGTCAGTATTTTTAATGTGAATTAGACAAAAGGAACTTATTACTGTGATTAATGCAGATGGATATGTAAAAATGCTTCTAAATGCTTAAGTTTATTCCTATTTACAGCTACAACCAACAGACGTTCAATAAAGAAGTTATAACCTGCTCGAATGATGTATAAAGAACTGTACTTCCTTATACACAAATCTTTAAATACACAAAGCATCATAAAAGCCTTTCTAGATGACACAGCAGTTATAAAATATTCTATCATTACACTGACTTGAATTAAAGGCAGAATACTGTACAAAATTAGCTGTCACCCTTTCCTCAAAATCTTTGTTAATCTCATTTTGAATGTTTGCAGCTTTATCAACACATGCATCAATGTCAACTCCTTGGTTACTGAACCGCTGTACTTGGAAGAAGATATAATTAAAATGTTTTGGCACAGAAAAGGTGATATTGTATCTTCTCCTGGTCCCTGAGGAGTCTGTAAAACATGTAGGATATATTGACAAACACACACCCTTGTCTAGAGCCCTGACATCCCCAGGTCACCCAGCTGCTATTTATTTCAAAACATTCACTTTACACTTATCCAAACTGCCACCTGCTGTGTAACTAACTTTTAATGGATATTGGAGCTATAGAAACAATAAACTCTTCATTTCCGTTCTTGTTTCTGCCTTCTAATTCGTCACTGCATTATGTCCAAATCTATTTGCATGCAGAACTGTATTTATCTTACTTCACAATCTTTATGCTGGAAATTATTTAACATGCCATGACTATGTCTCACTTTACTATTTGTTAATTTGGTGCTAGTGCAGCTATACTAAACTAATCAATGTTCAAGGCTACAAAAACCTACCAGAAAAACTGTTCCTGTATTTTGAGTTTACTGTTGAAAAGTTTTGAAAAGAATTAACGTTTTACATCTCTCTATAATTAGCAAACCAAATATGTCTATGTGTTAGATCTGCAACCCTGTTTTATGCTGTTTGTTCACAAGGTCACAACTGAACAAAAACATCCATGAATTAAAAGGATTTTTACATTCTCAGTTGTTTACTGTATTCTTTATAGGGAACTTCCATGCCTTTACAAGCACTAGTTTCACTAGAATTTGCAGCAGAAAATTATTTCTCCTGGCAAGTGAGACACAAGAAACTATGCTATACCATTAATTTAATTCTGTGAATTAACAGAAAGAACTATGTTCATGCTCAACTACTGCTTCAAACATTGTTTAATAAACATCAGGCCCACCCCCTCTCCCTGATGTGAGATTTGGGCTATTTGTAGAAATCACTGGAGACTGAATGGAAATGAATCCACCCCAGCCATGCAGGCAGGATACTTGGCAGCAAATAATCTGTCCACAACAACTGCCCAGATTCTGCTTTTCTTCACTAAGTGCAAACAGCTTTGGGGTCCATACAACCTACAAAAGAATGAAACCACCAGTTTGTCCTCAAGATAGGAACCCCTTCTGTAATTAAATTCTGCATTCTAGAAGTTCACCCTCTCCCCTACTGCCTTAAAAACTATTTTAAACTCTTTTCCAACAAAAATTTCAAATGGTTCAGAGGTACAAGAAAGAAGAATCGCAATTTTAATAAAAATGTTATTTACATTTAAAGAGAACGTTCTGAAAGCAACAAACCAGAAATAAAGTAAATAAAACAATTTTAATAAAGCCCACATGAATAACAAATAATTATTGGTTCTAGTCATTCTATAAATAAGGAAACCAGGGAGAACATCAGTTACCCCCTGAAAATTATGCTCAAATAAGTACAAATGCAAAGCTGGACGGAAGGATTTTTTAATGTTTCTATGGTATTTCCAAGTATCCCATTAGCTGACAGTAAAAGTTCTCAACTGCAGACTGATTTTTCAATACGCTTTGCCTCCTCCCTGAAAATGTCACAGTATGTCTTGATTATTCTCATTAGCACTTCATGATGAATATAATCCCAAATAGTCGTTAAGTGTGTATTTTCTATGTAACAGAACATGAAAAA